>VDFB02000003.1:377263661-377282746 GCA_007258455.2 Sequoia sempervirens | reverse complement strand
TTTTCCAAAAGGTTAGAGTCCAATTTTTGTCCCTTTTCCTACTTTGTTTCTTTTGTAGGGATCAAAAATTTGGACTAGACTTGGACTTTGTATAGTTGAGTCCAAGTCTATCTCTGATTCCTGACCCCACATTGTCTACTTGTTTGCCCTAACTTGATCCATTCAAGAATGGAAGTTCTAATTGGAATCTCCACTTCATGTCTCAATCCAGAAGTTTATCCCGATCTTGAACTCTCACTTACCTACTACATTAATGATGGCCTAGTTTGCACACATGGGATCGATTAAAAAATGGATTTTCAAGATGAATTAAGTCACAATAGTGAATTGTTTGTTAAGAGCTTGAATTGTGAAAGATTTGGATGCGCTTTGGAGTGTTCAAAGCACTTGGTTATTTATTTTCTTGTGGATTTCTTCATCGGGTTGCGTGTTGAGGTAGGGTTCATCATTTTCCTTTTGTTTCTTGTTTCTTGTTATTTTCTTTTGTTGTGTTGTGTGTGTTTCACCCGTTTGGGCTTGCATGTTTTTCCCTTGTTCAAGGGTTTTGGTTTTTCTGAGTAGTGGATTAAGTTCCTACCCATGGTCTCATTAGGATCTTTGATCTCGACATCCTATTGGCTTTCAGGATCTTCAATCCCCGTCGTGCACTAGGTTTACCCTAGGGTTTCAATAAAATTCAATCAATTAGCCTAAGTTGGATTGAGAAATAAAAATGTATGAATTAGACCTTGTGGGGGTCAAAACCCACATAGACCTTTTCTCAAAAGATTTGGATCTAGGATCTATTCCTCATCCCAAATATCGAGCTTTGACTTAACCAAAATTAACACTTTTTGAAATTGCTTCTTGGTCCTATTGGGATATTGAATTCCAAATGAACTCTCTATGAGTTGGTCCAAATCTAGGATCTATTCCAATCTCGATAACCGTGATAGGAATTTTAAAGTATTATTCACTATCCTTCCAGAGTTGGTCACCCTGATCACCCTCTTCACTAAGTGTTCTTGGTCTGAAATCCATCTTTGCTCTTGACTTCTAAAAAATTCCAATAAACTAATAGTCCATTGGTTTTCCATGAACCTGAAATCACTTTTTATGACTAGTTCATTCAGGACTTCCAATCTCGATCGGACCTAAATTTTAAAATCCTTGGTCTAGAGTTAGTTTCTAACCTTGAGACCCAAAAGGTATGAGTCCTGTTGGGATTTGAATCTTAATTAGATGCCATTGTAAGAATCCAAATCCAATATATATTTCTAACTCTAACACTTGATAGTTAAAGAAAGGATCACATCAAGCCTCCAAGTCTCGATTGAACATTCTCCCTAAAAGTCCAGATCTAAAATTCGTTTCCGATCTCAAATCCCACCAAAGGATTAAAATTGCTTAATTTAAAAGAGGTCCTTGTGGGGTTTGGAAACTTGATAGGACATAATTGCAAATCCACTTTAAGGCCAATTTTTGTGAGCAAGCTTACAAATTTTTTTATTGAATTTCAATTTCTTTCTCTCAAGTACCCTAAATGTCTGAAGTAGGTGGAGAATCTAGTCTTGAGGAGGCACAAAAAGTCCAAATCCAAGAAGACCAAAGCATACCAACTGCCTCTTATTGCAAAATAAAAGTTTCAAGGAGTCCATGTGGTATCTAAATTCATGAAGATTAAAGATATCGAGTTAGGACACATTGACATGAAGACCTTCTAAATAGACACTTTCTCAGCAGATGCCTCTCCAAGGGCAAAGAAGATAGTTGCCTCAGGTCTAGCTCATGTTGCATCTTTTCTAGTATTAGTTTGATGTCCTTAATTCATATTAGAAGTAACAACCTCTTACAACCTAGTACAAAGGAAATGTATTGACTCTTGGGGTACAAAAATTATTGACCTCACTCTAGCAATGATCAATATGGTTTTCAATCTACTGCCTTATCCAAATTTGAAAACCATAACAAAGGCACAAGCAATCTAAGAATATGAAAAGGATGTTAGTGGTCACCAAATTTATATGAAAAAGAATTGGTTAAAGACAACAGGGAAGTCGATTGCTAGACTTTCTACTAAATTTAGAAGATCATACTTCTATTCTGAGGTAGGAGAAATTTTTACATTATTGTGTAGATTATTTAGGAAAGAATATTCCCACGTGTACAAAAACTAGATGTTCTACCTTATCTATGTTATTTTGAAAGGGGGAGTGTACCTAGATTAGGGTAAAATTGTCTTATATACCATCCATGCTCAATTGACCACTATGAAAGATACTAAAAAATTCTTCATGTCTTCTTATGTTATATATTGTGCTGCAAGAATGGGAAAATTTCAATGGTTGAATACCATAGGAATTAGAGGGGAAGGACTAGGACAAAGAAAAATATGGGAATACTATGACCAATTCAAGCATAAGAAAGCGAAGAAACACTTCAAATGGGTAAAAGACGCTTTCTTGTATGTAGTCATTAACCAACTTACAAGGGGCGTATGGTTTCGGTTTTTAAAGGAAGCTATGACCCTATTTGGAGAGTAGGGACAATGGTATATACAATTCCTCAAGTCTATATACATCTAGCTCTTTGAATATGATAAGGCTCCATTTATTCTCCCAAGGTGTTGTAGTGATAAGTTAATCTTGATTGAGTTTTCTAGGCAAATGATGGATGTGTGAGTGAAATATTGGATCAATTTAGATAAAATCAAACACATATTAATAAGACATTATATATGAAAGCTGAAAAGGAAATAGAATATACAAACCATAATAGAAACTTCCTGAAACCGTCTTATCTTCCTCTAACTTCAGCATTTTGTTGGTTTCCAGATAGCTCTCAGATCAGTAGACCAAGCTCAACAAAATGATAGCTAAAGAACGAGATTTAAAATGAAAACTATGCTAAATGCAAAGCTATGCTAAGATGAGAAGATTGTTGTGATATTGAAACTGATATGAATGCATAAGCTTATTTTCTATATGAACGTAGATATGCATAGGTGTGCAAAAGTGAGTGTGTGCATGTAAGTGTGGATGATTGTGCGTAGTGTAACCAAAAGCTTGGATTTGTGCAGGAATTTATAGAGTTTTTGAATGGATTTGATTGGCTGAATCAATCGATGGTCTGGATTAAGCTTGTTCGAATCGATGGCGGGAGATTTTCGAAAGTAGAAGAGAAAGATGGAAGGTTTCCCTTTTCTTTCAATTTTCGTCATTGAGTTCGAAGGGAAACTTCCATTTCGAAGGATGAGTCAAGAATTTGGAAGGGTGAGTTAGCACGAGTTAGAAATTAAATAAAATATTTATTTAATTTAGAAGTGGAGATGAAAATGGAAACCTACATAATTAAATAACTCATATTTAATTATGTTTAAAAATGAAATTAGGGTGAGGAAATATTAAATAAAATATTTAATATTTTAATTCGATTATGGGATGGAGAATATTCCATTATTCAAATATTCAAAATATTCAAACTTCAGAACCAAATGATAATTAAATATAAATAAATTATGAAAATTTATTTAATTTAATCAAGCAAAAGATAAAAGGTGAGATGAAGAAGATATTCCATTATTTAAATATTCAAAATATTTAAAATCTAGAATAGGATGATAATCAAATACAAATAAATTATGAAAATTTATTTAATTTAATTAAACAGAAGGTGGAAATGTCAATAATTAAATAAAATTATTTATTTAATTTAAGGTAGAAGAATTTACAAGATGAACAATATTTATTTAAAAGGTTGAAAAAGACAAGTCATTTGCACTTTTGTCTTTGGTGAAAACTGTAGCTGTGAGAGTGACATCGTGACATGGAGATTCCCTATCATCGCTACTGATTCGAGAGATCCTGCAGATATCAGAGGCCAGCTGCATATGGACCACCGGTGAGTCAATCTATCCTCCTCTGCTTTTGAATTTTTCCATTTGAATCAAATTTTCATGCTTTTCCATGGATTTAAATTTTAAAATGACGTTTGCGCGCATATAGAATAGTTTCGGCACGCTTTCAAAAAAATAGGCGCGCTTAGGGTAGAAACAAATGCACATAGAGCATAAGTTTGAGATTACGAAGATAAAACCAGTTGAGCACATCCCGTAAAAACTAACGCACATATAGGGTAGGATAGAAAATTTTAGGGGTAGAGCGCTTATAGGGAAAACAGGCGCGCATAGAGCAAAAACACACATCTATTAAAAAGATCGGTGCATAGGATGAGTAAAGTGGCGCATGCGGGAAAACACGCATAGAGGGTCTATTTAAGCGCATAGGGCAAAAAGAACGGCGCATATGGGATTTAGCGCATCCCGTAAAAAGAATGGCACATATGGTAAAATAGGTAGAATTGATGTTTTGATGATAGTAACGTGAAAATGATGATTTGTATTGCTTCCTTGGTCAATAGATAGGTAAATTGTTGTGTCATCATGTTGGTATGGATAAAAATGATCAAATGATTAATTCATAACTTTGCTTCCTAGGGTAGAATAAAAAGAGTAAATGATTGATAACTTTGCTTTCCATGAAGGAAAAACAAACAGTAGATTGAACTGATAACTTTTCTTCCTAGAGTAGAAAACAAAAAGTAAATGATTGATATGATTTCTGATAAATTTTCTTTCTGTGATAGAAAACAAATAGTGATTGATTGTAGAATAGATTTGAGATGATATCTAGCTAGATAGATTTGATTTGATTTGATTGATAAGACTGATTGTGTGATATGGGTCGTTGATTTGATGTATTGATATGAGTCATTGATATGGGTCACTGATAGATATGAGTATGAGTGATATTGTTTAAATGGTTGATGTGATTTTTGATAAATTTATCATTGTGATGAAAATAGGACATTTTCAAAAACCTCGAGATTAGAGAGTGACATTCAGTAGGATGGGATAGGATCCCTGAGTTGACACCTGTTGACATAGCGTTGATTGATACCTGTGGTTTGAGATCCTTGTTGGTGATGTTGCCGATTAGGGTCAAAAGAGGATTGTTGACGACACTTGCAGAGCGATGGCATTTGGATCAGAACACCTTTCACATGCCGACCGGTGAGGTGACAGTGACTCCTGAGGACGTGTACAGGATCTTAGGTATCCTAGTGGTTGGAGCCCTTGTGTATTATGATCATAAGGAGCTAGGGGGGATAGATGTTTTAAGGAGAGTGTACGGAGATGCACATATAGCTGGGTACTGGGTACCGTGGGCAGACTTTCGCGGATATCCCACCTTGCTGACAGTTTTGGGTGCATTCATTGGAGGTCTCCTTTGTCCGGATTGCCAGGCAAAGGGATTATCAGTGGGATGGGGCAGGATTCTAGAGAAAATGTTTCTACAGCCGAGGAGATACGCATGGGGTAGCTGCATGTTAGCACATCTCTATCATGATTTGTACCAAGTAGTATACAGAGGTTTGTCCAGCTTGTCATGCGGGGTGACAGTGCTGTAGATTTGGGCATGGGAGAATTTTGTTGTGACGAGACCGGTGTGCCCCAGAGTTAGGCCACCAGGTAGGCCCTATATCTATATATATGCAATGTTCTTTACCCAACCCAAGTTGGGCAAGGTAGATTACTGGAGGCGATTGCTAGATGACATGGATACAGTGATATGGCAACCGTATCTTGATTGTGAGCCATGGGCGATAGATGATATAGAGATGTTGTACATATGCATTCCACAGTTCCTAATAGGGAGGACTCCCTTTATTCTAGAGAGATTTATGGCATTACGGGTATAGAGGTAGTTTAGGTTTACACAGAGGATGTCGCAGGGGGTTGCACATTATGCCTGGAGCAGAGACGAGGCTAGATGGGGACCATGCATTTCTTATCAAGCTGCATATACAGAGTTTATAGCATTAGCACCTGAGGTATGGGAAAACAGGCAAGACATTGTGAATGTGGGCATGTCTGATGAGTACTCTACATATTTTAACACACATCCCTTTCCTCGGTTCACCAGTCCTGATAATCCAACACCAATTTTGGTAGCACCATAGCCAGGGGCAGTGAGACAGGAGGATGTGGCCGATGGTGAGTAGGGAGCAGTCAGAGGGGAGGAGGTGGAGAGCGAAGATGAGGAGGGGAGCTCCGATGATGATGATGGAGATGATGGCAGGGAGGGGGGACATGTGCTGGGGAGGTCGGGACTAGATATTCTAAGGGGTGTCTAGATTATGCGACGGTCGAGGACAGGGATCGGGAGAGGGACAATGATCTGGATGGCATCCTCCTCGCAGCAGGGACAAATTGCTACACTTCAAGCCTAGGTGCAGATATTACACGGGCAGCAAGGACAGCTACAGAGTTAGCTAACACAAGCTGAGGGATTAATTATGCAGTTATAGGCATAGTTAGCACAGGCACAAGCACAGGCACAGGCACCTGCCTGAGGCCCACAGTTAGCCCAGGTGATAGCAGAGAGAGATGCATTCAGATGATGGGCAATAGAGGCTAAGGGCATGGCTCGGAGACTGATGGGCACTATAGAGAATGTGTCACTGTGGGATGCCATTGTAGAGGGCATGGAGATGGCCAGGGAGGTTGAGTACTACAGAGTGAGATATGAGGAGCTGTGTCCTCTAGATCACATAGAGCCATACCCGCGATTGCACAGCAGGACCAGGAGTAAATCATGGACACACACACAAAGTAGGGGAGTGACTGGGCCTCGATAGGATCCAGATGCAGACACTAGTGGCAGGCCCCCTCCTTTTGGACTAGCTCCATCAGGGGCATCGACCAGCTAGTCTTGTGATGTATATCATTTTTGGAGCATGTATATGCCATTTTTTATCATATCTGATGTATTTTGCTTTAGACATTTAAGTTTCTTGGACATTTGGACATTTGTACTATTTTTGATGTGTGATGATATGCAGTGGCGATGATTATTTTGGTGATGAGTTGACATGCATTTATGATATGATGATGTGATATGCATTTTTGTCAATATGTGATGGATTTTGTTATGCATGTAAATGATTTGATGACTAACATGATATGCAGGATGGTTTGATTATGATGTTTTTTTTATGATTATGATTTGATGATGTGTACTAATGATGTCATGCAGATGGATTACTTATGATGTGTATTTATTATTTTTGGATTTTTCAGTGCAGATAAAAGATGAGAAATGAATGTTGTGTTCATGATATGCATTATGATATGTTGTGATGTCAAATGATATGAGTAGATAGTGTATGATATGATATGATGTAAAATGATATGAATGTTGCTATGAGATTGAGATGAGTAAATAGTGATGCATGATAAAATGATGTGAATGAATGGATAAATGAAATGAAATGATATGAAATGATAAAATGATAAATGAAATGGTATGGAATGGGATGTTAAATGATATGAAATGAAATGTTAAATGGATAGATGATAATGAGATGAAATTGTTAAATAATATGATAGGAAATGTTAAATGGATAAATGATAATGAGAATGAATGATAAATGTAATGAATGATAATGATAATGGATGATAAATGTAATGAATTTGATAATGATAAATGGATGATAAATGTAATGAATGATAATGATAATGGATGATAAATGTAATGAATGATAATGATAAATGGATGAAAGGATTATAATATGGTAATGCAATGATAGAATAATATAAATGATAATGATAACGAAAAATGAATGGAGTGATGATAATGGATGCAATATTAATATGAGTGATAATGGTAATGCGATGATTTAAATGGTAAAGATAATGAAAGTGAAATGAAATGAATGAAATGAGTATAATGGTAATGTGATGATAAGATGGTAATAATGATAATGAATGAAATGATGAAATGTCAATGAAACTAATATGAAATGATAAACTAATATTAAATAATAAAATGATATGAAACTAATATGAAATGATAATGATAATTAATATGAGATGATAATGAATGAAATGATAATGAAATGCAATGATGACGAAATAATATGAAACTAATATGAAATGATAATAAATGAAATGATAACGAAATGCAATAATGACGAAATGATATGAAACTAATATGAAATGATAATAAATGAAATGATAACGAAATGCAATGATAATGAAGATGCAAAGATAATGATAATTAGTATGAGATGATAATGAATGAAATGATAACGAAATGAAATGATGACGAAATGATATGAAACTAATATGAAATGATAATGAATGAAATGATAATGAAGATGCAAAGATAATGATAATTAGTATGAGATGATAATGAATGAAATAATAATAAATGAAATGATAATGAATGAAATGATAATGAATGAAATGATAACAAAATGCAATGATGATGAAATGATATGAAACTAATATGAAATGATAATAAATGAAATGATAATGAATGAAATGATAATGAATGAAATGATAATGAAGATGCAAAGATAATGATAATTAGTATGAGATGATAATGAATGAAATGATAAAGAAATGCAATGATGACGAAATGATATGAAACTAATATGAAATGATAATAAATGAAATGATAATGAATGAAATGATAATGAAGATGCAAAGATAATGATAATTAGTATGAGATGATAATGAATGAAATGATAAAGAAATGCAATGATGATGAAATGATATAAAACTAATATGAAATGATAATAAAGGAAATGATAATGAATGAAATGATAATGAAGATGCAAAGATAATGATAATTAGTATGAGATGATAAGGAATGAAATGATAACGAAATGTAATGATGATGAAATGATATGAAACTAATATGAAATGATAATAAATGAAATGATAATGAATGAAATGATAATGAAGATGCAATGATAATGGTACAAATGTTTGCATTGTCCTCCACAAACAATCCAAAGAAAAGTGACAACCATTGACCTTTCAAAAACTCTTGATGCAAATCCAATATGCAGTTATGTACAATGACCTAAAATGAAATGCAACTAAATGAAACCGACCATTTTGTTGAACCTTTTTGGCGAACCTGCTTAAATCATCATAGAGTGTTTGAAAAATGTTGGAAGTGTGTACAAGCATCAGAGAGGAAATTAGCACCAATGATGACCTGAGTACAACTTTCATGATTTTTGATATAGCAAGTGAACACAAGCATCTAAGTATAATTGAACCGAGATGACCTAAGCATTTCTTGCATGAACAAACAAAGACTAACCACCATCTGATGCAAATTTGGAACTGTCATCAATGATAAACTTTGGAAAATCATGTATCGCGAAATATTTGCAACAGATGAATGATTAACCTCAATATAGCAGACAAAGAAAAATCATCCTCTTTCCTTACCACTCTAGTTTAGTACATCATCGAGTGTGCTCCAGAGAAATGATATCGAAAATTAAACAACCATTGTTCAAAATGAAAAATTGTGATTCCAAACATTAGTTAGATTAGAGATCATCCAGATATGAGTCATGGTAAAGTACACAACTGAAAGCTACTGTGATACGGATCAATGATTGGATGTTTTGGTTTGATTTGATTGTTTTGTTTTGCATGATTGGCTTCGATATTATTGTCTCACTGTTGAAAGTTGATTGCCCCTAGTATGCCCATGTTTGTCCTTGGTATCAACATAACTTGCTGCAATGAATATGTACGAAAATCAAGCCATGATAAGATGTTATCGCTTGAGGAAAATGATGATAGCATGGTGTTGGTGTGACCCTAAGATGATGGAAAAAGATGCATGAAAATGAAGACTGAAAAGTTAAGTGCAGAACATGAACTAATAGATGGAGAGCTCCAAATAGCATCTGTTTGCCAGATTTTCACTATTTGTTTTTATTGCATTTTTTTTGTCAATAGACTGCCTATTTGGTAGGTTTTCACCCTATGACTTCTTCTTCTTTTTTTTTTATGCTACCAAGATGCCTGTTTGCCAGGTTTTCACCAAGTAACCATTTTTCAGGACTTTTTCTGCTTTTTAGGATTCTTTTAGAACTTTTTCTGATTTTTTTGTATTTTTTAGGACTTTTTCTAATTTTTTTGTATTTCTTCAGGACTTTTTCTACTGTTTTTAGGATTTTTTCAAGACTTTTTCTGCTGTTTTTAGATTTCTTCAGGACTTTTTCTAATTTTTAGAATTTTTTTAGGACTTTTTCTGATTTTGATAACTGCCTTAAACATAATTCCTTTTTAGGTGCATGTTGTTGATAGGCTCATCAAACAGGTCCCCTTCTGGTGTTGATAACTTGTAAGATCCTGAACCATAGACTGTGATAACCACATAAGGACCAAGCCAATTAGGTTTGAACTTTCCTTTCTTCTCTCTATCTTGCTGATTGCATGGGTTCTCTTTCAGAACAAGATCACCCACCTAAAAGGTACATGGCTTTACTTTGTGGTTATAGCTACGAGATATCATTTGTTGATATGCTTTTAGATGATCAGCTGCTCTTTGTCTCTTTTCATCTAGGAGTTCTAGTTCCTGGAGTCAGGAAACTCTGTATTCATCATTTGTTGTAAGGCCTTTCAATGATACTCTAAGTGAGGGAATCTCAACTTCTAAAGGTAGTATGGCCTCTTCTCCATAGACAAGGGCAAATGGCATTGCTCTTGTTGGCATGTGGACACTGGTTCTGTAGGCCCACAAGGCGGAATTGAGTTGAACGTGCCAATCCTTCCCTGAATCATTCACAGTCTTTTTCAATATTTTCAATGCTGTATGTGAAATCTCTCACAAAGTTCATCAACATCTTGATTTTTGAATGGACGTCCATTATTTGTAATAATGGAGTTGGGAATGCCATACCGACAAATAATATAGTTAAGTATGAATGATGATATTTGTTTTTCGATGACTTTAGTAAGAGGGACTACCTCAATCCACTTGGTAAAATACTCTATTGCTGTGATGATGAATTTGTGTCCATTTGATGAAGAAGGATGAATCTTGCCCACTAGATCTAACCCCCATTGAGAAAATGGCCAGGTTGGCGTGAATGGTTGAAGTTCTTGTGCAGGAGCATGAATGAGATTCCCATGAATCTGACATTTTGAACATGTTTTCACAAAAGTGAATGATTCCCTCTCCATTGTAGGCTAGTAGTAACCCATTCTAATCAATTTTTTGGATAAGGTTAGTCCACTTGAATGAGTACCACAGATGCCACCATGAACTTCTTGTAAAGCTTTGTCAAATTCCTCATGTTCAAGACATCAAAGTAAAGTACCATCAAGACCACGATGATACAGGGTGTTAGCGATAAGAGTGTAGCGAGCGGATTGGCGGATAAAGTTGCATTTTTGGTTATAGGATAAGTCAGGTGGTAAGATATCATCTTTGAGATAGGCATAAATTTTTCCGTACCAAGGCGAATCGGATCCTACCAAGTGGAAAATGATTTGGCTTTCAGGTGTATCATAAGCAGGTATAAATGATTGTTCCACTAGAAATTCATAACGATTCTAAATTTCTGGGAGTTGTAACAATGATGCGATTGTAGCCATGGCATCAACTGGTTTATTATCAAGCCTTGGAATTTATGTGACTTTGATGTCCACAAAGTATTTCTTGAAGTCATCAACCATCTTTTTATATGGTAATAGTTTCTCATCTTTGGTTTGATAGTCATTATTGATCTGATAAATGACCAACTGTGAGTCACCATACACATGTAATTATGTAATTCTCCATTCTAGTGCTATTTTGAGTCCGGTGATTAATGCTTCATATTCGGCTATGTTGTTGGTGCATGGAAACATTAGCCAATATGATCTAGGAATGGTGTGTCCTTGAGGGGTGACGAAAAGTATGCCTGCCCCCGATCCATGTTGAGTGAAAGAACCATCAAAATATAAAGACCATGGTTGTTTAGATTCTACAGTAAAGACATCAGCATCTGGAAATTCAATGTGCAGAGGATGATCTGCTTGTAATGGTGCTTTAGCTAGTTGATCAGCAATAACTTATCCTTTGATTGCCTTGCGATCAACATAATGTATGTCAAACTCACTCAAAATCATTACCCATTTGGCTAACCTTCCTGTCAATGATGCTTTGCTTAAGAAATACTTGAGTGGATCAATCTTTGAAACTAGATTGATTGTATGGGTTAGAATGTAATGTCAAAATTTCTGTGAAGCAAAAACTACTGCCAAACAAGCTTTCTTGATAGAAGTGTAGTTGAGCTCATGACTTGTTAGTGTTCTACTGATGTAGTAGATTGCATGTTCCTTTCCTATAGAGTCTTCTTGTGCTAGCAGTGCCCCCAGAGATGTCTCTATTGCGACAATGTATAAGATGAGTGGTTTGTCTGAATTTGGTGGTATGAGAACTGGTGGAGTCATTAAATACTGTTTGATTTGCTGAAAAGCGAATTCACATTTGTCATCCCACTTGAAAGGAACATTTTTATGCAGTAGATGTGTGAAAGGAAAAATTTTATCGGCCAATTGTGCAATGAACCTTCGTATTGATTGAAGTCATCCTTGTAATGATCTCAACTAACTAATGTTCTTTGGTGGAGGCATTTCCATAATTGCCTGTATTTTTGCGGGATCTACTTCAATGCCTTTTTCTGAAACAATGTACCCCAAGAGTTTTCCAGATTTGACCCCAAAAACATATTTCTTAGGATTAAGATGAACTTTGAATTTCTCTAATCTTGCAAATATTTTGGATAATATTTCAAGATGTCCTTCTCTGGTCTATGATTTTTCCAATATGTCATCCACATAATCTTCCATGAACACATGCATCATGTCATGAAAGATTGTAGTCATGGCTCTTTGATAGGTAGCCCTAGCATTCTTCAGACCAAAAGGCATGATGTTCCAACAATAAGTTCCCCATGGACATGTGAAAGATATTTTCTCCTGATCTTCAGGTGCAATCTTGATTTGGTTGTAGGCAGAAAAACCATCCATTAATGAATACATGGCATGGCTAGCTGTTAGATCAACTATGGTGTCAATATTTGGCAGTGGGAAATCATCCTTAGGACATGCTTTATTGAGATCTCTGAAGTCTGTACATATTATGATAGTTTTATTTGGCTTGGATACAGGAACAATGTTGGAAATCCATTCTACATAATTGATTGGTCTTATGAAGCCCACATCAAGAAGTTTTCTCAGTTCTTCCTTAGCCAATAATGCAACATGAGGGTGCATCTTTTTGAGTTTTTGTTTCACCGGCTTGGCCCCTGGTTTGATAGACAAGTGATGCATGATAAGATTAGGATCAAGACCAGGCATGTCAGCATAGGACCATAAACTCTGGTATTTCTTTTTCTGCCATTGATGTAGCTAACTGTAAAATTCTTGGTTTATCATAAGTCTCAATATTGACAACATTTGTAGGTTTAATCAGAATAGGTGATTGTTCATGGTAGTGCTCCGGGAGAGTGTCAAGATTCCCATCATCTGGTGCCTCAAAGAGGTTTTCACCATCTGATACGCTCTTTATTTTGTCTTTTGTTTGATCTAATATTTCTAGATTCTAGTTTTCACCATTAGATCTTTCTTTTTTGTTTTTACTTTTGCAGCTAGGAGACTTGACACTCTCCTGATAAAAAACTTTATGTTGAAAATCGTTGGTGGAACAATCATTTGTATCATCTACAAAAAGGAAGTTTACAATAGCTTCATCACTTGGAAACATGGGTATGTCAATGGGTTCGGTTGAATCCTAATCAATGAGATCGGGATAAATCAAAGGTATAGTATCGTCAGGTTGTGTGAAATTGGCTATGTTCATGGTCATAATGGAGTGGTCCATAGGATCTGATGTATGAGGTGGGTCAATGATGATACTGTCCTCATGATAGTCTTGTTCGTTTAGATCTAATTCAGTATCACTATAATCATAGTTGATTTGTGGTTCAAATTCTTGTGGTTGGGACCCTAAACCTTGACCTTCAATTAGAGTTGGAGCGTACTAGTGTATTACATCAACCTCTTTGTCTTTCTAGAACTCATCATTGTAAATTTTGTCCCATTCATATTCAATAGAGTCTGTGTCAGAATTGTTATCCAAGAAGTTTTAAACTATTGTCAAACATGCTTCTCGTGAATCTGAGCTTTCTTGCAATGCGAAGATAGCGCCATGCAGTTTTTTGGATGTGTTTTCTTTGGAGTGAGTATCATAACCTAATCTAGTTTTCTCTTTTACGGCGAGTCTGGGGAGGTGAATAGGTTCAACTACTCCTTCCTTCCTTTTTCCGAGTGGACCTTCATCATAGCCCATCTTCTGCATGATTGAATACCCTTTTCCATATTTGTCCGTGGGTAATTTGACATTAGAGACTGCTTCATCTTCATCTTTATAGAGCCAATTTAAAATTTTTGTATCCTCAGGATTTTCCATGGGGAATTTTTCTTTGATGAATTGTCCATTAAATTTTATGATTTGGCTCTATTGGTGGTTGCTTTGATGTTGATGTTGCTGATATTTGATGTTCCCTGATAGACAGTTGTCCATGTGATCAAGGTGATGTAGGTAGATTGGTAAGACAAAGAGAGTATTCTCCAACTCCATGATCCTTGAATTTCATCTTTTTTTCAAAACTATTGGTCAATTGACTGATTTGTGTGTCAATCTTTAGAGAAGTCCTAGCATGAGCTTCTCGATTGTTAGGGACCAAAGTATCTTGACTGGCTTTCATGTTGGCACAAGTTTGGATATTGGAATTATCAACTGATATTGTGATTTCCTGTCCATCATAAGGAAACTTTAGACATTGATGATAGGTTGATGGGACAGCTTCCATTTCATGGATCCAAGGATGACCCAACAAGATGTTATATGCAAGATCATGGTCCAGTACTTGACAGAAAGTATTATTTATAACAAGGCCCACTCTGATTGGCAGCATGATCAAACCCTTGGATGCTCTTTCTTCATCATCATAAGCTTTTATGGTAATCTTTCTTTTGAAATCAATAGAGTCCTCAGAAAATCCTAAGGCTTTAACCAACTTCATGGTACAGATGTTCAAACTAGCACCTCCATCTATTAGAACTCGTCTGATACGAAACTTATGAATCATGACCTCTAAGTACAATGATGAGTTATGGGGATGAGTTATGGAAATGTCATCTTTATCAGAGAATGAAAGGCAAGTGGGTGAGGACAAGTGTCCTACCATGGCTTGAAATTGATTCACATCCAAATCAGTTGATACATTAGTTTCAACGATAGCTTTTTCAAGAATTTCCTTATGGGCTGGCGAAATCTTCAATAGTTCTAGGATAGAAATTTGAGCGGGGGTTTTTCGAAGTTGGTTGACCAAATCATATTGTTGTTGAGGTGGAGGTTCAGTGGTTTTTGAAGAGGTGCCTTTTAAGACAACCTTAGCTTGCACTCTTGTTGTTGTGTTGACTTCTCTATATTCCACCTTCTTGTTGACTTTAATGACATTCACCCACTCATCGTCTGCGTAGAGACGGTTGATTATATGATCATCATTAATATGATTCACATTTTTTTCAAAAGACTCACCCTTTTGATAGTTAGGCAATGGATTGTGAAATGCTTGGTGGTCTGCGTTGGTTTGTTGATTTCCTTCTATTATGATGATTTCATTGTCGATCAAGTCTTGAATGGAATTCTTCAAGGCTTGGTAGTTGTTTGTACGATGACCTTTACACCGATGATAATCACAATAGTATGCCTCATTCCATGATGGAGGCTTTACACTGGGTTCATAATTCCATTGAGGCGGTAAAGTAATGACATTTTTGGCCATCAATTCTTTGAATGTGGATTCTATAGATTGACCCAACGGAGTAAAAGTTCTTCTATTCAAGAAGAAAGAAAATCTTTGCGGATTTGAATTCGAGGTGTTCCCTAAGGAATTGTGATTGTTATTGGTTCCTCAATAACTCTGGTTGTTGGAAATTCCTTCATGGGGAGTAGAGTTTTGATTTGTATTGTTCCTTGGAGGAGGAGGATTATTTTTGTGATTTGCAATTGAGTTGGCATTGTTGTTGCGAGTGTTTGGAGTGTTGAGGACAAATGGCTTGGTTGAGGCATGATTTGCATCAACAACACCATCATTCACCATATTTTTGTTGCGAGTCCAGAATTTGGATTTGTCCTGATTATTCTGATGGTTGGATGAGTTGGGATTTTCTTTGTCATGTTTTATTATCCCTCTTTTAACCAAAGCATTTTCAATGGTTAAGGCATCTTCAATCATTTTCTCAAAAGAAGAAGGACAATGTAAGTTCAAGTGATAGCTCATTTCTGAATTTAAACTATTAATAAAGGTAACCATATTTTCCTTTTCAAGAACAAGACGTGGATACCTGGCAAATATTCTTCTCCATCTCTAAAGGAATGTAATGAAATATTCACCAGGTTTTTGTGCAACTTTGCAAAGATCTATCATGGTGATCAGGTGTTGTATGTTGTAAGCATATTGTGATATGAATAGGTTGATCAATTCTTCAAATCTCCTGATGGAAGGTGTAATCTTAGATAACCATTCCATAGAGTTAACTCCAAGGCTCCTAGGAAAGAGTCGCAACAAGTAAGTATCTTCATGAGTGAATTCCAATGTCATGTTTTTGAAGTCTCTAACGTGATCAATTGGATCTGTTTTCCCATTATAGTGATCAAATTTTGGCATTTCACAATGCTTGGGAAAAGGAATCATGTTAAGACTTCTATCAAAAGGATAAGGACAAATATCCTCGAGAGTGTATTTCTTCGTGATTGTTCCCCCTTGTAATTCTTTAACTTGTCCTTGAAGTGCCTTGATTTGTTGGGTCAAAGAACTAAGATCAGAAAGGGGTGTCTCTTCAGGTTTGTTTTTCAAGTTTTCAGTGTCAAAGTCATGAGGTAATTTAGCCCCTTGTTCAGCAAGAGAGTGAAAATACTTTTCCTTATCTCGTTGCAAGATCTTTTCAATGGCTTTATGGAATTTTGGATCTTGTTCAGCCTCTCTAAGACTTTCCTCATCTTGTTCCTCATCACTATCCACCTGGTTTTTATCTCTGTAATTATGAAAAGGATTTTCTTCTCTATTGTCCATGTTGTTGTTGAAAAGTGGATTTTGATTTATGCTAAAAGGGGGATTACTACTTTCTCCTTCTTCTTGAGTGTTCTGAATATGACTTTATTTTTGGATTGTATCCTTCATTTTATTGTGTTGAGATCTTGTGGAGATAGGCATATGATTTTGTAAAATTCTTCTAAACTTAGACCCTAGTTTTTGACAAGTGCGATGGTGATGATATCTTGATATGATAAGATATGGAATCTTATGATATGATCAAGGATGCTCCTAACTTATTGATTGTGGCTTCCAACTGATGAAGGATTTCAAAATCCTGTTGGGGAAGTTGAACCAAAAATTAGAAAGTTATTTGAGAGATGCGCTCTTAAAGTTTTGATCTTTGTTTTCAAAGAAAGGTTCCAAAATCAATGAAGGATTTGATTGGGATGTGAAGGATACTCTATAGAAGGTTGTGGTATATTGTTAAATTCAAGAGGCTGGTTATGATTATGTCATTGTGGCAAAGCTAATCTTTGATAATAAGCTCGAGAATCTAAGGGATCTATAGCATATTCATAAGTGAATCCTCTAACAAAATCCTGATATCTGTGAAGAAATCCTCGATAGTGCGGCAAGACTTGTCGACTTTTGTACAAGAATTTTCTCTTTTGTAGTGTTTTCTTGTATCCTAATAGTTTCTTTGGTTTTTTGATTCTCTTCGACAATGATTTCTTGGGAAACTTTGTTGACTTCCAATCTATAAGCATGGGAAAAGTGTTGGGAGTGTTTTTCAATCAATGATATGAAAAACTCTTAAGTGGCTTTCAGTTGTTGTTCTTCATGTTCCTTTTGAATGATCTCTTTATATGAATTAATGTAATGGAAGACACAACAAACATTTTTGAAAACAATTGTTCTTAAAACCCTATACTAACATAAAGTGTTTGATCAAGAAAATGTTTTTCATCAAATGTTTTCATAGGTTTTCCACATGAAAGACAATTTCAGACAGACTCACTCTTAAATGCTCAAGTAGGTCATTCTAGTAATCAATAGCCCACATCTTAGAACTGCGTCGACTAACACAGTCGTGTCACCCCCAAAGGGGTGCCTGTGTCTTTGTCTTTTCCAGGCACGTACTTAGAGTTATGGAAATGGATACCGGATCCCCTGAGCAAATGGTCCTTGGCAGTTATATGGTGAGTGTCTTGGGGGTAGATTCTTCCCTCCCCTTGTACTGTGATTATTATAATGTTTGGAAACTGACTCGGTTGGCCACTATACTAGGTTTGTAGTAAGGATTTCCATTCGGTGAGGCAATAATAAGCTCCCTCAGGAGACCTCCCAACCTTTAGAACAAAGGCTTTGGGGATGCTTATCTTGCACACTACTGACAAAAGAGGTTTCCCCAAATTTGCTTTAAATTTTATAGTGGGGCGGAATAGCCTGGCTTTGGCTTGAACCCACATGAGTCATTCCCGTAGGGTGAGTACTTCTTCCCACTATGGTAGGCTCTCTAAAGGATCTAATTGAAATAGTAAAATTGCATGAAAATTAAAAAGGAAAGTCTGGTATTCTGATCACCCAGTTAAGGGGAGAGCATAGACCTATTGCCATAGTCAAAGCAAGCAGATATTCTTTTTAAATTCCAAATCATGATGATCTAATCTAAGTGAAGATATTGCTTCACCAAAAATAGATTGTTCAATTTTAACTACAAAAATAATTGTTTGGTGACTATCCTAGATTGCTTCATTTTATTCAGATGTGGCTACCCTAGGATTGCTTCATTTTAAAATTTAGAAGAAGAACAAAGAATTTTCTCTGTGGAAGGCGTCAGACTTAGAATTCTATGTTTTTGTTACAGTCTATATGCGCCTGAACAAAAGCTATATGCGCCAGAAGATATATGCGCTGGAACAAAGGGTATATGCACTGGAACAGATGCTATATGCGCCTAAACATAAACTAAATGCACCGCAAGAAAGATTTAAATGCTTTAAAACAATTATTGTATGCCAAAAGAAAGACTCTATATGCGCCTAAATAGTCACAGGATGCGCCTAAATAGTCACCGAATGCACCTAAACAGTCATGGTATGCGCTCCAAAATCCTGCAAAACAAAAAGTTAAAA
>VDFB02000003.1:377247536-377263561 GCA_007258455.2 Sequoia sempervirens | reverse complement strand
CAATGGCAAGATGCCACATGTCAAGCTGAGTGGATGTAAGATGTGCAAGTTTTGAGGATTATGCCAATAAATGCATATTTTTGAATTTCAAATTTGTTGAAATGACATGCAAGAGGTAGGGAAAATGCAATAAATGCCACTTGGCTCAAGGAAAAGGATATGTAAGATGGAGTAAATGCCTTGTTGGATGTACATGTCAACTTGGAATTTGAATTCAAACTTGGAGAATATTCCAAAAAGATGCCTTGTTGAGGAAAATAGAGGATTTAATAAATCAATTAAATATATTTTCATGAGAGAGTTGCAAAAGCTAGAGGATGGGACATGAATTAGAATTAAATTAATCAAGGGTTAATTAATTTAATATTAGATTAGGTGATGTGACTTATTTGACTTAGATTTTAAGATTTATTTAAATAAAATAATGAGAAGAATGTGATAAGAGATTAATTAAATAAAGATTTTGATTTATTTAATTAAAAGAGATGATGTTAGACTTAAATTAAATAATGTTTTAATTTATTTAATTTGATAGATAGACTTTAGAGATTTAATCAAATAAAATTGATTATTTAATTAAATAGGGATAATTAGATCAGATGATTAATTTAATTATCGAGAAGAGATGACTTAATTAGATAATTGATTTATTTAATTAAGAGAGGAATATTGATGAATTTAATTAGATAGGGGAATTTGATTAAATGGTTAGACCGAAGGATGATTCAGGATGAAACAATGTTAGTAGTCAAGATCAGACGCACAATGTCAATTGGTGCATTTTACGTATCTACAATTCCTACATATGCATATGTTCCATGCCTCATAAGCACCTACCTAAGAATCCATGCCCAAACTATTTCCAGCTGAAGAAGGTTTCCAAATCACATGTGATGTTTCTTTGCTCCAATCAAGACTTTTGCTAAAGTTATGGTGGTCTGTTGCTATTTTCTCATTGCTCCAAGATGCAACTAAATTTTCTCATCAGATGGTGATGTATCACATGCACCAAACTCAATGTCACTGTTGGATACCCTCAGATTGATTTAATCCTAGCCTTTGATTCAAAATGTAATTTCTTATAAAAGGCTAGTGCCTTCTCATTTGTAAAGGGGCGTATTAGTAGAAAAAGGATAGGAAAATTAGACTTCAAAGTAGATAGGTTGGAGCAGAAGATAGAGTTAGCAGTTAGTTTCATTTTGAAGCAAGTGTTGTTATAGAACATTGGAATTGTTGTTGTCATTGGGTAATTCAATACAATTCAAGACATTGTGATTTTTGGTGATCTCTTTTGTGTTGGCTTATCTTGCATGGTTCTTGTTGTTCTATCTTTGAAATTGATTGAGAAACATGGGATATATGTTAGATTTAGAATTAGATATGATTTAATGTGTTTATGGTTTAATGCTTGAAGTGTTGCAGCAATCCGTGGTCCATAGTTTTTGCAACTGGCTAATTGTGAGTTGCTTTGCAAAGTTAGCCTGGACCTTATATTTGTTGTGCTTAGTTCAATTGTGAATGTTTGTTCATCTCAATTGCAATAGGGTTGGTTTTAATGAATGTTCATGATCTAAAAATATTTAATGCCTTAGAAGATTGCATGGACATGGACATCTCAATTCTATTTCATCCAATGCTTACTCCTATATATAAGCTGCAGGCCTTTCTCCAAAAGACATTTGCCTAATGGTACCCAAGGAATGGAAGTTGAGCCAGCAGATTTCAGGTCTAAATGACAGCGAATAGCCGACGGAGAAAACTCTTGAAATAAATCAACACCGCTTCCAACCTTCATACCAAGCTCTAGGATTTTCTTCTCAATCCATATAAATATTTCTTCAATCAGAGACCATATCTTCGTACTGGATTCGATAACTGAACCTTTCCCGGGTTGTTCCATGGAGACCTCTTCTTCAGTTCACCATTCAAAAAACGTAGACTTAACATCTAATTTGATAGAGCTTCTGAATTTTATGCTGCGAAACACGAAATATCTTGATAGATTCTATTCTTTGCTACTTTAAAGTAAAATTCTCTAAAATATATGCCTTTCTACTTGTGAGTAGCCTTTACACAAGTTTTGATTTTTTGACCACTTCTCCATTCTCATTCAATTTTTTTTTGAATACCCACTTTGATCCAATTATGTTTTTATCTACCAATCTAGGGACCAATTCCCAAGTTTGATTATTTTCAATTTGCATAAGTTCCTGTTTCATAGCTTCCATCCAATGCTCATCTTTACATGCTTCACTTGCAGTCTTTGGTTCAATTTTAGAAAGTAAATAGTGATTTATCTCACCACCAACAACTTTGCTTCTTGTCAATACTCCTTTTTTCTTGTCTCCAATGATATGACTTTCTAAATATTTTTTCTACACATATTTAGGTATGTTTGGGGACACTACCAGAGCTTCTTCTTCTTCATTTTGCTTCTCTTGTTCATCCTTTTCTTGCTCTTTCACAACTTCTTCAATCCTTACGCAATCAAGTTCATTAGATACATATATTCCATCGACTTCAATTGAGTTCTTCATTGCTTCATCCACTTTGAAATTTTTTCTTTCTATAATATTCCTTGGTCTTTTATTGAAACATATTTTGTAGGATTTTCTTTTAGTAGAATATCCAAGAAAAATACCTTCATCACTTCTAGCATCAAACTTTCCCAAATTTTCTTCATCCCATCTGATATACCATTTGCTTCCAAATACCTCAAGTGAAGTACTTAATACTAGGAATTATTCCACACCATAGCTCATAGGGGGTCTTAGTACTATTGTATCTTGCTTGAATTCAATTGAACACATAAACATCAGTATGAATAGCTTCTCTCCAATAAACTTCTTGTAGACCAATTTCAGTCATCATTGATCTAGTAGCTTCTTGAATTGTTTTCTTTTTCCTTTCAACAACTCCATTCTGCTGAGGATTTATTAGGGTAGATAACTTTATTTTTATTCCATAAACTTCACAAAACATATTAAACTCATGAGAGGTGAATTCACCACCTCTATCAAACCTTAGACATTTTATTCTCAAATTTATTTCATTCTCAAACATAGATTTGAATGTTTGAATCTATCTAATGCATCAAATTTTTCTCTAAGAAATGTAACCCATGTATACCTAGAGTAATCATCAATCAAAAGCATAAAGTACCCTCCTCAACTTTGCAGACTTCCACCCTGCAGGAACCAAACATCCCATGCATGACCAAACCCAGCAGTCCAGCAGCAGACTGTCCCTGACTCGGAAACTGCTCTCGCACGCCCAAACTGCAGAAACTACTGCAAAACAGCACACAGGCTTTTATAATCCCTTGCAACTTTGCACCCACCAATCTTTCCAATTCCCATCAAAACTATGACACATTCTCCGGATGCTATAACTAATTGTTGTTAATTTGTCAGTAAAGAAACATTCATCAACACCTTTAAGTTGATATATATTTCCTTTTGACTTCTTTCTCTTGTCACAGGTCATGTGATGTGAACAACCATTGTCAACAAACCAATAGTTCTTTTCCTATTTAGCATGTAGGGAAAAATTTACAGTATCTTCCTTTTTCTCTTTCCCCTTCTCCAAAGGACATTCTTTTACCCGTGTTTCAGAATTAGCTGAAGTAGGTTCATCTTTTATAGCCAAGAAAAAGCATTCACTTTCATTTGGATCTCCATAATAAGATTCTTCATTAGAAATACTAGCATCCTCATTGACATAATATGCTCTGTTAATATTTTTACCTTTGTTTTCTTTCAGATCTTTGTTTATTCCTTCTTAGCTCTTTTTCGACCCTGTACATTAAAGCAGCCAGCTTCCCAACAACCACAAGTACTCTGAAGGGTAACTTACCTTCATACTTGCTAGAGCCTTTCCTAATTCTTCTCACAAAGTTAGCTTCTACTTCATGAAGATTCTCTTCATCCAGATCTTCGGCTCTTGTAGCCTTGAAAGCAGTCTCTAATTTGGACCCATTTCTCAAATTCAGCTTCTTCATTTCATAAGATGTCAAAGTTCCCAATCACTGATCTTTGATGTAGGTCTTGTAGTCTATATGTTCTTTGATAAAAAACACCTTTTCATTGTATTCATTAGGGAGAGTTCTAAAAATCTTCTTTATAATCTTGGGTTCATCTACTGTAGCACCAAGTCCTCGCATTCCACCTACCACTTCATCTATTCTTTGTACATAAGATTTAATGTTCTCATCTTCAGACATATGCAGGATCTCAAACTGTGTTTCCAAATTTTGTAACTTTTCTTCTTTGACCCTTTCATCACCTTCATGTGCTTTTTCTAAAGTATCCCAGACCTCTTTAGCATTCTTCAAATTTTAAACTTTAATCGACTCAGAATGTGCAAGACTATCTTCAAAATGAACTTCGCCTTATTTTTCACTTCATGTGCCTTGATTTCATTAGTTGTACTCAGACTATTAGCAAGAGTGTAAGGATTCTTGTATGCTTTCTTTACATCATATCCACAATACTCTAGAAATTATTCCATAAATATTGTCCAAATAGCATAATTGGTTCCATCAATCTTTGAATACTCAAAAGTGATATTGCTTTCCATCTTGGACCTTCCTTAAGTGATTAAGCTCTTCTCCAAAGAACCAAGCTCTGATACCAATTGTTGAACAAGAAAAATGAGAGGGGGGTAAATCAATTGTGACAAAATTTAACCTTTAAATATTTTACCAAAGATTAGATCAATCACAAATGATCACTCTAATAAATGATTAAACATTCAATGCAAAGGTAGAAACTAGAAAAGGATCACACATACAAAGCAAAACCAAACTTACATGGAAAACCCAATAAGGGAAAAACCACAGTGAGGATTATCTCACACTATAATGAATATCAAAACCGATTACAAAGGCTCACTGCCAAAACAAGGAATCACTATCTAATAAGGGTTAACCACCTAGAGGGCTCACTTCCACATAGTTACAAAGAAGATAGAAGAGATACGTTACACAAAGAAGACAATATCAATGCAACAGAGATTTCCACCACGATTCACTCAACCACTTGCAGACACGCATGAATGATAGAGTACACCTTCAACTCACTACATCTAAAAACTCAACAATTAGACTTTGCACTAATTTTCCAAACTCGCATCACATACAAACTGTCTCACATCTACCTTGCATCTATCTTGATCTATATTTTTTTACTAACTCTTTGTACTTCACTTTCATCATATCTCATCCTATATTTATACCATCTTCAACTTTGAAACATATCCAAAAGTCAGCAATACATCATTTAAATTCAAATTAGGTTAGTGCCAAAACATTCTAGGGTGGAATTAGAATGAGGGTGACCCAGAAACACACTTGATGAGGACCCAAATAAGTCCCAACATGCTTCATTAACTTTGAAAGTAGTGTTTAACACAAGATCAACCAAACCAGTGTAAAAAACATAGAAAAATTAAGCACACACAACCCTTAACAGTATCCAATCTTTCCAGATGACAAAAATATCTTCAACACAAACAAATCACCTTAACTCCAAAACTGCAAGTCATAAGACTCAAGCAAGAAGAAATCGAGAGCAACTACATTTCTCCCTAACCTTAGCCAAAAACCCTAAAAAAAATAGTTCACAATTGGTGAACACAACTCACACTGTATAGTGATCCAAAAACTCAAATTCTAGATATAAAAACTTCCAACAAGCATGATCAACATATTTGAACCACACAAACATAGGAGAAAATCCTAGATAAAACTTCAGAGCAACCATTGAATACCTGCAACCTTTCTTCATTACAATTTTCTCAATATCCTCAACATATACAACCAATAACTTGCAACCATGACATCAATGACAACATCTTTTATTCTTGCAACACTATGCTCGTTCCCAACTTCTCACTAGGTAGCTTTTTTGACACTTGTTGGATGTTATACAAGTTGTATTGAAGATAATGGGATACAGGACTGATTCACTGACTGGCATCTGAGGTCAGGAACAACATTAGATTTCATATAAGGAATTATTCAGTTCTTGAGGATTTGAATGATGATGTCCATTACATTCCATATGATATCTGTGCCATTAGTATTTGCAAACTATAAACAAGAAAATTGAGATATATATAGTTAAGGAATACCCCTATTACCAATCTTAGTACCTATGTGAAATCCATCATTTCACTGCGGTCATTTTTAAATGATTGGTTGCATGATTTTCATAATTTATGAATAAATTGAAAAGTAGTGAACATAATGATTTACCACCATTACAAATTATAGACCTAATTTCATATTTTAAAGCTAAATTGTATGGCTAACCATAGCCACCACATTTACATAGCTTGAGTAGAGTTCAATGAAGGAAAATTCATATGCAAACTCTTTCTTGAATATGTTCAAAAGATTATAAATTTTCTTGTACCTTCTATAGCATGAGATTGGGGATTATCCATCATTGTAGTTAAAAATTGTTAATTCAAGATTATTTATGCTTATGTGAGAAAAGTGGATAATCAATAAATTGAATGCTATATTTTCTTAATCTTAATTATGATGCAATTCTATTACCAAGTGCAAGAACGATACAAATTTCAATAGTGTTGTTTGTATATATGGGCCACAATATATAATGATATTAAATAAAATGAAAGCAATCCTTTATAAGTATTTGGGGAATCAAGATCTAGAGGTAACTAATATCTAGTATGGTTCTCAAGATCTCGAATGTAAGAATATTTGTTATGTGAAAGTTGGGATTATGAGAAATTCATAAACAAGTAATTTTTTATAGTCAAGTCTTGATTATTTCAATGTCCAAGGGTGTGGAATTTCAAGTAGAAAATGGTGGGAGATAAAATAGGATCTTACCTTTACACCTGTATCTTTAGACTCTAAAGTGAAACAAGGTGGCAAGGAAGCCTAGGTTAAATCTCTAATGATAAGAACACCTTATAATATGATCCAAGAATAAAAAAACACCTAATACAAGATTTGACATAAAATCACTTAATAATGTAGGTGTAAAGGACTTCATTAATGGAACTAAAACCATTATTGTACCTAATGGTTGCATGATTAAATAGAAGGAAACTATCATTTAATTTGAGTTAAGAGATAAAACATTTGTAATCATGTCATATGTCATCTCTTTATATAACTTATTATTGAACATTAAGATCATAATTAGTTATAGGTGGTGAGTGTGAACATTACATAGTTAGTGAAATGGACTAATATATAAGAGTATTGTATTTTGTCATAAAGTAAATGAGATCATAGGGTTAAGAATATTATTATTCATATTATTGAATATGCATCTTCATAAAATGATATAGCAGGTACAATGTGGCCCATTTGTCTCCAGTATGACTTGAACATTGATCATGGGTTTACAAGAAAGTATGTAATTATTGTTGTATATATTTTGAGGTCTAGAAGTATGTTCTATAAAATTATGATACTTGATTTTACAAAATCATATTGTGGGTGGGAAACCTCACCTGGAACCATGTCTCAACTTTCGACATAATTGATACATGCAACAATATTTTGACTACTTATAGAGGTGTACATACTCTTTATCAATGTCCTTATATTAGATTTAGTCAAGATTTTCTAACAATCTCGTACCTAGGTATGGTTGAATCTCCATGCTTGGAGAGATATATCAGGGATAAAAATATTCTTAAAAAAACCTATTCCACCTATATATTCCATGTGAGAGAATCTTAATATGAATCTAGAACATCAATGTGTTTGGAAAGAAAATTAATATTATTTTTAATGCTTAATGAACTCCCTTGGGTGGAAAATCATATTACCCTTATTTATTGATTGTACAAGGGGTTTTTTGTGTAAGAATTCAAAGTCTATATTCCTTGAGAAAGATATTATAAAGAGAACTATGTGTGACTTCAATCCCATTTGGAAGAAGGTACGTAGGTAGTCCTTGGGAAGGGTATGCCGCTACGACCTCAAGTCTGTAGGGGGAGGGTTTAGGGAGATAACTCCAAGGTTTGGAAAAATTTCCTAACTTTTTTGACCTTCTCTCTTTTGTAGGCTTTAGTTTGAGGTTGAAATGGGTATTAAATGGTTATGAATGAGTTAAGGAAATATGATAAGATTTATTTAATAAATAACAAACTTTTGAATAATAATTAGAATGAAGTCAATGTATTTGACTACCTTATAGTCAATATTTGTCAAGTATAGGCCATCTTGTGTTGGTTCAATTTTTTCTTATTTTTTTGTGTAATTCAACTCTAGACCTAGAGGAATCTATGTATAAGATCATAAATCTATTGATTTTAATATACTTATGTGTGAGGGCGAAAATCATAGAGTTTAAATGAGATAATGCAAATGAAATAGAATCCAATCTAAATAAAAATAGTTAATCTAGATCTATTCCTTCACTCATGAAATGAATTTATAAGCTATTGAAAACACATAAAGAAATCCTACGATTATCCAAATGAATTCAAAACACAAGAGGTTACCATCCCTTGTCAGAGTGTGTTCGCATGATGTCGGGTTGTTCATATCACCGTGAAGCCTCCATTGTTGTGTGTGAGAAGCTTTGATGCATTGCGTGTGTTGGTTGATCGAAGATGTGTTGAAGCTTTGCGAATGGTGATTAGGAATATTGGAAGTACTTAGTTGTGCAAATGAGTTGATTATTCGATCCCTTTTTGTGAGGAAATAGGTTTGTTATATAGAATTTGTGATTTGAAATGGACAATCAAGATTGTGTAGTAGAACATCTTGAATGACGGTCAAAAGTTATTGAGAGGATTTATACATGAATAATTTGTGCAAAATAGATTACATAATTTGTGTGATTGAAGAAATAGATGGAATGATCTATGGGATTGAGGAATAGATTGATCAGTCAAGGGATCATAATTTGCTCAATCAAGAATAGATTGACTAGTCAGGAATAGATTGAGAAATCAGGGATTGTAATTTACTCAATTAGGAAAGTGGTTGAGAAAGATTAATTAATTGATTTAATTAATTCATTCATTTTGGAGTTGAACATGCAAATCAAGTTATGAATTTTGCGAACAAAGTTGCATTAGTTTGATTTGATTTTTGATGATGTATTCAATACTTTATTCAAATTATTCAAATTTGGAGGCAAAGTGAGTTAATTAAATTATTATGATTTAATAATTCAATCAAGTTAGGGGAATAAAGTGATTTAGCCATATAATTAAATAATTGGCATTATTTAACTAATGAGGAGGAATAAAGTTAGATTATGAATTATTAAATAAATGTAATTTATTTAATTGGTTGAAATGATAGAAACATGAATTAATTAAATAATGTCTTATTAATAGAAAAAATAGGGTTTTAGGACTTTATTAAATAACTAGAATTTATTTAAATAGTCAAAAATGATGGAAAAGTGAATTAGTTAAATAGTGTCGTATTATTCAATTAATAGGGTAAAATTAGGGTTTTATATGCAATTAATGTGAAATGCAGTGATGTTCAATGATAATCATGCCAATGATGTGAAAATGACATTTAGGGTGTGTGATAGGTTTTAGGTCAATTTTACATGTTTACATTTTGCCCCACTTTGATACAAAGTACAAGTTGTTTTGTTTCAAAGATTCAATGTTAAGATCAAGATTTTGAAAAAAAATTATCCCCACTATGCCTCAATGGTTAGTGGAATGATAGTAGGACTCTATGCTACCCCCTCGAGGGGTTGGCCAAAAACTTCAATTTTGAGGTTAGGCTCATGACACTATTCATTTTCAATTTAGTTGCAGAGATGATGAAAAATTAGGTCTATAGGTCCCTCGTTACTTATTCTAATGTTCTTGGGAAGTCCTAATTTGAATGTAGGAGGGTTCCCTAAGTAAAAATTAGGGTTTCCTAGGAAAAAATTAAGGTTTTAGAGGGTTAAAATAGGTAATTATTGTTCTAATTACCTCATTTGTATTTTGATCCTATAGAGAATTCTACCCTCTGGATTTATTGTTTTGTCAGTTTTCAAGGAGCAATGCCTAGGATTTAGGGAGCTCCGCATTGTTCGAACTTAGTTCGAGAGTTTGGATGGCTCATAGGCATCGACACCTCAGTATGTACCCTCTTGCTTCTTGTTTTCATCTTCTCATGTTCTCATAAATTGTGCACAAAGTCAAACTAGTCAAAAGCAATATTTTTAGGGTTTTAGTGCAATTGTCATTTTAGAAAACTTGCTTTTTCTCTATTTCTATGCACTTGACCTATTTTAGTGCCTTTGACATGAACTTTCACTTTTTATTTATTTTTGCTTTTGTTTGCTCTATGTCATTTTATGTGCCTTTGTGTTAAATTTGCACCTTTGATAAAACTTTGCGCTTTTGATTTTGGTGCACATGATGTATCTCCATGCTTTTGCAAAAAATTCCTTTTGAATTTTTTCTTCACATTTGTCTAAAATTCCATCACTTTTGATAAGATTTGCTAGCTTTTGACTTTTTAGGAAACTAAGTTTGTTCATCTTTTTTGTTTTGTTTTGTGTGTTCAAAGAGAAACCCTAACATCATGGGTTGAAATGATTCCAGGTGGTCCTTAAACCACTGTAGTCGAGGGAACGATGACCCTGAGACCTATTTGATTCGATCATTGACTTTGATGTTTTGTTATGAGATTTTCTAAATGTAGTTTGATTACATCATATTTGTTACATGCCTCCCATCTAATTGCACAAAGTGATGATGACCATGCTCCTGGAGTGGTGGCATAGAGACTTCTTTGTTCCACTTACCTATAGGGGAGGCCACCATTACCCTTGAGGATGTGTGGAGGATTCTCTACATTCCTATCCATGGTGAGATCATGACATACCATGTTCAATGGGATACTCATGCCATTCGGCATGTGCTTAGTGTCAAACACATGGAGGTTCGACACTTTGAGATTGATTTATCAAAGTTTGTTGGCAGTGTAGACCCTATTTCTTTTGTTTTGTGTGGTTTGATTTCGGGGCTAGTTGTTCCCAATAGGAGAGGTTATCAGTTCCCTATTGGATGGGGTATTTGTATTGAGGGTATGTTCAAGCAAGGGACTAGATATGCATTGGGTCCATGTCTTCTCACCCACCTCTATAGAGATATGCATGAGGTTACATATTAGGGTGGGAAATCCATTTTTGTAGGTGTTTCTCTCTTACATGTATGGGCTTGGGAGTATATTGTAGTGACGTGGCCCGATGGTATACATGATCATACTGATGGTGATCCATACTCGTATCATTATGGAGACTTTCTTCATTATACCTTGCCTAATTATCTTCCATACTAGCGTCATGTGTTTGATGACACGCCAAGTTTTTTTTGGAGGCCTTATATGGTTGTGATGCATGGCCAAAGGATCAGGAGAAGCTAGTGTATTGTCAGAAAACTAGATGGTTGATTGGTTTCTCTCACTCTCTTATAGAGTGATACTTACTTGACAAAGTGTGCAAGAAGTTTGGAAAGAGATAGAGCTAGTTTCTTGATACATATGAGGCTCGGTTTGGTCAAATCACCAGAGAGGTCTAGGTATGGGTTCATTTGGCTAATAGACACGCTTCCATTGCTACTTTTAGAGTGCTTTCCCTAGTCAGGTGGGGTTGTCCAGTGGGTCTATCAAATTCAAGTACTACTCTTGATTTTGATCATTGGTGGGAATGATGTGTCCTTTGAGATTCATAGATCTTGGTGGTGATCTTGTAGTCAGCAGAGCAGGTATCATAAGTCATCACGGGAAGTGGTAACTGGTTGTGCCCACAAAAGGATATACTAGTCATGACAAATCCTAACCTGGGAATTGGACATTCTAGCAGGTGACTGGCATCTTCTTATGGTCATTCATTTATATTATCAAACCAGGGAACATATACTTGAAATGGAGCATTGTATGTGCACTAAGAACCATTGTATGTGCACTAAGAACCAGTTCCAATCTCTATTTACCAGAAATAAATGTGTGGAAGGAATTCTACTCACACTACAGGAATGTAATGCGAACCCTTCTAAACTTAATTGAAGTAGAAATCATGACAACTATTACTAAGAGACAAACTATGAACTAGCCTTATGTTGTAGGAATAGACACAGGGATGCATTCCCAATGCTGTAGGAACAATATAAGACTGAGTTTGCATTGAAACTTTCAAGAATGAAATCTAACTCATAATCAACAAGAAATAAACAACTAACTACAAATACTTACTAAGTGGGCCCCTTTAGCAAGCATCAACAAGCTTATGCAAGAATTAAACTCAGAACTCCATCAACTTTTATTCATAATTTTGAAATATAATACATTGATTATTCTACTTGTAAGAAAATTAACACAAGAACATTGATTCTTATTATAATACTAATTCTAACACACACTGTTGCTCACTCGCGCAGGAGGAGAACTTATTTATATCAGAAAAACAACTAACTAGCTAACTCTATCAAAGAAAGACATGGACATGAATACATCCTAAAACTGAGGAACAAATTTCTCATAAATGAAAGCATATCCGTTCAACACGATTCAGAGAGAATTTAGCATTCCACTCTTCCTAGATTAATGATCGTTTAAATCTCTTCCCAATGACCTACTCAGAGAGTCTTCACTGGAACAACTTCCTCGATGCCGTGTTGGAAATGGACTTTACTGTAGGGCCGAGATCCACTGCGCTTGACTCGTTCATGCTTCCTTCAACCACCTGCGATGCACAAGGCAACATAAGCGAAAAGAAAGCATGCATGGCAACCAACACGATACATTCATTAATCACTCATTAAGTCTATTTCATCATCCAAAAACCACATGCATTAAATCAGTCATTTGGGAAGTCAAATAGGGTAATTAATATGGACACATTTAAGCTGTAGGAATATAGGAATGTGTGGCTATAGGATTCTACCCAATTTTGAATCAAAGTGTTAAAACAACCATTAGCAATAAGAGTCAGGGTATTAAAAATACATTATAATACTCAAATTATGAGCACATTTCAAGCTCATCATTTTCGCCTACTTATCCCAATGATGGTCCACCAACATTAAGCTTCCTAGTTGTTTCCCTGAGACCAGTAGGTGTAGTATGGCCTTGCAATGAAGTCCCAAACTTGTAGTAGAAACCTCTAAAGTTTTTCCACCTCTCATATCTGTGGGATTTTGTATCCCTATTAACATCTGTAGCTCAATGAGGATAAAGCATATCAAAACTGGGTGACGAAATGTCAATGGTAGCCACAACTCAAACCTTTTTTATAGACCCAGCTGCATGTACTTCTCTGTTCTTCCAAGGGCTGCCTTTAAATTCAAAGGGCTATGAGGCTCAGACCTCTTTAGACCAACAATCAATTTCTCCCATCTTGTCTCAATCCTGGAAGATGCAAGCTTCCAAAAAAAATATGGTTGGCCTTTGAATTCATCATATACCTACTTCTTGATATCAAATATCTTCATTCTTACAGTCTGATCATTAAGTCCATACACAACATGAAGCCAAGTTCTCAAGATTGTGTGGGGATATGAACTTTCAGGTTGCAGTGGTATTGGTTCATTTCTTTCAGCTTCTTCATAAGCTTCTAATTGTTTCCCATAATTAGTCTCATTGGCCGCCTAGGACATGAGTGACCTCAAATGAATATTGCCAATATAAAGAAGTGGATTCCACTCTGTTTCAGAAGGAATTATCAAACCATCTATAGTTACTGAATGCTTGAACCATTTGAGGATTTTGCATCAAAGGTTCATGAGTTGTAGGCTCATGTCTCACCAATTGGCCACCCATATTCACAAACTGTTTCAACTGAGATTCCTGAAATTTGACTTTTTCTAAAAATTTAAAAACTTTTTACTCTTTCTGCCCTGCTTCTGTCCTACCATCACTTTTCTCTATTTTCCCAAGAATGAATTGAAAGGTAATTGCATGAAATGATTGTTACAAACTTACTCAAATCAAGCAGTTAATTGTTGTTTAAGATGGAAACACATAACCATATTTGGAAAGTACAAGAAAATAAAATAAAAAGAAGATCTTGGCAGTGGCACAAGAAAAAATACAATTGGATTATCCCCAGCTCCTACTTAAAATGTGACATGTGTCCACACATGTACGAAAGGATAGGTGAAGATTAGGCAATAATTACTGATAGGTTCATTGCAATTAATGAATAAATGAAAAAAATAAATGATATGACAAATAAAGATATCGTGTACCATTTAATCAATGCTAGTACATGCCAAGAAAGATCACAGCTGTAGCATGAACGAATGGCTAGAAGTTGAAATCATAAAGGAGGGTGTTATGGTAGAATGGATGACATGGAAGAAAAAGAAATGAATGGTGGTGGTGGATGAAAAGTGGAGAAAGTGGCTCCCTTAGAAAAAAGGAAACCTTTATTATGGGCATGCAACATGGAATTTAAAGAGATGTTGCAGGAGAAAGGTCGAAGCCTTTTGTTGCAGGAAGATTAGTGGCAAGATCCTAAACAAACTATTGCATAAATTCTTCTTTAGAAGCTGGCTTATGATACAACTGAAGATGGTGTCCATAAACTAGTAGCTTGAATTGAACAAGGTCTATTGTGACTAATTGAACTGAACCATTATCAAATACATGTTCTATTTCATATGGACCAAGCCATCTTGTGGTAGGTTTACCTTGATTTTCTTTGTACCTGGAATCATAGAGTAGCACCCAATCACCGAAAGAGAATTGCTTAGTTCTAATATGGTGATCGTGCCATTCCTCATCTCATCAAACTCATTCAGCTGCAGAAGGCGTTCCTTTTGAGCTTCTGAAATATCAATGTTAAGCTGGAGAGTAGTCCTTAAGGTCTTATGTTCAAATTCTATTGGCAACATGATAGTTTTTCCATAGAGTAACTCAAAAGGAGTAAACCCTATAGTTGTTTTCCATGTTGTCCTATTGGCCCAGATTGCTTAGGAAGGCAGCTGCTCTAATCTTTCTTGTGTAACTGTACTGTCTTAGTAAAGATTGCCTCAATTTATTTGTTGGTAACCTCTGCCTGACCATTCGCTTGAGGGTGGTAGGGGCTAGACTTTCTATGCCTGATCTTGTAATCATTCATCAATGCAGCAATTAAGTTGGATGTAAACTGAGCTCTTTGATTAGTAACAAGTTTCCTTGGGACTCCAAATCGAGTAAAAATATGCTCATACAGGAACTCAACAACCTTATTGTCATGGGAATGTTTCATTGCTTTCAATTCCACCCACTTGGTTACATAATCACTACAAACCAAAATATATGATTTCCCATTTGTTGGTCTCCCCATACGTTGACATCTGTCACATTTTCTGGTGTAGGCTGCAACATCTTTGTGTAATGTGGGCCAATAGTACTATGTAGTGAGCACTTTCATAGATGTTCTCTTATCTGCAAAGCAGCCCCCACATGGCTCATCATGACAATCATGCAAAATGTCATAGGTCTCATCTTCCCAAACACACCTTCTCATGACTTGTCAGGTCCTGTGTAAAATAAATAGTCTGCAATCCATGAAAAGTTAAAACTTTTCTCTACCAACAATTGCCTTTCCTTTGGTGAGAAGTGGGCTGGGATCTTATAGGCTGCTAAATAATTTGCAATATCTGCATACCATGGAGTTTGAGCAATAATGGAAAACAGATGTTCATTAGGAAAGCTATCATCAAGTACCTCAGGGGTGGCAGGTATAGTTGTTTGAAGTCTTGATAAGAAATCAACCACCACATTAGCCCAACCTGGCTTATCAATAACTATGATATCAAATTCCTACAACAATAGGAGTCATCTTGCCAATCTGCCAGAGATGGCAGGTTTATTCATGAGGTACCTTATTACTGCATGATTTGTATGGACAAATATTTGGTAACCAGTGACATAATGTCGAAACTTGTTCAGGGCATACACAACTACTAGCAATTATTTTTCTGTGACAATATAATTTAATTTAGGGCCTTGAAGGTTTTTGCTAATGAAATATATAGCATGCTCTATGGAATTCTCTTTCTGTCCTAAAACTGCCCCTATG
>VDFB02000003.1:377002157-377247436 GCA_007258455.2 Sequoia sempervirens | reverse complement strand
TTTTTCTTGGTATAAGTCCTTTAAATATATAATCAAAGCCCTAATACTTTCTACTCAATCAACATCTCTTACCTTACTCCCTTTTGTTTATTGTGTTCGGTGACAACAATACATTGTAATGTAATCTCATTAAATTAGCATGATGGACAATTTGGAGAAGATGTGAGGACCATCAAAAGCTGGAACTCAACCACCACAATAATGGCAACATGGTCACCCTCACCTTTCAATATTGAAGTGTATGTGAATCTACACCCTAAAGATAAATAATGGTGTTTAGGCAAGAAAATCCTCTTGGACTAGTTTCAAGAGTTAAGTCAAACATTAATGTTGTCCTAGGAAGGGGAGTAATAGAGGTGAACAAGAAGAAATACAAAGATTCAATGAAAAATATGAGGTGAAAATAGGAGATGTGGTGTTTCATAGTGGGACTAGAGGTTGGGACAAGACATAATAATGAAAGTAATAAAGTCCATTGAAACTCTATGAAAGGGTGAAATGAGAAAAGGATACAATATCGAGAAATGTGAGAAAAACATATGGAACTAAACATCTAGATGTTTAGTAGTCAACTTGAATTCGACATAGGAAGAATAAAAAAAGCATTTGGATTTGGAACCCTTCACGAGAATTTGATACAGAAGTGGAATTCAAGACTAGATATTAGAATGGAATTCCATACTATTTGCTAAAAGTCTGCAAAAATATATTGGAGGGGATGTAGAAAAAGTGGAAGGAAGAGAGGTGTGAAATTTCATAGCAAGACCACATGTGAGAACTAGACATGGGGATACAAGTCTAGAAGTCCATTGAAACACTGCAAGTGGATGAAAATAGTGCAAGGAAATCAAGTGAAACAAGCAAACAAAAGTGAAGATGAGACTAGAGAAAGTTTGAAGGTCTAGAGGTACAAAGGAATTCCATAAAAGGGGAGGGGATAAAAATGAAGATCTGAGATGCTTCCTTCTTACACTATATGAATTAGGCATGTATATTTATTGCCTTGCAAAACGGAACATATTAGTCCATATGGACGGTATGTAGGATGAGGCAATAAGTCTCTACTAGATGGAGTTTGTTACTTTATTTTATTTTTGCAAATGCTGGTGCAAGGGTTTCAAATGTCCCTCAAACTTTCTGGTTAATGTTTATGGGTTATTCTATAAAATAAGTGTCATGTCTTGACACTGATTTGCTGGTAGTGAAATCAAGGGCTGATATTGCTGAAAATATGGATACACAAGTACTTTATGCACTCTAATGAAGCCATTCAACATGCATACACTGCCAAATACAATCATAAAAAATGTTTTTCTCCAACACTAATTCAATTAAAAGGAAAAAATATAGGTTGATTCATATTACATGATCAAAAGACAACAAAAAATTAACAAATTTTCAAAATACTATAAATTTTCCAAATCTTTTTTTAATTATTGGCTTACAAACTTATGCCTTATAGGGCAAGGGAAAACTAGATCCCAAACAAAAGGGCCTCTCCAACATTATTCCCCAAATTAAGTGGGACAACACCGAGGGGTATGAATTGAATTGCTCCTACAATTTCTGTTTTTCCTAAAAGGTCATGCATTCATGAGACACAAATTGAATAGCACAAGCCATAAAATAGTATCATGATCTGAATTAGGACATGTCGATAATGCTTGCATTTACATTCTAACCTTGTGATATAATGCCTCTATATATATCGTAATCCTTAAAGTTTTTTTCCTTTCCATTATTTTTCAGGTCTTGGAGTGTGGTTGTGCTCTCTATCTTTTGATGGAATGTCAGTCAATCAGGAAATGTGGAACTAGGATCTAGACACAGTGCAACTGAGCAGCGTGCTTTGATTCAACTTACCCTTTGTGGAGTGATTACAAGACCAAATAATATGCCTCTAAACATGAGCAAAGCACTACCTTACAGAGACATGAATGGCATGAAAACTTCAAAATTTTAAGAAACAATGTAATTGTTATTGCAGGAATTCTTTGCCTCCAGTTATTGGCATATGCTCACTTCAACCACATTATTCATTCATAGATTTGGAAGTAAGGAATCATCTTTTTGCTCTATATCTTTTACATATCAAACAGGGATGTAACCCAATGTAAACAGTTCTTCTCATTTTATATCTAAAATGAACTATTGGACCAATGCTAAAGCTTTGAACTTGAATGATATTTTAATGTTTCAAAGACATTTAAATCATCAAAAGAGGCTTAAATCACACCTTTTCCATATGTGTTTGTCAAATAATTAATTTAAGACAAATATACTATTTTCAAGATTGATTATTTTTCTAGCAAATTTTAAATGCTTCTAATAAATACTGCTTTTAAATACTATTTTCAAGATTTACCTAGAACAGAATTTGAGGGGCATTTTGTTGTTGTTGTTTTGTGTAAATTTGAGGGGAACATTTTGTATTATTAGCAATTATAGTTTATTTCTTTTAGCTGTAAAACAAGCAAACAAATAAAGGATTTCCTTTTTACATTTGTATGACTTGGTATACTCCAGAGAAGTTTCCTTGATTTTCTATAATTCACTAGAATTCATTCATCTGTGTTTGATTTGAGAGCCAACATGGCCAACGAACTTCTAAGTGTTCAGCCAAATGAGCTCAAGTTTGTATGTAAGTAGAAACCATGTATGTTGTCTGGACATTTTCATCTATATGAAGTTCACATTTGAAATCAGACCATGGCTTATCTACCTCTAGAGAAATTCTCAGTGTGGTTAATTAAAGTAAATATGCTTAAGCTGGGTGAGGATGCTATATGTCAGTCATATTTAATTAATATAAATATGATTAAATGGTCAAGTTACATTGAAAATTTAATTGTAGCTTCCGTAATGATGGGCAATTTCTTAGTTTGGTTAATTTTAGAAAATGTGATTGGCTAAAGAAGCGGAGGAGCACCTTTGTTCACAACTAGGAGAATTGGAAGCAGAGTCCATTATACATAATGCTTTTGTTTGGCTAAAATAGAGACAAAGCTCTCCTAGTTCGTATCTCTAGTATCTACCAATAGCACCAACTCCAAAATACTCAAAACACTGTTCTCCCTACAAACAGACCTACTTAAGGTAGGGACTCTAGCTCACGCAGAGCGCTTATTTTCTATTGTTTTGTCTCATTGTGTTTTTTCTCTCAAAACAACTTCAAACCCCCTCCAAAGGATTTTCTTGTCCTTGTGCATTGTTAGAAAAAGTACCAACAAGACCCTTTATCAATTAAATCAAATCTTCAAAATTATTAAGCATTGTAAGCTTTTCCACATTAACCCTTTGAGCATATTAACAAATTAATCAGATATACATAAGTTTTAGTAGCATTTTGGCATGTAAACAACACACATAAAAGGAAGAATGAGAGAGATAGAAAGAAAATCCGCCACAAGAAAGAGAATAACACATATATACCTTGGAAAAAACCCAAACTCTAAAACATCAAATTAATGTATTATTTAGCAACATTAAATTTATTACAATATAGTATCAAGTTCTTGCATCTATGCAGACCAACATCCTCTTTTTTAGAACAAATCTAACAACATAACCTTGAAAAAACTCCTCACTTTAATGTCTTCATGTCAAGCCTTTAACATTTACATTCATGGAGGCCCAAAAAATTATGATAAGGCATTAGCATAGGTCCAAATAAAGTTCCAAAATACCATGGTAAAAATTCTTACAACCTACACTCCATTATTTGGCATTTGCCACCTTTAGAAAGATGCTCAATTATGTGCATCATAAATGAGCCAAGATTCCTAATCCACTTTGTAACCTCCATATTAATCATGCTCTTACACGTCATAATATCCCTTACACCATCTCTTTGTCCTAGATGCTCTTATACATCTTTCACGACAATATATTTTATGTACAAATATATTTACATATAAATGTCAAAATAAAAATGATCACACATGGCATAATGGTTGAGGCATAAAGTGGAACATCATATTTCATTATGATACATAATATAATAAACAATTAAAGGATCCAAACATTAGGACTTAGACAAGAAATAGAAAAAGTTCAAGATGGAGATGGCTTGTTGGGAGGAGTTGATAGATTCTCTCACTAAAAATTGGAAGTTCATATGTTAGTTTGTTTCCTATATTTTGTCTTTGTAGTGCTATTTCTAAATTGTTAGTTGGTTTGGGACTCTCCTAGGTGCTTGTTTTGATGTTTTTAGTGTTGTTCCTCTGCTTTGTTATGTTTTACTTTTTGTAATTAGGTTCAAGACCCTTCATTATCTAATCAAAGACATTAGGACTTGCAAGGTGTACAACACACTTAATCGCAACATGCATTTCTTTCAAATTGATTTCAAAATGATTGTGCAAATCCTTTTCCAAAGAACTTTTAGAATTTTCTTCTAATATTTCAAACCTATTTAAAAGAACAATAACTTTATCTAAATTGATAGCTTAATTTTGTTCACTATTCTTTTGCTAAAAATATTTATTCACTTTGATTGGGATGCATGTGTGTTAGAGTTTTGGAGTGCCTAAAACACAACTTTTTTAAATTTTTTTTTTTTTACCAAAATGATCATATTTATAACTAATCATAATCAAGTTTCTTCCAAGCATTTAGATTTTGCTCAGTGACTTTAGAGGACCTTTTCAATTTTTAAGGGATGGTTTAAATTTTGTATAAAGATACAATGAAATTTTAGCTGAAGTCTCAATATATTTGAAAATTTTCCGTAAGAAATTTACCACTTTTCAAGAAGATTTTCTATAAGACTATAGCAACTCACAAAAAGTTAATCTGAAATCTCCTAGTATCTAAAGATATGCCCAAATCTTTGAGATATACACGTCATCAATACAAAAAAACCAGTACTACGAATCTCCTAATAATTATTTGCCCTCAGAAGTGGCTTCTGATAGTATACATGATCAACCAGTATAAATTGCTTAGAAATGCTTAGATGAAAATAACTGCAACTTCTACCACCGGAGTTTGGACCGTGAAGCACTACTAGATTAGATATCCCTGCACATTAACATTACCACTGTATGTACTGTGTATAGGATAGGAGGTGTCACTATGCTATGGAGTCCACTAGAACATTAACATATGCAAATACAATCAATAATAACATACATGAATACTAGAAACTACTGGCTTTGGGCTTTTCCCTCATGATTGATAGGTTCAGGAAAAAGACCCAAAACATATAAACCTAAACACCTTAGGCAGTCTAACTCAGAAGGATCTTGCAAATACATATGTTCTAAATCCTTCGTCTAATTGGCATAGATAATTCATCACTCCAACAACATCATTGACCAGTTTCTATCTTGAAGCGATCCAAAATGCTCTTGCTCTTCAATTCCTGGCTCGTGAATGCCTCCATGTATTCTTCAAACCTGTATCCTCTGTACAGAACCGGAGTCTCCTCATCCACCATGGATTCTGTAGGAGAAATGAAAGCATCCCACGAAGGATTATAGAAGGTAGGAATAGATATACGAACAGTGGTATTGTTTGTTACAGCCCGATGTTCGATGCTCTGGAATCTTCCATTGCTCAAAACCTAATAAACTCCACAGTCACACTAAAACATTTCAAAATTCAGTCCATCAAAAACAAGTTAAGAACAATGGTGAATTCTGAATAAAGTTTCGAACTACATATGCTACCCATTATCTGAGAGGATAAGAAAGCAGATCTTACATAGATACAAAATCATAATAAAGAAATTAGTTTATCTATATAAAGAACCCAGATTTAGTTTCATTATCATTCATATCTATATGAACTCAGATTTGCTTTCTCATCATTCACCCTGATGATGAACAACATTGTATATAGTTCCAAACATTGACTACCCAATCGCTTATACACAAATTTATTTTTAATATTATGGATTGGGGAAACTTAAGTCTTAAAAATTTAATCATATATATTATCATAAACCTGCAACTGATCTCCCAAATTCACCACAAAGGCATTGGGTGTGGGTTCTACTGCAACCCATTTTCCATCTCTGAGCACTTGCAGGCCGCTAACAAGTCCTTGCATTAGAACAGTGATGCCTCCTGGATCTGAATGATGTGCTATGCCAAGGGTGAGATCAGGGTTTGGGCATGAAGGATAGTAATTTATCCTCATCACTTGTCCATGCTTCTTAAAGATTGTATTCAAATAATCAGAATCCTGACCCATAGCTTCAGAAATTGCAGCCAAGAGCTTTAAAGAGAGGGCTCTTATTTCCTTAGCATACTCCCCTGCAATCTCTCTGTATTACAAAATAAGTAAAAGACTCATTTCTGCTTCTGCTTTTAAAATTCTTGAGAAAAATTTTGTTCATTTTGGATTCTTGGTTACTACCTGTAGGCTGCAGGTTTTTGAGGCCATGCATGGATGAATTCCTCCAGAGGATGACATGGCTGTGTTAGAAAATCCACCCAGTTAAGGAATTTGTCTTTGGTGATGTTGAAGCTTGTAGAAAGCCTCACCGATTGCCTCATGTTCTCTGAATAGAGGCATGCCCTATCTTCTAGCGGCAGTTCGAAGAACTCTTTGGCAACGTCCATCATGCTTTTCATCAGAGTCTCCGGCACCCCATGGTTCACAATCTGGATGTTTCATAACATGTATGTAACAAATTGAAGCAGAACCAGATAAGTTGGATTAAGGGAAAAGAGAAAATAAATGAATATTTTACCTGGAAGAAGCCATCCTTCTCACATGCACGCTTGATCTCATGCACCACCGATTTCCTACCAGGACCCTCTAAATCTTTGAGGTCTATAACTGGAATGCTATAAGAATGAGAAACCTCAGCCATTTGGGGGCGTTCATGGGGAGGAAATATGTAGTTCTGCTTAACTTCGAGATGGTTGATTCCATTGGACAGGAGTTTCTTAACAACATCCAGATGGGTTTCAGCATGGGCTGTGGATGACATCTCACAAGGGAAAAAACGGGAAACCTTTAATCTGGACTGGAATTGTTATGGATTTTCTCAAAGAAATGTGATTGCTTTGGATTGAGGAAGTGTGATGGGATTTTGGGAATCCACTAGGGGCTTTGAATTGACATAAACGAATTGTATTGGAGATTAATTGAGTTTTATTTTTTTCAAAGAAAAATATTATATATTACTTCTACTATCTAATTATTTTCTTATTGTTTCACATCATATATGCACTACTTCTATTATAAAAGGGTTACTATTTATTTTTCTGTAGTCTAAATAAATAAACGTACACATCAAATAGTTTTAATTTTTATTATATTTAAATATATAAAAATCTGAAATATTTTTGATGAAGAGTTATTAGTCAATGAATTATGGGAGGGATAATAATATTAAAAACAAATCTAATAATTTATTTTATAAGGAAATTAAAAGATGTGTTAAGTTGAATAATTGAATGATATATTTGATAAGCTTGATAAGTCATCTTAAAAGATAATTTCTAACATATCATTATAACTAAATGATATTTTTGATAAGTTCCTCCTCTATTGTGGTAGCCTTTGGCGGGTCCCTCGTTTTTCTTACAAGGCATTTTTTATGATCGCATGCTTTGTATTCTTCCTTGAGCTCCATCTGTGATCATGTTTGATGCCACATTCAAACTTTGAGTTTAAATCAACGTGGTCCTATTCTAAGTTTCCACAAGTAGAGCACACTATATGTTTCAAGTCTTGGCCTCCTCTACCTCCTTCTTTTCTTTGACCTAACATTTTATGAGAGGTTTGTGTTGCTCTCTTATTTGTTAATATCACCTAGGCTCTTTACTTTTTAGTGTTATGCATTTGCATCATGATATAGTTACTTTGCAAGGTTTCTTGGTTAGAGGTAATTACATATGTCTATAGCCATCTTAGGTCATAGGATCATTGTCCTTGCATTTCCACGTCATTGATCTCTTCCTTTGTGTCTTGGGCCCCATGTAGTGTGAGATGCAAGATTTGGTATATAATTCTTTATACCATGCAATATTTGGTTAAATCTATATCAACCCAAATTAGAAACTTCAATGAAAGCACAAGAGAGATAAAATGTGAAAGAATAATGTTATTCTATCAAAGGATGCAAATGATAAATTACTTGCAATGAATGAAAATACAAAGAGAACATGATGTAGGAGCATTCGGGTCCACAAGCAATCTTGCTTTGCCCAAAAATAATTTCTTTTTATTTCTTTAGTTTTGCTTTGCTTTGCGGTTCTTTTGGAATCTCTCAACTTTGGAAAGCTCTTGGAGTGGTCAAATTTGTAGGAAACAAGTTTTCACCTATTGACGGTGTCAACACAACATAGGAAATTTCCACAAAAACAATTGTTCAAGAAGATTGGTGAGGTTTGGTTGTAAATAATTTTACAAGGATATTTTTAAATGCATCCCAGAAAATGTGGTAAAGGTTTCAAGGTTAGATTCCCCCTGGTTTCATAGAAATTAAAAATTTCCATTCTATATTAATGATTTGCCAAATGTTTAATAGCTCACAATTTTGGATGGTTGGAGTAAAATATTTTTGTAGGGATCCATGGGGTACCATTCCAAGATTGCACTCTACTTTTTTTATGAAACGAAGAACTTTGATTTTTTCGCCTGTCGACACCCAAATCATCACCTTATCACTCTATGTTGATTAATTAAATTCCTCTCCAAAAATGTTATTGTAGATTTAATACTTTATTCGTAAACATCTAATTTGGATATTTTATGCTCAAAAATTATTTCTTTCTAAATTAATGCCCATTTGTAATGCCTGTTTAGTGGCTAATTTGGGGATTTTCCTACATGTTATTTTTCAAATTTTAAAATAGAAAATTTAGCCCATTCATGACAGTTTGTAACACCTCATTATGGCATCTTAATGAAAAAATGAAGAGGCCTAAGTGTGGCCAGAATTGCCACACCAAAACTGGGTATTAGTGGGGAATGGGAGGTGGGGAGTTAGCCACTTCATTTCAATTTTGTATTAATAAGGTTAAGATAGAAATGGGGTTGCATGTGAGATGGGATGTGTCAAGGTTATGGGAGGTAAAACAAAAGGTAAATTGCTACATAGAAAGTAAGGAAGAGGTGGCATGGAGAAATGGGAAGTTGGCAACCCATTTTGGACTATCTTTAGCACATTAACAACAACAAGGAAATGGTTGCATAGGGGTTGGGGAAAGTTGGGGAAAATCATGGGAATAAAAAAGAATGAAAGAGCAGCGTGAAAAGGAGGAAGGAGATAGAGGGAGGTGTTGGGGAAGGCAACCCTTTTGTGGGGTTGTGCAACATTAGCAGTAACATGAATTTAATATAGTGGAAAACAATTTTGTGAATACATAGCAACGTGGAGTTTAAGAGAGAGGTGTAGAAAATTTTAGGGAAGATGTATGAAGAGTTTTGGGCAGCAAGAAGAAGCTACAAGAAGAACACTTTGTGTAGGTTTGATTTCAAAAATGTATTGAGAAAATTTGTACTTACAGTTTCAATGTGAATGAAGGAAGTTTTAGATTTGAATTAAAATGGTTTCTCTCTCTGTTTAATCTATATTGTTTTGTGAGTTTGTGGAACGAGGTTGCTTGTTTGCATCACAACCCCTTGATTTTATAAACCAAGGTGAGACATAGAATTGCAATAGATTGTGAAAAGTATCTTAATCTTATGATATGAGACATAAAGTAATAAGTATCCTATGTGTACCATAAGTGAACTTAACTAGACTATTGTGAATAGGACCTAGGAAATAAACCAATTAGGTAAAATCCCTATTCATGGGTCAACACTCCCTTAAATGCAAATTAGGGAGAATGTACAAGATTTATTGATGAGTCATTGATGTAGAAGACTCACAGGTCTCTTTCAACACTTGTATAACATATTAATATTTCTCTATCAACAATCACAAACTCACAAAAAAATAACACAAAATTTGATTTAATCAACACCCAAAATTTGGAAAAGGTGTGGTTGATTTATCATTAAAAAATATTCTCAATTATAGGGACTATCCTAAATTGTCCTCCTTCACCACATCTCTTCTTTCCTCCTTTCCTTCTTCATGGGATCCAACCCACCACAAACCAACGACCTCCACCAAGTTCCTCCTACACCATCATCTTCAACATCTATACACAAACATGCAACATCCATATACCAATTTGTAACTACAACTCCATCTTCTATATAAGGTAAATAATCATCATTTTTAAACTCAAAATTAGAATTTACCTCATCCTTTTTTGCTACTCTAGCATCATCTTCTTTGTCCTTGACTGTAATATTTATCTTCTCATCTCCATTGGCAAGTTTTGCAAGCCACTCTTCTTTTATTGATAGTATATCTTCTTTACCCTCTTTATTTGTTGCAATCTTCTCAAGCTCTATTGTTGCAAGAACATATTCATTTACAACAATTTCTACACTTTCTTTGGCTAAAAATAATTCTTCTATCTTTCTTATCTCCTCTCTTAGTAGGAGAACTTCTTCCTTGCCAATCACCTCATCATACTTAGGACACTCAAAGTACATCATATCAACTTCTGTTGCAGCCTCTTCTTTTTCACATACAACCTCCTCATTCTCCACCATCATTCCTACAAAAGAACATGTCTCATCTTCAGGCTCAACAATTTCTTCGTATTCATCCTCTTCTTCTTTTGTGCCGCATGCATGACATCCCATTGCATTGTCTTTTTTCCTGCCATCAAAATATCATTAGAAAGATAATCACAATTACCTCCAACTCTCCTCTCTTCTTATTTTATCCTTTCAATCTCTGCTTCCATTTATTTCACCCACTAGTTCATATTTATCATTTCAACCCTCATATATTCTTCTCCAATTTTTCAAAGTCTCTCTTCGATTTTATCAAGTCCAAGAATCTTTAGAATCCATGTCCAATGACAAAAGTCCTTTTCTTCTTCCTCTTTCCCATCCTTAAGGCCTCACAAATCTTGAACATACTTTTTTTTCAAAACCCTTAGGTTTTGCTCATGTAAACTGCCTCACTCAGTGATCTATTTACAAACCACACACACTCCACCCGTAGGTCCTAGTGTAAACTACCTCATATTAGTGCTTCTTCCTCCACACTTGAGAACTCCCACTTTGATACCACTGATGTAGAATACTCATAAGTATTAGCACTTAGAAAATAGACTAATAGTTCTCTATCAACAATCACAAACTCACAAAATATAACACAAAAATTGATTTATCAACACCCAAAATTTGGGAAAAAGTGTAGCTAATTTATCATTCAAAAATCTTCTCAATTACATGGAAACCATAAGAAAAATGGAAATACATTGTTTGAAGCCATAAGGATTTTGGAAGAAATTACAAATAGGTACATGTAAAATTGATTTATGAAAACAAAGAGTAAACACCAAATGGTCTCCTCTACTCAATTTCCAATCTTGCAACCTCTAGCTCCTCTAATTTGAAATTTCCAATGGAGAATCCTATTGCCATGACTTGTAAACTTCTAAACATTTTTGTCATTGTCAAAAAAACCCTCAAACCTACCACAACAATGTCCTTTTCCCTCTCCAAGAAAATCTATGCCTCCTTCTCCTATCCCCAAATTTTGGAAAAGAAGAATCATGCAATCATTGTCTAGCATCATCGTCAACATGTAATCTTCTACTACAAAACCACTATTGTAAGAAACAAAAATATTTCACTCTTTTCTTGGTGTATATCACCTCAAAACCTGCAATAAAAATGGAGTCTTGATGCCTTCTTAAAGAGCTATGCCCAACGCCTCACCTCCTCCCATCTAGAGAAGAATAATCCAAACCAGGATTCACCAACACAATCTTCAACATGCAACAAAAAATCTATCTCCTCCCTTCTCCCAAATGCTATGCCCACCTTGAGATTCCCTCAAAAAAATTGGCAAGAGAGACTGCAAATTATTTCAGGTGTTGTCATTGATAGAAACCTTAGTTGGTGACTGATCTGCATGTCATCATTTGCTCCCACCGGCAGACAGTTCGTAAATAGTCAGAAGAACAAAGCATCCGACAATTTGGTGATCATCGATTCACGTGTAGATTTTATGTTACTATTTTGAGTTGTGGATCTCATGGGAGGTTTATCAGTATATTTCTTATCTTATCCAAAAATCTTAGTGCCTTGTACCAAGCTATGTGTAAGTTTGGAGATCCAATTGATATTTTTTTGTTTATCAGTGTTTTGTGGCCGACTAATTTGATATAATGTGTTGTGGATATTCGAAGAATTTTTATTCAAATATTTTTGTGTTTGATCATTATGTTTTGGGTCCAAGCTAAGTTGTGAATGACTATTTTGGATGTGCATTGGATATTACTCAAGATTTGAGCTGACAATTTCTATTATTTTTAAGTTTTATTGAAGCCAATTTGTAACGACTATATCCTTTGTTGTGGATATATATAAGTGATTAGTTATATTATTTTGTGTGTGTGAAAGATGTTTTGAAGGGTTTTTACGATTATCAGAAGGTCAATTAAGTGATTATGCACAGTTTCACTTATGAATCAAGGCTTTTGTAGTGCGAGTTTGTGCAAAGTAGAGCAGAATTGTTGAATCAGTCAAAAGGACAAAAGATCAACTATTGAGCTTAACCGAAATTGTAATCAAGCATTTGTAGATGATATTCCTTTAGTTCATTCTCTTGGATCTAATCCAAATCATTGTAAGGTAGTGAGCCTTTCTATTTTGAGTAGTGAGCTCTAAGTAGTGTGCCTGAATGCAAGTGCATTCCCATTTTTTAATCTTTCTTTTGGTTATACTTAGATTATATTGTGGATTGGCCATCCATTGTGTTTTTTCCCCTAATAGTGTTTCCACTTAAAAATCCTAGTGTTATGGTGTTGTGATTGTTTTCTTTCTATTCATGCATATTTTTTTTGTTAAAAGCTTAAGTGAGTTAAAGATCAAAATAATAAATTTAATTTTTGCACAACATTGATTCACCCCCCTCTCAGTGTTGCTTTCTTCCAACAATTGGTATCAGAGCTAGTTCCTCAAAAGAAGTCTAACAACTTGGGGAGATCTTGGAAGGAGTTTTTCAATGGATACAAGAAGTCTTCAACAACTTATGGTGGCCCTAGATGATCTTGACCAATCAAAGTTTGAGAACTGGGAATTGCAAGAAAATATTGAGAGTGTAGAGAAATTTATTTAGTCATTGAAAGACAAAATCAATGAATCAAGGGAGAAAAAAAAGGAATTGTGTGATCAACTTAAGTAGAAGAACAAAAGTAAGGAAGATGCACAACTCAATCATGCCTTGAAGGAGAAAACAAAAGAATGTGAAATTTTTTCTAGAGAAAATGTTGCTCTGAAGTGTGAGATGGAATCTATCATGATGAAGATGACCAAGGAGGTTGAAGATAGAAAGAAGAATGAAGAAAAGCTTGCACAATCCTTGAAAGAAAAATCTGAACAATGCAACCGATTGGACAATGAACTGGAGCAATCTAAAAACAATGAGGAAGTACTTGAAAAACAACTTGATGATCTCAAAAATGAATTCACTACTGCAAATGAGTAAAAGGAGAAGTTCAAAGCAAGCTCGGCCAAACTTGATGAACTGATAAAGGACAAAGGACTGAGAGTGATAGGAAAGGTGTTGGATATGAAGAAGGAGAAAGTTATAGATCTGGACAAAAGAAATCTAGACAAGGGAGATTAAGGCAAGGAAATCAGATGAATGGAGCTAGAAGGAATCCATTAAGACAACCAAATTCTCAAAGATTCAATGGCTACTATTTTTTTTGCAACAAATTTGGTCATATGGCTTCTCAATGTAGGAGCAGGATGAACATAAGTGGACCATCATTCTCAGGTTAGTGCTTTAATTTCTATAAGTATGGTCATAGTCAAGTGAATGCAGAGTTTTGATGAATAAATTTCATAAAGATGTCAGATGCTATGCATGCAATAGATTTGGGCATATTTCCATCCGATGCAGATCAAGACAAACTCGGTGGAATAATTGGCCTAGACAGAGAAATGTTGTGTGTTACAATTGCAATAAATTTGGCCACATTGCTAGATTTTGTTGGAACATAAGAGGTCCGGTAAAACATAACATGCAACAGGATGTTAAGGGAATAGGTAAATTCACTATTGATGTGATCAAAAGGAAAATGCAGAAGAAATGGGTGAAGAAGAATCCCTTTGTTGAAGGAAATATGCCAACACTAGAATCTACTTTTGGTAATTCCCTCGGGAATTAGTTTTAGGCCTTTGGCCTAGGGGGAGTTGTCAAAAAAATATTTTAACCCCCTGCAAGAAATTGATACTAGAATGTGGACAAGTCTAGGAAGTGAATTGATACTTTTTAGATGTTGTTCAACCAATTGGAAGTAGTATTGCAGATTTTTGGAGATCCGTAGAAGAATCATCTATCTTAGTACATGGAAACAGGGTAACTAGATGAATTAGGGTAAAATAATTTATTACGACAAAAATGGTTAGGTGCGTGGACAATAAAAGAACATTTTCATCCTTCATTTGTCACTTTGCATTTTGGAGGAAAGTAGTTTGGAGAGCCCTGGAGTGAACTTTGTTGAATTGTGGAGAATTTGTGAATTTGCAGTCATGTCCACTCCTCTGGTAGTTGAAGTCAAGGATAGACCCCATCCAAAGTTTAAATGGCATCCTTATATGCCTATTGAGATTGAGCCCTTAGGTGCGTTTTTATTTGTACCATACGGATTATTGCATACTGAAGATATTAGGGCTTATATACATGCCAATATTGAAGAATTAGGAATCTCTCAAATGATGAATCTGTATTTCCATGATATAATTAGAGAGGATCTTACTATAAATCCAGAATTTAAAACCCTAGAAGAGAAGAAGTTCACGTAGTTTGCAAAATTTCCCATATTTGAAGAAAATGAATGGGTTTGATATGTTCTGAGCCATGTTCATGCTAAGTTCATGTGGTTGGATGTGCCATTTAAAATTATGAAAGAGGCTATATGTGCAGTCACGAGTCTAAATTCCACCAGTAGACTTCTAGTCTTGAAATCCGTGAAGAATGAGAAGGTTACTTATGCAACAGGTGCTCAATGGGATATAAGGGCAATGACAATAGAAGACATTGTTGAAGTGGATGTAAAATTTGCATCAATGGTCATTGGCTACAAGATCTATTATTCAAGCTAGGATAATTATGTATCTGGTATGACCATCTATGCAGCTTATGAGATGGTAAAACAAAATGTTGATTATGACTTGTGTGAGTTGCTCAAAAGTCAGTTGATGGAGAATCTGAGTAAAATCAAGAAAGACAAGAAGAATACTTTCAAATATGGTAATTTTCTGCTATGTTTATTCTTCTATTTCATGAATGAGTTTCCGAGTGTTGGAAAAGTACATTGGAAAAATGATGAGCTTGTATTTGTTAAGATAAGGAACATGTTGTTTGGAATTGGTGATCGAAAAATTAGGAATACTACCCTCTGGGGATACTTCAAAAATTTCCAAAATATGATGCATGCCAGGGAAAGAATTCCCACTTCAATTGTGGAACAGTACAAAGACACTAGCTGCTTCATGGTGGATATTGACCAATGCCATATAGAAGTTGTTGATCCCAGAACATTGTGGATAATGCCCATGGGATATGAAGTTGAGGAAAACATTTTGAAGATGTATGCAAAACACTTGTTGAGCATGCCCTTGGATCTGACAGAAGAAAGGTTTGGAACCTATGTAGAAAAGAGCATGCAAGTCGATGATCAATTACAGAAGCCCAAGATAGTCAAAAGAGTAAGGAAAGAAGTAGAAGTCTTTCTAGAAAGCATGGGATTACCTATAGAAGCTTTGAGAGAAGCAAGAAGAAAGAGAGATGAGGTTGAAGTAGTAAAAGAGTCAGTAAAAACTGAGTCTGCTAGTTCGGGAGTATCTTCTACCCGCACTAGATCTACCAGGAGTTTCATATCCCTTTCCACTCTTGTAGCCAAGCCAACTCAAGACAAGGCTTCCAGTAAAAGGAAGAAGAATAAAAGAACAAGAACATATGAAGCCATTTCAGAAGACGAAGAACCTGAGTCAGAAGAAGTTGTGAAAGTAATCAAAGCTACCAGAACTTAGCCTCTCAAGTTAAACAAGAGCAAATCTTCCAGTAAAGAAGAAAAAGAAAAGAAGGTAAAAGTTGATAAACTTGGTATGTCAGCTAAGGAATTTGAGAAAGCAGTTATTAAGGATGGTAATCTTAAGCCCCTTTGTGAATGGTTTGAAACTTTTGATGAATTCGGTCAAAGAATTCTTGAAGAAGCCACAATTAAACATATGAACATTTTCAATAAAGTTCTTGTTGAAATCATGTCTGGTTTACCCAAGAGTTTGTATGATGTTTTGGAGTCAAGAAGATTAAATGCCAAAAAAAAAGAAGAGAATCTAAGGAAAATAATTCTTGCAGATCTATGTCTAGAAATGTCAATTAAGGAGATGAATTCACTCCTTGAAAAGGCCAAGAAGGATTTTAAAAGCAAGACAAGGGTGAATAAACTCATGGTCGATGAAACTAATGTTGTTGTTAATGAAACCAAGAAAATTTTGGAAGCGTTTTTGTTAAAGAATAAGATTAACGTTAAGGAAGTAAATACTGAAAATATTCCAAAAAATGAGGAAGTGAATGCAATTGCTGAGGATTTTTAGATTCCTCCTGATGTGGAAAATATAGAAATACCTATGGAAACTGAAGTTACCAAGGTGGTATTAGCTAAGGAGAAGGAGGTACAAAATGAAGAAGTTGAAGTGCCTAAGGAAATCCAGAAATAGTCACTAAAGAGCCCAAGGTTGAAGAAGAAAAGGTTCAAGTCAAGGAAATCAGAGTGGAGGCAAGAGATACTATCGAGGCAGAGAAGAAATCTCTAATGGAACAACAGGAAGAGTTTGATCCTGAAATGGATGAAAGCTCAATCAATCTATCTACTTTATCCCCAATTCAGATGATGAAGGTCATTGCAATAGCTCAAGCTAAGGCCAATGATAAGATTTTGAAGTCTCACATAGAGGATAGTGAAGTGCTAAGCCTTTATTTGGAGTACTGCAGAAATTAATGCCTACTCATGTCAAGGATCCATCCGGTTCCTCTTTCGGTGAGCTAAAGAAGCTCATAAATTCTATAAGTTCTCACTTTAAATCTTTTGAAAAATCAGCCATGATTAAAGTTCAGATGGAGTTTAAGGAAAAGAGATTTGGTGGTTTGAAAGAACTAATTGCAAAAGATAAAACTCTGCTAGCCACCTACATGAGAAATATTCAAGATACTTTATCTAAAGGTGGAAAAGTGTATAATTCATGTTTAGTTTTGTCAAAATTCACTAAAGCCAATGAGAAAAAGGTGAAGGATATTGAAAAACAATTGGCTACCCTTTCTAATGCTTTTGATCCATTAGTCAGTAATGTTGGTGAGCATGAAGGTCAGGTAATATCTTTGCTTGAAAAAATAGGGAGTTTGAAACATGGAAATGAAAGGATTGTAGGGAGAGCATGTGAACTCAGAGGCCTAATTAGTCCAAAGATTGAAATAATGGTAAATGCATTAAAAGAGGCTAAAGATGCTATGACAGCTCATGACCCATTAAATCTTGAAGCTATAGAAACTATGTATTATTTACTTTGTGGTCACATAACAATTTTGGAGAGTTTCATAAAGGTTTGGGACACAAATTTAAGTGTGTTGAAGAATGATTTTTTGGATGTCTTCAAATTTGTGTAAGTCAGGTTATGCTTGTATAGTTTTGAAATTTTGTTTTCCGGATCCCCAATTTTGCCATTGATGTCAAAGGGAGAGAGTTGTACAATGAAAAATGTGTATTCATCTTAGGGGGAGTTGCATTTATGAGTTGCATTCGTGAGTTGAGGCTGAGGTTTCTTTTTGGAGTTTTGAAGTGGCAGTGTAGTTCATGGTGGTACTGATCTGACACTTAGTCATTTTTCACTAAGTGTTGCCATCAATGCCAAAGGGGGAGATTGTTGGCAAGAGACACTGCAAATGCTTTTAGGTGTTTTCATTTATGGCAACCCTAGTTGGTGAATGATCTGCATGTCATCATTTTCTCCCACTGGCAAATAGTTTACAAACAGTCAGAAGAATAGAGCATCTGACACTTTGGTGAGCATCGATTCACGTGCAGATTTTATGTTACTATTTTGAGTTGTGGATATCATGGGAGGTTTATCAGTACATTTCTTATGTTATCTAGAAATCTTAGTGCCCCGTACCAAGCTATGTGTATGTTTGGAGATCTGGTTGATATCTTTCTATTTATCAGTGTTTTGCAGTCAACTAAGTTGATATAATGTGTTGCAAATATTCAAAGAATGTTTATCTGAATATTTTTGTGTTTGATCATTATGTTTTGGGTCCAAGCTAAGTTGTGGATGTGCATTGGATATTACTCAAGGTTTGATCCAACAGTTGCTAATATTTTTAAGTTTTATTGAAGTCAACTTGTAGCAACTAAATCCTTTGTTGTGGATATATATAAGTGATCAGTTATATCATTTTGTGTGTGTGAAATATGTTTTGAATGGTGTTTGCAATTATCAGAAGGTCAATTAAGTGATTATGCACAATTTCACTTGTGTATCAAGGTTTTTGTAGTGCGAGTTTGTGCAAAGCAGAGCAAAATTGTTGAATTAGTCAGAAGGATAGAAGATTGACTGTTAAGTTTAACTAGAACTGTGATAAAGCATTTGTAGATGCTATTCCTTTAGTTAATTCTCTTGGATCTAATCCAAATCATTGTAAGGCAGTGAGACTTTCTATTTTGAGCAGTGAGCTCTAGGGAGTGTGCCTGAATGCAAGTGCATTCCCATTTTGTAATCTTTCTTTTGGGTATACTTAGATTATATTGTGGATTGGCCATCCACCATGGTTTTTCCCCTAAGAGGGTTTCCACGTAAAAATCCTGGTGTTATGGTGTTGTGATTGTTTGCTTTATGTTCATGCATATTTCTTTTGTTGAAAGATTTAGTGAGTTAAATATCAAAATAATAAATTTAATTTTTGCACAACACTAATTCACCCCCCCTCTTAGTGTTGCTTATTTCCAAAAAAAAAATGCATGTTAGAAAAATAATTAATGTGGCCAAAAAAGGAATATTCAAAACCACTTTCCTAAAATTTCCAAAAAGAAGTTACAAATTGGACCCATTTTTTAAGAGCCATTGCCAACTCAACATGGGTGCACAACTTTGCATGCAACAATTGAGGTGAATTAAATGAATTACTAAAAACTTGAAACTCCATAAATTTGATGCCCAAGTTTTCCTTTTTTTTGCAATTTCACATTTCAAAATTACCTCGTAGTCTTTCTCACATATCAAATTTGCAACTACAAAAGTAGCACCAATTATTTATTACATTATTTTGGCCAATAAATTACAATTTATTTACCCCACAACATAAAATATCAAATCTTAGTGTTATTCCATGCATAACCACCCCCACTTTCCTTTTGGTCTAAATGGGTCGCTCTTTTTGTTTCCTTCTTTTGGCCTTGTTCTATTTATTTTTTCCTTGTTTGTGTTTTGGTCCCGAGAGTTTCTTCTCTCCCAAGATTTGTTTTCTTGTTTGTGCTTGTTGGGCTTCGAATTATGAAATGGACCTTGGACCTTTTATAGAAAGGTCCAAGTTTGGTTTGGTTTTTTGATCTTGAATGTTTTGTGTTGTTGCGGGTTTCGAGTCTCGAAATGGATCTTGGACCTTTTTCCAAAAGGTTAGAGTCCAATTTTTGTCCCTTTTCCTACTTTGTTTCTTTTGTTGGGATCAAAAATTTGGACTAGACTTGGACTTTGTACAGTTGAGTCCAAGTCTGTCTCTGATTCCTGACCCCACATTGTTTACTTGTTTTCCCTACCTTGATCCATTCGGGAATGGGAGTTCTAATTGGAATCTCCACTTCAAGTCTTGATCCAGAAGTTTATCCCAATCTTGAACTCTCACTTACCTACTACATTAATGGTGGCCTGGTTTGCACACATGGGATCGATTAAAAAATGGATTTTCAAGATGAATTAAGTCACAATAGTGAATTGTTTGTTAAGAGCTTGAATTGTGAAAGATTTGGATGCGTTTTTGGAGTGTTCAAAGCACTTGGTTATTTATTTTCTTGTGGATTTCTTCATCGGGTTGTGTGTTGAGGTAGGGTTCATCGTTTTCCTTTTGTTTCTTGTTTCTTGTTATTTTCTTTTATTGTGTTGTGTGTGTTTCACCCGTTTGGGCTTGCATGTTTTTCCCTTGTTCGAGGGTTTTGGTTTTTCTGAGTAGTGGATTAAGTTCCTACCCATGGTCTCATTAGGATCTTTGATCTCGACATCCTATTGGCTTTCAGGACCTTCAATCCCCTCGTGCACTAGGTTTACCCTAGGGTTTCAATAAACTTCAATCAATTAGCCTAAGTTGGATTGAGAAACAAAAATGCATGAATTAGACCTTGTGGGGGTCAAAACCCCACATAGACCTTTTCTCAAAAGATTTGGATCTGGGATCTATTCCTCATCCCAAATATCGAGCTTTGACTTAACCAAAATTAACACTTTTTGAAATTGCTTCTTGGTCCTATTGGGATATTGAATTCCAAATGAACTCTCTATGAGTTGGTCCAAATCTAGGATCTATTCCAATCTCGATAACCATGATAGGCCTTTTAAAGTATTATTCACTATCCTTCCAGAGTTGGTCACCCTGATCACCCTCTTCACTAAGTGGTCTTGGTCTGAAATCCATCTCTGCTCTTGACTTCTAAATAATTCCAATAAACTAATAGTCCATTGGTTCTCCATGAACCTAAAATCACTTTTTATGACTAGTTCATTCAGGACTTCCAATCTCGATTGGACCTAAAGTTTAAAATCCTTGGTCTAGAGTTAGTTTCTAACCTTGAGACCCAAAAGGTATGAGTCCTGTTGGGATTTTGAATCTTAATTGGATGCCATTGTAAGAATCCAAATCCAAAATATATTTCTAACTTTAACACTTGATAGTTAAAGAAAGGATCACATCAAGCCTCCAAGTCTCGATTGAACATTCTCCCTAAAAGTCCAGATCCAAAATTCATTTCCGATCTCAAATCCCACCAAAGGATTAAAATTGCTTAATTTAAAAGAGGTCCTTGCGGGGTTTGGAAACTTGATAGGACACAATTGCAAATCCACTTTAAGGGAAATTTTCATGAGCAAGCTTACAAATTTTTTATTGAATTTCAATTTCTTTCTCTCAAGTACCCTAAATATCTGAAGTAGGTGGAGAATCTAGTCTTGAGGAGGCACAAAGAGTCCAAATCCAAGAAGACCAAAGCATACCAACTACCTCTTACTGCAAAATAAAAGTTTCAAGGAGTCCATGTGGTATCTAAATTCACCTCTAAATTCATGAAGATTAAAGATATCGAGTTAGGACACATTGACATGAAGACCTTCTAAATAGACACTTTCTCAGCAGATGCCTCTCCAAGGGCAAAGAAGATAGTTGCCTCAGGTCTAGCTCATGTTGCATCTTTTCTAGTATTAGTTTGATGTCCTTAATTCATATTAGAAGCAACAACCTCTTACAACCTAGTGCAAAGGAAATATATTGACTCTTGGGGTACAAAAATTATTGACCTCACTCCAGCAACGATCAATATGGTTTTCAATCTACTGCCTTATCCAAATTTGAAAACCATAACAAAGGCACAAGCAATCTAAGAATATGAAAAGGATGTTAGTGGTCACCAAATTTATATGAAAAAGAATTGGTTAAAGACAAAAGGGAAGTCGATTGCTAGACTTCCTACTAAATTTAGAAGATCATACTTCTATTCTGAGGTAGGAGAAATTATTACATTATTGTGTAGATTATTCAGGAAAGAATATTCCCACGTGTACAAAAAATGGATGTTCTACCTTATCTATGTTATTTTGAAAGGGGGAGTGTACCTTATCCATGCTCAATTGACCACTATGAAAGATACTAAAAAATTCTTCATGTCTTCTTATGTTATATATTGTGCTGCAAGAATGGGAAAATTTCAATGGTTGAATACCATAGGAATTAGAGGGGAAGGACTAGGACAAAGAAAAATATGGGAATACTATGACCAATTCGAGCACAAGAAAGCGAAGAAACACTTCAAATGGGTAAAAGATACTTTCTTGTATGTAGTCATTAACCAACTTACAAGGGATGCATGGTTTAGGTTTTTAAAGGAAGCTATGACCCTATTTGGAGAGTAGGGACAATGGTATATACAATTCCTCAAGTCTATATACATCTAACTCTTTGAATATGATAAGGCTCCATTTATGCTCCCAAGGTGTTGTAGTGATAAGTTAATCTTGATTGAGTTTTCTAGGAAAATGATGGATAACAATCTCAAGTTTTCTAGTAAGCATAAGTCAAGGGCTATGAATTACCCCACTAACCTTAGTTTCTATTCATGTCCATCAATTGTGGCTGCTAAGACAACTATAGAATAACTATAGGAAATCAACATGAAATCGTATGCTGCAAGGGGAGGTTTTGATCCTAAAGGAAAGATGAATAATATTTATGCATCTCCCTTCCCTAACATTGAGGATTTTTGGGATAATTTGTACAATGAATTTGAGGTACTAAAAAGAAGTTATGATAGGTTAATAATTCCTCAAATGAGGGATTTCAGGATCAAGGAGGGAATTCGAGAAGGGTTGTTTGATGATGGTCAGAGACTTGACCCTTTATATGAGTTACAAGAGATTACCACCAAAACACTGGATCCCATCAATTGGATGGAAAAGGAGAGTTGTTCTATAAATGAAATTTCTACAAAAGTGGTAGATAGGAGCATCTCATGGGTAGAGCTTTGAGTAAAGAATTATCAGGGGAAGGGATCATCTAAAAAGAAGAGGAAAAATCCAGTAGTTGAAACTTCTTCTTCAATAGGCCCAAAGGAGATAAGGGATTGAATAATAAGAATCCACTACAGATGATCAAAGAAGATGAACCTACAAAAGAAGAAATGACATAGGAATTTCAAAAATCCTCTATGACAGATATGGTTGCATCTATAAAGTGATATCTGGGCTAGGAGTAATTCCCATAACATAAGAACACCCCACTAGAGATACTATTATAGAGGAGGTTTCCACCACTACTTCCCAAACAACCGAATAGGCAATGGAGGTGGAGAAAGAAACTCCAATAATTGATCTCACAAAATCCCCTCTTGTTTCAGACACTAAAGAAGTTTCCTTAGAAGGAGGAGAACAAAAAGGTGATAAGGGGTATGAAACAACTAAATCCACTAAGGGTACACAATTAGAAGAGCTAAAGATGGTTGAAGATAGAGATTTTGGGGAAGTGAATGGAAGAGAAGATCTTAAGCATGTCTTCACTAAGAAAGAGCAACAAGAGCTCATTGAGAGTGTAGAAAGGCAGTCAGCTCAAGAAAAAAAAGAAAGAGAGAGAGAGAGAGATGAGCAAGAAGAGGCTCAAAGAAAAAAGATTGAATAGGTTAAATCTCAACAAGAAAAGATTGAGAAATAAAATATGGAGAAAGAGAGAGTTGAGAAGAAGAGGAACGAATAGGAAAATTCCTCCTCTTCAAAGAGAATTGAAATAAAAATTGGTAAAGGAGCAACCAAAGAAGACCCCTCAAAAGGAGCAACTAATGGCTACATTTGCAGGAGCTCCAACCTAGTTAAAGCTGAATTTGGAAAAGAGAGAGAAGATAGTAACACAACCCCTAAGTTAGCAGGATAGTATGGTAGAGGTAGAAAAGACTAAGCCAAAGAAGAAGTCAAGGAATATACACTCAACTAGAATGAATGATGTCATGGACTTAGTTATAGAGATTACTAAACTGATGGTAGACAAAGATGACCAAGAGCTTCAAGCAGTAGATTACCAATTGTTGATGATAAATCTAGGTAAGTGGACCCACAGTGAACAAATGACATCTCTTGATTTAGATGTTAATTTAGAAAAGGAAAGAATGATGAAAGATAAACAAGAAAAGAATGAATTGAAACGTCAAGTGGAGCAACTAAAGAGATTCTTGAGGGAAATTTCCTCTTCGACTTCAGAGCATCTTTATTCTTCTGAAGTTCTAGTGTTGATAAGAAAAAAAGAGGTTGATGACCTCGTTGAAATGAAGAAAAAGGAACACTTTTTTTATATATGGATTGAGTTCTAAGATGAAATGGATGAACTTTTAGTTTCAGGGTATCAACAATATGAGGATAATTGCTTGTTGGAGGAACAATTGGAGAAATATACCAATAACATGAGAGATTTGGAAGAAAAGTATAAGGTATATTTGAAGCAGCTAAAAGACTTGAGTAGAATGAGCATAGAAGAGCTTGGTAAATCTACTATTTTGGGTGAAGAAGAAACTAATTTTGTAGAGAAAAACATGAAGATAATATTATTTTGGATGGAGTTGATAATAGAGCATAGAATAATATTGTTCAAGGTAAAAAATATTTTTTTGAGGATTATTCTATGCTTGAAAGTTTCATTGTTACTATCATCAACTCAGTTCTTTAGCTACCATGTATGCATAGGTTGGACACTTTACAGGCTATTAAAGATTCTTGGAATATAATAAGCTACAAGCAGATATTGACTCAGAAAATGGTGATGATGAAACAATGTTGGATAAATTAATGAATATAAAAGTTGATGTGAGGTTTGTAAAAGGTGATATCTAGCAATTGAAGAATACCATAGTAGTTGCCACCACTAGTCTTGAGAAAACAAAGTTCAACTTGAATGGGTTGATGAGCCAGATGAAGAAGTGTTAACACAGGTGTTAGCCAATTTTGAGGAGTATAAGCGGCAGTGAGCAAGTTAAGTTTTTAAATTTTGGAAAAGTGGAATATGTTTTTTTGATCAAGTTAATGCCAATGATATTGTTTTGAAGGTTCTTCTCCTACAAGATACACAACATATCAATTGGGCTGAGTGAGTGGATAATTAAAAGAGGAAATTGGCACCTACTTTTAGAAAAATTAGTTTCTAGATTATTAACTATTGATTTATGTTCACACCCCTATTTTGTGGATCTGCATGTTGGGCAGTCAGATTTTTGGCTACAAGTCTCTCAGTTTTGGAGGGAAAATTAATTTTTATATTCTATAATTGTAAAAACTTCCTGATTGTAAAGGTCGACAAATTGAAGCAATATTTGTAGTCCTTAGGCTATAAGAAATTTCTACATTTTTCAGCACTTAGTTAATTTTCTACAATTTTAGTTTAATAAGTGAGTTTAAAGACAAAGGTTTTTCGTGCACTAGTGAAGCTTGTTGAAGTTGTAAATGTTTCTTATTTATTTCAAAAGCAATAAAAGGAACCAGATTTAAATCCATCTTTGGAATATCACTATGAATGGTATTTTTGTTGTTATTGTTGATCTACAATTCATTATTGGAATAGAAAATATAAAAAAATTGTGATGCAATGTGTTTTAATATGTTAAATGAAATGAAATATGTCATTTATTTTGCACTATGAATGGATGTGATTATGTAATCTTTACAAATTGAGTCATTTATTAGTTTTGATTAAAAATATTCCTTAAAGAATTGCATGTCCAGTTAATAGAATAAGTAATCATCCATGTTTCCTCTTAGAAACTTTGTGATATCTTTTTTTGTTATTTAAAAATCATTGTTAGTTTAGTTTCAGTTTGAAATACTCCCCATTTTTCTATCATAAACCAATAGGCCCCTTGAAAATTTCAGCCATTTAGAACACTAAGTTACTTGACATAGAAGTGAATTGACTCCCAAGACCTTGGAAGATGATAGATTTCATGATTAGTTGTCTTTTTTAGGAGAGGTAATGGTGTTTACAGTCTTGCATGTGTCGATGTGTCGATTTGGCCATCAAAACTTAGGAAACTTAAATTTAAATTTACTCTTTTTGGTTGATGAAGGTTGTTCTTGACCATGGATTCTCCTGCGTTACTCCTAACTACTATTCCATGTTAGGTACTAATGTATAAATGAATCTCTCACAAAAAAAGAAAAGGAAAAAAATTAGGGTCATCCCTATATCCAAAGCTAAACCTCGAGGGTTCATGATGACCTTGACTATATATCCCCTCTTGGGAAAATAGAGGCTTCTTAGTTCACCCACCAATATTAGAGGGATTTAGTTCTCTCCTCTTGTATGAAATCTTTGATATCACCTTTAAATCATGACTTTTCATTAAGCATAAACTATTAACTTAGCCAATTATAATAAAATATTAATAATTTTCCATCAATTGTTGGATCATACAAAACATTATCAAGCATTAGTGTATAAACATAAAACAAATACAAAAGGGTCATATCATACTAAAATCAAAAGATAACATAACCCATGATTGTCTCTAGCATACAACATATATACATGTGATTAACTCATACACCTCACAAGTATAACCATGATCGACCCATATTCACATCACAAGTACAACGGTGATTGGATCATACACACATCACAAGTACAACAATGAATAACTTAAGCATACATCACATATTTACAATGCGAATGATCCACACAATACATCACATGTTCACATAAAGAAAAACTAGTAAAGTGGAAATGCATACAACCTTTTGCATATAGCATTCCACTATCTAATTCAAAAACACAAGCCTATAAGTATATTTCACTTGGAAAAGGAATGTTGTTGTATCCTATACTACATTGTGGATTTCATCCTTTTACTAATCCACCACCTAATATGATGATAAATAAGTAGTCCATGCTACTAGATGTCATCACTAGCAAGGGCATTAGTAATAATGTACACAAAATTTGAGACCATTTACATAATGAGTGACTAACATATACATAATGAATGATTGAAACATCTACAATGGTTGACTAACACCTATCCATAGTTCATCCCAGGTAGAAAAGGAATGTTGGTGCATTGCGCACTACATTGTGGGTCCATACTTTTCCCCAATCTTCTACACCATCAATAAATTGGGAAGAGTTTAGTGCATCTCATACTACATTGGGGGTCCATCCTTAACCAAAGTGTTTCAAGAGTTAATGAACCTACCATAGCTCAATGGATTCTATCTTCAATCACCTATAGGCCACCGATGATGAGTTTGTACACTTGGGATGAAGTAGCTTCTGACAAATACCACCTTGTGAACTTAGTTCAATATTGTCATCTTTCTTCTTCACAAGTAGGGTAACATTGGGCATTGATCACCCTCGTGCTATAGGTGACTACCAATGAACCCTACCGATACAATGGTTGGATCTGTTGGGAAAATGTGTCTTAGCCTTGCAATTATATACAATTTATTGTTGATAGGATGTGTATATATTTCCGAGTTACACTGATAGGTGTATATAATGGTAGCAAAGAGAAAAATATGAGCATGTTAACATTTTAAAGAGACTCCTAACATGGTCAACATACATTAAATAATGATATATTGTAAATCTGGACTATTCATTATTAGGTTTTAGATCTAATGGTGGATATTTTGTTGGTCTGTCTTTCCCTAGAATGTAACCCTATTTTATGAGGGTGTTGTATTATAGTTGTGGTAGAGCGATATATTCTCAGAGTCTGATAGCAATTGTGTTGTCTCTGGATCTCTGAGTGGTGACACTCTTATGAGAAGCTTGATTTGCAAGTATATTTTAATCTTTGTAATTTTTGAATAATATATTGGGAGGCTTTTGGAGTGTGGTGTTTCTCTCCTGAAAGGGTTTTCCCCACGTAAATCACTGTGTCATGGTATGCATGATATTTTTGTTTATTTACGTTAAAGTTTCTATAATTGTTAAAGATCTATAAAGTTTTTCATTTTTCTCCTCTCAAGATTAGTGTAGGAAGTTTTTCTAATACCTAAGCTTCCTTACAAGTGGTATCAGAGCTTGATCACATTTGGTTTTAGTTGTGGGTTGTTTTTTTGAACTAATCTAGATTTGAGTGGGAGCTTGTGCAGAAGACACTTTGTGGTCTTGTTGCAAGAAATTTCAGATGGCAAGTTCACTAGGGAGAATAGAGGTGGATAATTTTTTTGGAATTAATTTTGAAATGTGGAAGCTGAAGATGGAGGATGTGTTGATAGATCGAGATCTATGGGATGTTTTTGATGATAATGTTTCAAGGCCTGTAGATCCTACTCAAGCTGCTCAATATGATGTTGTGGATTGTAAAGACAAGGGTCTAATTAGATTGTGCTTGGAAAACTTTATTTTAATTAATGTCCATGAAGAGACCTCTGCATAGAAACTATGGAAGAAGCTTGGTGAGATGTATCAAGCCAAATCTTAAGTGAACAATATTTTCTTGAGGAAGAAGTTGTATTCTTTGAGAATGGAAGAGGGTGGATGAATCATAGACCACCTAGAAGCATTAAATATGTTGGTGGCTCAATTGGCACCAATTGGTATCAAAATGGATGAGGAGGAGAAATGTCAGATCTTGCTTTGTTCTTTGCTTGATTTTTGGTATTCTATTGTTATAGCAATTGGGAGTACTTTTGTTATATTGAAGACTGAAGATGTGGTGGGATCTTTGATTTTTGAAGAGGTGAGGAGGAAGGTATCCATCACTACCAAGGAGGCCCTTAATGTTCATGGAAGACCTAAGGAAAAAGAAAAGAAGAATGAGAAGCGTGACAAATCCAAGTCCAAGGGGAGATAGAAGTCCCTTGGAAAGTCCAAAGTTATTTGCTAGAACTGCGGTAAGCCTGGACATGTTTGTAAGGAATGCAAAGAAGAAAAAGAAGAAATTTTATTCTGATTCTGAGTCTGAGAAGGAAAATGGTGACACATGCATTGCAACTTTGGCAACTTATGAAGGTAATGATGCATGGTTAATTCACTCAGGTGCATCCTTCCATATGACCTTTAATAGAGATTGGTTTTCTGAATATGAAGAATTTGATGGAGGTAAGGTGTACTTGGGTGATGATACTCATTTAGACATTGTTGGTCGTGGTAAAGTTATAATCAAGTTTCCTGATGGTAGAATAAAAAGGATTAATGGTGTGTTGCATATTCTTGGATTAGCGTGAAATTTGTTATCTGTGAGCAAACTAATAGATGTAGGTGTGCAGGTAGTATTTTTTGATGCATGCTGCAAGATGGTTAGGGGTGTTATAGTGATTGACAGAGGTGTCAAATATGGAACATTGTATAAGCTTGATGCATGCACTGATGAGTGCAATACTACTTTTGTGAAAAGTAAGTTTTTGGAAGAAGTGAGGGTTTCACCTTTAGTAGATGGTCATGGATTTTGGGTACCAAAGGGTTCTCTTTATTTTGATTCAAAGTTACCTATAGAGAAAACTATGTTATGGCACCAGATACTTAGCCACATTGGAGAAAAGGGTCTAAGGACTGATCCAGGTGGATACTTTTTGTCAAAATTTTAAGTGTTCCATATGCTCTAGAAATCATCACCATATCGAAGTGCTCAGAAAAATGAACCCAGCACAACTTAAACGAAGTCAAAAGGAGCTCATACAATCAAGATATGCTCAGTCAAAGTTGGGTCAAATAGGGGACCAAAGGTAGGACATAAAGGCAAAAAACATGATCGTTCTAGAATTGGTTGAAAATAGCATCAAAACAAAGAGCTCATCACCATGAATCCAATGCCAATCATTTCACCTAAATGGGAGCTCATACATTGAAGATATGACTAGTCAAAGTTGAGGGTTGACTAGATAGTACAATGATGATGTCAGCATGACATCAAAATGCTGACAAAATAAGTCATAAAGTATGGATGATGATGTGGATGAACCAGGCTTTGACACATGGCAATTCGTACACATGTGGATCTAATAGGGCAAGTGACGTAGATTTGAGTTGGTCCAATCAGCAAAGGATGTGGCATCTGAGTCATTATACGACTTCTGAAGTGGCATCCAATGTGTCATTGGTTGGTGAATCATTAGGTATCAAATGGACCAATCATTGGGTGCCACGTGGCACCCCTGCTAAGTTGCTTTGATCATCGAGTTGATCTGTTTGAAATGTCTGATAAAATATTGGATGGGGATTCAACCCCTTAACCTCTGTTTCACTTGAATCGGAGGTTGTACCTCGAAGATATGACCGGTCAAAGTTGAGGTTTGACTAGATAGTATAATGATGATGTTAGCATGACAATAGCATGTTGACAAAGTAGGTTGTATAGTACAAATGATGATGTTGATGAATCAGACAATGATATGTGGCAGTTTGTACACACGTGGAATTGATTGGGTAGGTGATGTGGATTTGAGTTGGACCAATCAGCAAAGGACACATGGCATCTGAGTCTATGTACAGCTTCTGAAATGGTATCTAATGTGTCATTGGCTGGCGAATCATTGGGTGCCACGTGGCCCAATCACTAGGTGCCACATGGAACCCTTGTTGAGCTGCTTTGACCATCGGGTTGATTTTTTTGAACTATTTGCTAAAACATTGGATGGGGATTCAACCCCTTAACCTCTGTTGCACAAGTCAAGCCCTCCACCTTCATGTCGCACATAATGTACTACACTATAAATGGCATTGTTTAGTTTTGATGAAGATCAGTTGAAAATTGAGTTTTAAAATTGGAAGGGGCAAGGGTTGAACCACTGACCTCCCCACCCCTAACAAATCTCTCTACCAATACACCACAAGTGGTGTTTAGCAATAAGCAAGGCTCAATGGTATTTAAAGAATAGTTTAGGCTAAATCTGCTATACTTAAAACAATAAACCCTAATTAAAAAAAATTAAACCTTTTTAAGATTGCTAAGCCCAAGAATATTGAATTAAAAATGGGCTTAAAATGAATTTAAAAGATTATTAAGAGATTTTTAAGGGATTTAAAGAAAATATTAAGGGGTTAAGCATTTTTGAAAGGATATTATAAGGGGGTTATGTGAGATTATTATTGTAATTAGGGGGGGTTTTCAAAGATTTTTGTTCTAAATGGGAGATTGTAAAATTCCCATGGTTATGAACCATATTGGGAAATAATTGTGTATAAAAAGGGAAGGTGGCCTAAGAGGTTGGAAAGTGGTGATTATTGAGAGAATTGTACTTGGAGAATTGAGTGTTCATTTTTGTCCAATGGAGGAGTGTCATGCTGCTGCACTTCAAGGAGATGAGCTTCTAACTCACAAGAGACTCAAGTTGAAGCCTTGTAACTAGTTTTGGAGCATAATCAAGGATTGGTCACTCTATTGGAGAGGGACTCGAAGACATAGCCATATTGGTGAACTCCGTTATCAACTTTTGTTTTGTCTTCTCTCTTCTATCTCTTTTATGTTCAACTCATCACTTTATTATTCCTATGTTCATTTAAGCATTTCAATTACAATATTACATTTCTAAGACCTTCAAATTAAGCATTGTAATTGTTAAGCATATACATGCAATTGTCATAGATTCTAACACAAATCAATTTGGTATCAGAGCTTTGTTTGACTAGTATTGCAAAAGTGGATGCTAATGCGATCCAGGAGCCGGTGAGGTGAAGAAACGCTTGCATAATACAATCCTAAGATCGGTAAATGAAGAAATTTTCCAAATATGGAAGAATCAAAAGCTAGATAGAGTTCAAAGCTTGATGAGAAGATTTTTCAATGAGCTTTTCTTGATGTGAAGGAAATGGTAGAAGTGCTTTTTCACGAGAGGCAAGAATGTAAGCGGTTTGAGAAAGAGGGCTCATCAAAATAGGAGGATCGAGAGGACAAAGGGAAAAGACTAGGAGGTGATTGTGAGCCTCCAAAAATGCCTCCAAATCCATCTTATCCTTCTTCTCCTACAAATTATATTTCTTTTGCCAATCCTTTCAAGGGTGCACATAAGTCTAAAATCAAATTGGATGTAAAATTGATCTACCTAAGTATTGTGGGGAATTAAATGCTGAGAAATTAGATGATTGGTTCAACTAGTAGAAGTGTACTGTAGATTTCAAGGTCTCTTAGATGATGCTTCTAGGATCCAATTAGCTACTCTTCAATTGGGAGGAAAAGCTCTCACCTGGTGGGAGAGTAGAACTCAGGAAAAAATTTCACATGGTAGTGTCAATTTAACTTGGGAAGAATTTTTTAATGCTCTTAAGAAGAAATTTTATCCCCTAGGCCATATGCAATAGTTAATGATGAACTAGCAAACTCTTAGGCAAGGGAAAGTTCAAACTATCCAAGAGTACACCCATGAATTCAAGAAAAGGGCTATTGCATTGAATGCCCTATTGTACACCCATGACACGTTGCTTAAGTACATTGGTGGTCTTCACTCTTATCTAAGAAATTCCATTTTGGTTTTGAATCCTAGTAATCTAGATGAAGTATGTGTACAAGCCACACACTTAGAGTTAAGAGGTAAGAGTACTTTCATTGATAAGTCTAACAAGAATCCATCTAAGCCTGAAGGTAAATCCAAAGGCAAAGGAAAGGGGAAAAAGAATGCTACAATTAAGAAGGGTGGTGAGCCCACATGATTCCATTGCAAGAAAGAGGGGAATGATGATTCAAAGTGTTGGAAGCTACATTTGGAACTAGGGATGAAGAAATATAGAGGAAACAAAGGAAAACAAAATACTGTTGTTTTAGTACAACAAGATCTTGGATCAGATTTCGAGGATGAGACAAAGATTGTTGATGTTGGGATCCAAGGTAAAGGAAAAGGTATATCTCTTTCTTTTGATACAAGTTTTTCAAATGCAAGTGCAAGTAAAGAATCTTCTCCACCTAAATTTGATAAGCAAAGAAATGAATTATTTCATATTTGGGTTGTAACAAAGCATACTAATATTGATACTTTATTTGATAAAGGATCTCAAGTAAATCTGATATTTGAAGAAGTTGTTCAAAAGCTTAAATTGACTACAACACCTCATCTGAAGCCATACCCTCTTGGATGGGTTTGCAATGATGCACAATTACAGGTAACAAAGCAATGTAAGTTAAGATTTTCTATCACTGCAAACTATATAGATGAGGTACAAGCTGATGAAGTCCCTTTAGATATTTGTTGTCTTGTACTAGGGAGTCCCTATCTGTATGACCGAAAAGCAATATTTTATAGGGGGGAACAAGTATCATATTTTTAAGGATGGTATAGATTACATTATACATGCACATAAGATAAAGACTAGTCTAACACTGATAAATACTAGACAAATGAAAAGGTTAGTTAATGCAAGAAATTTGTATTAATGATTGTAAAAGCTAAAGAGAATGAAAAATCTGAGGCATTCAAAGGCTATGATCTAGAGTGTAAATTTGAATTGGTCAAAGTAGTTTTCACCTATGATGACTTATTTCAGGAGTCAAAGGGATTGCCACCAAAGAGAGAGATACAACATGAAATATAGTTATAGTAGGATGTGCCTCTTCCAAACATTGGCATGTACCATTTATCAATTTTTCAAAATGAGGAAATCAAAAAGTAGGTTCAGGAGCTAGTTGAGAAAGAAGTTATTCATCCCAGTACATCTCCTTGTGGTTCTCCAATTGTCTTGATTCCAAAGAAGGATGGGTCTTGGAGAATGTGCATTGACTACAGAGCCTTGAACAAGATAACCGTAAAGAATAGGTATCCTCTTTCCCAAATAGATGATTTACTTGATCAATTGAAACATGCAGTTTATTTCGCTAAGTTAGACTTGCGTAGTGGGTATCATCAGATAAGAATTGCAGAAAATGACATTTGGAAAACTGATTAAAGAAAAAATAGGGACTGTTCAAGTGGTTGGTCATGCCTTTCGAGATTTATAATGCACCAACTACCTTTATGAGAGTCATGAATGATGTCTTTCATCCTTTTATTGATGATTTTTCTAGTCTATTTAGATGATATTCTTGTATTTAGTCAAACTTGGGAAGATCATGTAATTCATATAAAGAAATTTTTTGATGTATTGAGAAAAGAAAAACTTTTTATAAATATTTCTAATAAAAATTTGCTAAGACATCCTTAGTGTACTTAGGCTATGTCATTGGAGGTGGTCAATTGAAAGTAGACCCTACGAAGGTCAAATTTATTGTAAAATGGCCTAAGCCAAGTACAGTCACAGAAGTAAGAAGTTTCTTAAGTGTAGTTCAGTACTGGAGGAATTTCATTGCCAATTGCCAACTTCTTTTACATTGCATCGCCATTGCATATGTTAACTAGTATGAAGAAAACTTTCTAGTGGGGAGGTCCATAGAAAAATACCTTCAACACTTTGAAGGAAAAGTTGAGCAATGCACTAGTTCTAGCTTTACCAAATTTACAACAATCATTCGAGATTGAGACAGATGCAAGTGGGTTTTCCATGGGAGTAGTACTAATGAAAGGAGGAAAACCAATCTACTATCACTCTAAAACCTTTACATCTGTAGTAACTATCCTACTTATGATAAGGAACTTTTATGCATTAGTAAAAAGTGTTAAAAAATGGAAACACTAGTTAATGGGTAAAGAAACTGTAATCCACACTGATCACCGGCCACTTTAGTACTTTCACTCACAATCCAAACTGCAACAAAGTAGGCACTTTAGGTGGATGGGTTTTCTTCAACAGTTTCATTTGGTTATTAAGTATAAAAAAGTTACCCATAACAAAGTAGCAGATGTGTTGTCTAGGCCTCCCATCATGAATGCTATGATTATCCTTCAAGGTAGTTATGTGGTCCAAGAAAGTTTTCAAGAACAATATGCTAACGACAAATACTTTGGATATTTATTCAACTCTAATTGTAGGAAAACATGTAGAAGAGAAAGATTACTATGTGTAGGATACATTGTTGTATCACTTGGTAAAGTTATGTATTCCAAAAGATGAACAAGCATAGGTGATCAGAGAAGCACACACATCAATGATTGCTAGACACCTTGGGGTAAGAAAAACAATGGCACAATTGCAGAAATATTACTATTGGCATCATATGCAAGAAACTATAACCAAGTACATTAGAGGGTGTCTAATGTGTGCAATAACCAAGCCTAGTAACAAGAAATAAGGGTTGTACACTCCTCTACCTATAATATCCCATCCATGGTAGAGTGTTTCTATGGACTCTGTAGGGGGGCTACCCATGTCTAGGAAGGGACATGATTATCTATTTGTGGTAGTTGATAGGTTCAACAAAATGTGCATTATAATTCCTTGTAAAAACCAGGTCACAACTGAACCAACAATAGATTTGTACTTTCAATTTGTATGGGTTCATTTTGGGCTTCCTACTTCTATTGTATCAGTTTGATATTCTCAATTCTTGGGGAATTCTGGTCAGCATTATGGGAACTCATGGAAACTAGACTGAAGAAGGGTATAGCTTTCCATCCACAAATTGATGGATAGACAGAGGTAATGAGCAAGATAGTTGTGCATCTACTTAGAGGTTACTGGAGTAAGCATCCCAAGCTGTGGGATGGGAATCTACACTATGTGCAGCATGTTTACAACCATGCAACACACTCTTCTACAAAAAGATCTCCTTTTGAGATTTGTTTCGGTTATCTACCAAAAACACCATCGGAATTTTCTTTCGAGAAGGTAAATGTTATATATGGACGCTATGATGCAAAGAAGGCTTTGAATATCATCCAAAAAGTCCAAGCAATTCATCAAGAAGTGGAAGCACAGTTGGAGAAGAGCCAAGAAAAGTACAAATCCCAGCATGATAAGCATCGTGTTGATCATCAACCTCTGGTTGGTAACAAAGTTGGGTTATATATCAAAAAGGAAAGAATGCAAGGTGAAGGAAGGAAGCTCAAGCCGATCAGGTATGGTCCCTTTGAGATCCTAGAGAAGATTGGTACTAATGCCTTCCGCCTAAATATTCTTCCATACATGCACATCTACTCAATTGTAAATGTAGAGAATCTGAAGTTGTATGAGCCTATAATGATACTGGATGAAGAGACTGACGTTCAAGTTCCATCAGTTGATGATCTTTCACCTGAGTATATGATAGAGTTGCAAGAGGATGTCATCCTAGACAAGAATGTTAGGACTTCATGAAGAGGATTTGTTTAGTAACTTAGAGTAGGATTGAAAGGGATGAATCCAAGTAAGGAAAAATGGATGGAGATAGGTAAAGTGAGGGAACTTTACCCACACTTTCTGAGTAATCAAGGTTTCAAAGGTCCAAAAAATCTCTAGTGGGGAGGACTAATCTGGGTGGATACATATCATCAAAATTTTAAGTGTTCCATATGCTCCAGAAATCATCACCATGCCAAAGTGCTCAAAAAAGTGAACCCAATGCAACTTGAATGGAGTCAAAAGGAGCTCGTACGCTCAAGATATGCTCAGTCAAAGTTGGTTCAAATAAGGGACCAAAGGTAGGATGCAAAGGCAAAAAAATGATCATTTTAGAACTGGTCAAAAAAAAAGTCAAAACGAAGAGCTCGTCACCATGAATCCAACACCAATCATTTTTCCTAAATTGGAGATCGTACGTCAAAAATATGACCAGTCAAAGTTGAGGGTAGATTGGATAGTACAATGATGATGTCAACATGTTAATGAAGTAGGCCATAGAGTACGGATGAAGACATGCGTGAATCAAGCTCTAACACGTGGCAATTTGTACACACATGGATCTAAATGGGCAGGTGACATGGATTTGAGTTGGTCCAATTAGTGAAGGACACATGGCATTTGAGTTAGTGTATGGCTTCTGAAGTGGCATCTGATGTGTCATTCATTGGTGAATCATTGGGTGCCACATGGCCCAATCACTGGGTGCCATGTGGAACCCTTGCTAAGCTACTCTAGCCATCGAGTTGATCTATTTGAACTATCTGCTAAAATATTAGATGGGGATTTGACCCCTTAACCTCCACCACACAATTCAAGCCCTCCACCATCACACTGCACATAATGCACTACATTATAAAGGGCATTGTTTAGTTTTGATGATGATCAGTTGAAAATTAAGTTTTAAAATTGGAAGGGGCGAGGGTTGAACCACCGACCTCCCCACCCCTAATAACCCTCTCTACTAATACACCACAAGTGGTATTGAGCAATAAGCAGGGCTCAATGGTATTTAAAGAACAATTTAAGCCAAATCTGCTATAGTTAAAACAATAACCTTATTTAAACAAATTTAAACCTAGTTAAGATTGCTAAGCCTAAGAATATTAAATTAAAAATGGGCTTAAATTGAATTTGAAAGATTATTAAGAGATTTTTAAGGGATTTAAAGAAATTCTTAAGGGATTAAGCATTTTTGAAAGGATACTATAATGGGATTATGTGATTATTATTGTAATTAGGGGGTATTTTTAAAGATTTTTGTTGTAAATGGGAGATTGTAAAAAACCCATGGTTATGAACCATATTGGGAAATAATTGTGTATAAAAAGGGAGGGTAGCCCAAGAGTTGGGAAAGTGGTGATTAATGAGAGAATTGTACTTGGAGAAATGAGTGTTCATTTATGTGCAATGGAGAAGCAATGGAGAAGTGTCATGCCATTGCACTTGAAGGAGATGAGCTTGTAACTCATGAGAGACTCCAGTTGAATCCTTGTAACCTATTTTGGAGCATAATTAAGGATCAGTCACTCTATTGGAGAGGGACCTAGAGACGTAGCCATATTGGTGAACTCCGTTATCAATTTGTGTTTTGTCTTCTCTCTTATATCTCTCTTTTGTTCAATTCATCACTTTATTATTGGTATGTTTATTTAAGAATTCCAAGTACGTTATTATGTTTCTAAGACATTCAAATTCAACATTGTAATCGTTAAGCATACACATGCAATTGTCATACATCCTAACACAGATCACCCAAGGATGGATAAGAAGTTGAGGAGAGCTCATCAAGCTTTGGATCTTCAAAAGAGGAGGAAGAACCTCTAACTCAGCTTGTTCATAGGTCTACAAGGCATATACAACCACTTGAAAGGTATTGACTTGATGATTGTAGATGTATTTTTTCTTTGAATACTATCATGGATGAACCTAGATTTGTAGAAGAGGCACTAGGTATGACTGATGCAAAATCCTAGAAGATTGTTATGGATGAAGAAATAACACTTTGAAAAAAATGATACATGGGATCTTGTGTTATTTCCTAAAGGATGAAAACTTGTTGGTTGCAAATGGGTGTTCAAGAAAAAGATTGGTTAATATGGAAGTATTGAGAAGTACAAATCAAGGTTGGATGCAAAAGATTACTCTCAAGTTGAGGGTGTTGATTATGGTGAGACATTTTCTCTTATTGAAAAAGTGACATCCATTAGATTTTTTCTTTCCATTGCTACTACTTATCATTTAGAGGTTGAGCAAATGGATGTGAAAACTGCTCTCCTTCATGGTGATTTGGAGGAGGAAATTTATATGACATAACCAAAGTACTATGTGGTGAAAGGTAAAAGTAAGTTGGTTTGCAAATTGAAGAAACCTTTGTATGGCTTAAAATAGAGTCCTAGGATGTGGTACCAGAAATTTGATACATATGTGTTGAGTTTTGGGTTTGAGCATTCTAAATCAAATCATTGTGCTTATTTTAAACCTGATGGTGATAATTTCCTATTTATCGCAGTATATGTTGATGATATGTTATTTATTGGTAGAGGGAAAGGTATGATTTTAGAACTAAAATCTCAATTTGCTGCTAAATTTTAAATGAAAGATCTTGGTGCAACTAAACACATTATTGGGATGAAAATTAAAAGAGATATAGTGAATAGAAAGCTATGGATTGGCCAAAGTAAGTATGTCAACTCAATTTTATAAAGGTTTGATATGTAGGATTGTAGACCACTGTGTGTCCCTATTTCAATTGGACAAGGTTATCTATGTCAAATTGTCCAACATCTCCATCAAAGATGGAAGATATGAGTAGAGTTCCTTACTAGAGTGTAGTTGGAAGTTTGATGTATGCTATGGTTTGTACTAGACTAAACATTACCCAAGCAATAGGAGTTATTTCTAGATATATGTCTAATCCTGGTAGAGTTCATTGGGATGCAATTAAAAGAGTTTTTAGATATTTGTGGGGTATCTCAAATTATTCTTTATGTTATCATAGTAATATGACTTAAGACAAGATTTCCCTTGATATTCATGGTTATGTGGATTTAGACTGGGCAAGTGATGATGATAATAGAAAATCCACCAGTGCTTATGTGTTTACTTTATTTAGTGGTGCAATTAGTTGGATGAGTAAGCGAAAAGATGTGGTTGTTTTGTCCACTACTGAAGCAATGTATATGGTAGCTACTCATTCTTGTGAAGAAACCACTGACATTGGAATAAAACAAGGTGCAGTAACAATTTATTGTGATAGTTAGAGTATGATATGTCTAGCCAAGAACCTGACATATCATACCAGGACCAAACACATTGATGTACAGTATCATTTTGTTAGAGATGTGGTCGAAGAAAATAGAGTGAAGCTGGTTAAGCTAGAGACTTTGATGAATTTTGTTGATTCTTTAACTAATCTTGTGAGCATAGAGAAGTTCAAATGGTGTTTAGAGACTATGGGCCTTTTGGCCCCTAGCAATTAAAGAGATGATGTTTACACCCTCATGTTGCTATTACAAGGTGTTTGACAAGTATTTGTTAGGAAAATGTGTCTCAACCTTGTAATTATATACGGTTTATTATTGATAGGATGTATATGTATGTAAGAGAGGGGGACATACCACGTCAAGGCTCTAGGTCACAGAGATCTGAGAGCAAAGGCCTGCCTTAACTTTCCTCACTCTAACAAATGTTTTGTGATGGGGATCGAGAATTAAGAGCACTCTCAAGTGATTTTGTCACTCTACAGAACCAAAAATCTAATTGGGACTAGATGAGCTAGCTTCTAGAGTCTAAACTGTACCTCAGACAACTCTTTGTCCGAGGATGGTAGGGCGGTTCTGGGACTACAATGTGGCACGCTACTATCTCTTTGGAACACTAACATCTGTATGGCCAAAAAATGAGAAATACAGTGAGGAAAAGGCTAGAAACCTACTGATAGCCTAGCTAGTTGATTTTGATGAAAAGAACAACATGATAAGATATGAAAAGTAAATGCGAAGATGATAAAGCAAGTAAATAAAAGCTAGGATGATGAGTATTATCTCACAAAAGTGCCAATTCACCAGCTAGCTCCACATGCACATTCACCTACACCTAAGAAAGAGGAGAAAATTGTTGGGGTTGTATAGTGGTTTTCCTCAGTCAAACCCTTGCTTTGGTGTTTCCACCTCCATGGACAACCATAAAAGAAACAAGGTAGAAAGTATGATAAAGGAATGAAAGATAGATTGTTGAACACTACAGAACTCTACTATTCTACTCAATCAAATCACAAAAAGAAAGATTGAAGCATTACCACCTCTTGCCAAAGGAACTCAAGGCCAATGTAGGGAGAATGCAAGCAAAAAACTTGGAAAAAGTCACCACAGTCACAATGGTGATGAAGGGAGGTCTCACAAGAATCCAAGCTCCCAAGTTCTATGTTTGCCTCACATGTACAAAAGTGAAGTTGATGGAGTATCAAGCTATTGCAATGCTCAAGCTATGAAAATGCTAGTAGAATGCTTCAAGAGTATGCTCAAGAGATCCCAAAATGTGAAGAAAAAATGGAGTGGAATTGCTAGAGAGATTGATTGAATGTGTAGAAGATGAAGTGAAGTGAAAATGGATGGATTTGAAGGCTAAAAGGAGTCATTTAAAGTCGGTTGGTCACATAGAGGCATTAAAATTCAACCCCAATCAAGTGTGTAATGCCCCTTCGAACTCCAAAGGTAGGAATGTGTCAAGGATGGAAGCATGCCGCACTCGCATCCCTAACGAAAATTCCCTCACCAACGCACAAAACACGCACCAAGTGGATGGAAGGCAGATGGGTGATGTGGAATTTCACCTTCAGATGTTATTTTCTAAGGTGAGGGTATGCAAAAGGGGAATTTACACAAGGGCTGCAAATTTGCTCCTATACATTTTTCCCCACTTTAGTGAGCACAAATATTGATGAGTGTTCGGTAAGTGGATCAAAGAGTTAGAAAATTATACTTGAATTTTCAAGGAAGCAAACTGTAGTCTGGAAAACTCAAAAGTGCAAGGCAAGAAAATGACTCCACAAGTACTCTCTCCTGAGGAGGTTTGAACAAAGGACTTCGTAGCTCCATAGAACTACAAATTTCAACAAAGTACACCGAAGGCCCTCAAACCAACATTAGACAAATCTCGTAGGATGCAAGCACCTCACAGGTCCACAGACCTATAAGAAGGCATTCCCCCAAGTACTCTCTCATGAAGGAATCCCAATGAAAGGGGACTCCATGGAGTCGGAATGGAAAGTGGCTTCATAGGTGAACCTGCAAAGCAACATGTTAATCCACAGATAAAACATATCAAAAAACAAAAAGCAACCACACAGGCAAGCAAGCAAACAATAAACAAATTGCAAGGCTTTCAAAGGGGTCCCTCAAGAACCCTTCAAAAGAAAAGGGGTTCACTCAAGGGATGCGTTGTTTGAAATTGTAAGAATTCTTTTTGAAAATTGATCCAATCATCAAGGAATCCTTTCAAAATATGTTCACTTCATCAAGGAATTCAAAAGGAATAAAATGCCCCCTCATGAGGGGAAGGTCAAGGCTTTTCCCATAGGAAAAGCTGCTCCCACCCCGAAGAAAATTTCTCAAGTTCTTTTTTTGCAAACCCATGATGAAGGAAACATATTCTATTAGTGGTCTGAGTTGAGAATGATATTTTTGAAAAAAAATTGCAAATATTTTTGAGAAAAGATTTGTTGGCAATGAATGCTTTCTGAAAATTGAAACATTGTGAAAGTGACATTGTCACACATACAAGGGACAACTCAAGCAAAGAAGATAGAAAGATGCAATAAGAGATAGAGACATACAAATAAAGGGCATAGGAGCGATCTAATATTTTGAGGTCAAAGTTGCTCATGAATATATTTAAGTATAGTAATAGTATATAGATGAACTATCATCAACCACCTACTATATCAGACCATGTGAAGAATGCCTACGAAAACAAAGTGAGAATAAAACATTGGGTCAACATAGAAGGGAAGCCTAAATTCCCCCAACACTTTGTATTTTCCCCAATTTTCAGAAAATCAATACACATAACAGAGGAAGAATGATGGAACAAATAGATGAAGTTCTACGACACAAAAATCACTTCTATATCCAAGCAACTACAAGGGTGACAAGGGTCATCCAGGAACACATAATGCAAGCACAGGGGAACACATCAAAAGAAACACACACCTAATCTAAAGGTAAAGAAGAGGTGTCCCCCTAACATTCATTGACCAAGAGGTCATCTAATTCCCAATCTAGATCATTGTATGGAGAATGTGGGTGAGCTTGAAATAGTGGAATATTAAGGGGAGAACATTTTGACCCTCCTATAACAAGGGCCAAGAAAGGAGACTCTTCAAGGTCTCCTCCACTCAGTTCCTATGGAGTTAAGGTCAATGATTTCATGAAGATCTCCGACAGGGTTGGGACCTCATCCAAAGAGTTAACATGCACTTTACGGGAGTGCCATGTGTTACCTCAATGGATGGGGAAGGTGGTGCTCGAGATTCACTATTTGGCACACTGAGTGACTCGAGAGCAGTGACAAACTCAGGGGATGTCAAAGATGGCTTTGTCACAAGGATGACACGTGCTAATGAAGGACCACCCTTTGGAGAGGTTGGACTCCTCTTATGAAACCCATTACTGGAAGGGCCAAACTCCATTTTATGCTTCGTCGAAGGATGTGAACTCCCCACAGACGAGGCAAGAGGCACAAAGGAAGAGGAGAAAACTATAGTGGGAACCACCAAAGTGTTCAACATTTCCACAGGTTTTGAGAATGGCGAGATCTCTGAAAGGGACATCAAAAGAGGTAGCTCGACAGAAGGAGTGATGAACACCTGCACCTTTTTAGGGTCAGGTGCATTCACACTCGCTACAATATCTAGAAGCAGAACTGAACAATTCAATTGAACCAAGGAAGAGGGGGCAAGAGAGGAGGACAAAAGGAGGGGCTAAAATAGGGGCAGTTGGCTCCCCTTCTTTCCCCTACAAAGTGGCATGCTCAGCCTCTAGAGCCTTTTGCTGGCACTTGCACTCACACATAAGGTAGTTTATGTGACTTTGGGAGCTAGAGGCCAAGAGCTGAGAAGGGATATAAAGCTACTATTCAGCCATAGGAGTGTCCCTCACATCCATTTTGAAAGAGAGACAAATTCTCGAATGGGAGCAGGAGGAATAGGTTAAGAGATAGCGAGGGGAGTTTGCTCTAGTGTCTCGGCAACGGGCCTCTTCCCATTCACTACATTAGGAGCAAGAGTAGTAGAAGGCCACAGCGGCCGACGCATAGAGGATTCCCCATGAGGACCCTTCCTTCTACCATATCAAATGGGCCTAGGCTCTGTGGGTAGAATGGGAAGCTCGAATGCAGGTCACTTGGGCTTTCGCCAAGAAGGCACCATAGGGTTCTCATGCAAAAAAAAAGCAAAATCCAATGATTCCACAACAAGGCAAGAGGGAGTAGCAAATTCAATAGTGGAAGAGGAGGAAAAAAAACCTTGAGAGCACTCCTCTTCTTCCCTTTTGTGCACTAGGGTGGCATCACTATCAAATTTTAAACATGCCCTATGTGAAACAACATAAGGTGATGGAGTGTATCTCACTCTAGGTGTTAAGCGCCCTTTCTTGTACTTTTCAAATGTTTGATACAAGAGGTCCTTCCTAAGCGGTAGTGGACCAATGGGTGCGGGCCAGAAGTGGTCTAAGGAATAACTACCACACACAACCGACAATTTATAGCCAGTGTCATGGATAGCATGCATTGAACCCTCATGAATAAAATTTATAATTTTTTGCACAACTGAGGGAACTACATTCATAGCTACTAACTAGGGGATACCCATCTTCACTTTGAAGAGTTTGGACCCTGAGATTATATCAAAAAGTAGGTTTATAGAATTAGGTCCAACAAGAATAGACAAGGTGATGCTACCAAGGTTAGGTACGGAGAGTCTGTTGTCCATACAGATGGTACTTTCAAGTGTGTCATACCCATATTTATGCAAGAAATTGATTAATATGATCTCCTCAGTTATAATATTCACCTAACACGTCAGGTCAATGAGAAAACCTACTATAGTGTTTTTGTTGATCTGCACAAGTATGTAAAGAGGAGATGACTCGCTATTAAAACCCATTGATAGGTCCTACAAGGTGAAGGTTATATTGAGGGAACTACTCGCAAGCTACACAAAGGAGATAGGTAGATGCAAGAAGAAAGCCATCATGTACACTAAACAATACTCTCACAAATCCCCCCAAAGGATTGCAATTGGACAGTGACCCAACTAAGGTTTCATTTTGCAACACTTACGGAACCTTCCAACTATGCCTACTAGGGGTCACAGGTTAGGTTGTAAGGAGAAATTCCTCACAACACTCAAACCTACAACACTCTTAGGACACAAGGAAAGGATCCTTCAACACTACCAAATGAAACACAAAATGGTTCACGTCAAATTCACCAAAAATGTAAGAGGGGGACCAATCATGTCAAGGCTCTAGTTCATGGAGAGCTGAGAGTGAAGGGCTGTCCTAACTTACCTCACTCTAATAGATGTTTTGGGATAGGGATTGAGAATGAAGAGCACTCTCAAGTGTTTTTGTCACTCTATAGACCCACAAATCTAACTGGGGCTAGATGAGCTAGTTTCTAGAGTCCAAACTGCACCTTAGATAGCTCTCTATTTGAGGATGGCAACACAAGTTTGGGATGAAAGCACGACGCACTAGCATCTCTTTGGCGCAATGGCATCCATATAGCCAAAATTTGAGAAATACAGTGAAGAAAAGGCTAGAAACCTACTAACAACCTAGCTAGTTGATTTTGATGAAAAGAACAAAATGATAAGATACGAAAAGTAAATGTGGAGATGATAAAGCAAGTAAATAAAAGCTAGGGTGACAAATATTATCTCACAAAAGCGCCAATTTTCCAGCTAGCTCCACGCGCACATTCACCTACACAAGAAAGAGGGGGAAATTATTGGGGTTGTATATGGGTTTTCCTCAGTCAAACCCCCGCTTTGGTGTTTCCACCTCCACAAACAGCTAGAAAAGCAACAAAGGAGAAAGCATGATAAAGGAAAGAAAGAGAGATTGTTGAACACTACTAAACAATACTATGCTACTCAATCAAATCACAAAAAGGGAGAGTGAAGTGTTACCACCTCCACCCAAAGGCACTCAAGGCTAATGAAGGGAGAATGCAAGCAAAGAACTTGGAAAAGTCACCATAACTACAACGGTGATGAAGGGAGGTCTCACAAGACTCGAGGCTTACAATTTTTTTGGATGCCTCACACATACAAAAGTGAAGTTGATGGTGTATCAAGCTGATACAATGCTCAAGCTATGAAAATTCTAGTAGAATGATTCAAGAGTATGGTCAAGAGATCCCTAAATATGAAGAAAAAATGGAGTGGAATTGCTAGAGAGATTGACTGAATGTGTGGAAGATGAAGTGAAGTGAAAATGGATGGATTTTAAGGCCAAAAGGAGCCATTTTGGGTCTGTTGGTCACACAGAGGTGTTATAATTCGACCCCAATTAGGTGTGTAATGTCCCTACAGACTCTAGAGGAAATAATCTATCAAACACAATAGTGCGCCGCACAAATGTCCACACACAATGCTCATTTCCTTGATGAAAATTCCCTTACCAATGCACAAAACATGTGCCAAGTGGATGGAAGGTAGATGGGTGATGTGGAATTTCACCTTTGAATTTTATTTTCTAAGGTGAGGGTATGCAAAAGGGGAATTTACACAAGGGGTGCAAATTTGCTCCTATACAATGTATTTATATATATATTTCCTAGTTACACCAATAGGTGTATACAATGGTAGTAGAGAGAAAAATGTGAGAGTGTTAACTTTTTAAGGAATCTCCTAAAATGGCCAACATACATTAAATAATGATATATTGTAAATCTAGACCATTCATTATTAGGTTTTAGATCTAATGGTGGATATTTTGTTGGCCTGTCTTGCCCTAGAATGTAACCCTATTTTATAGAGGCATTGTCTTATAGTTGCAGTACATCGATGTATTATGAGAGTTTGATAGCTATCGTGTTGTCTTTGGATCTTTGAGTGGTGATACTCTTGTGAGAAGCTTGCTTTGCAAGTATATTGTAATCTTTGTAATTTTTGAATAATATATTAGGTGGATTTTGGAGTGTGGGGTTTTCCTCCTAAATTAGTTTTCCCACATAAAGCACTGTGTCATGGTATGCATGATATATTTTTTTAATTTTTGTTTAAGTTTATGTAACTGTTAAAGATCTGTAAAGTTTTGCATTTTTTCCTCTCAAGATTAGTGTAGGAATTTTTTCCACTACCTTAATTTCCTTACAAGATTCAATTACCATTACCTGCACGGTAGGGTAACTACATGTGCAACCATTACCATACATAACTAGGATATCCCACTACCTTCACCTTTTTGAACTAGGTGAATGCCAATTAATCCCTAACAATAGCTTAGGCATCAATAATTGGAATGGTCCAATGATTGTCTGTCATTGCTCAAATATCCCAAAGGTTCACACTTGGCTGATCTCTAGCTTAGGACTTACGCAGTATGATTCATAAGTATTGGAGTTGTAGACATGTAAAATTGACCTAAAACCTATCACACACCCTAAATGAAATTTTTAAATCATCAACATTATTATCATCAAACATCACTGTATTTCACATCAATTGCATCTAAAACCATATTTTTCCCCTATTAATTAAATAATATGACATTATTTAATTAATTCACTTTTCCATCATTTTTGACTAATTAAATAAATTCCATTTATTTAATAAAGTCCTCAAACCCTATTTTTGATATTAATTGAACAATACAACATTATTTAAATAATTCACATTTCTATCATTTCGAGCAATTAAATAAATTACATTTATTTAATAAAGTCCTAATCTAACTTTATTCCTCTTAGTTAAATAATTCCAATTATTTAATTGTGTCACTAAATCACTTTATTCCCCTAAGTCAATTGAATTATTAAATCATAATAATTTAACTAACTCACTTTCGCTCCAAATTTAAATAATTAGAATAAACTATTCAATACATCATTAAAAAACAAATCAAACTAATGGAACTTTGTTTGCAAAAGTCAAACTTGATTTGCACATTGAACTCCAAAATGAATGAATTAATTAAATCATTTAATTAATCTTTCTTAACCACTTTCCTAATTGAGTAAATTATGATCCCTTGATTTCTCAATCTATTCCTGATTGATCAATATATTCCTGATTGAGCAAATTACAATCCCCTGACTAATCAATCTATTCCTGACTGATCAATCTATTCCTCAATCCCACAGATCATTCAATCTATTTCTTCAATCACACAAATTGTGTAATCTATTTTGCACAAATTATTCATGTCTAAATCCTCTCAATACTTTCAATTGTCAATAAAGATAGTCTACTACACAATCTTGATCGTCCATTTCAAATCACAAATTCTATATAACAAACCTATTTCCTCACAAAAAAGGATTGAAGAATCAACTCATTTGTACAATGAAGTACTGTCAATATTCCTAATCACCATTGGCAAAGTTTCAACACATCTTCAATCAACCAACACATGCAACACATAAAAGCTTCTCGCACACAACAATGGAGGCTTCGTAGTGATATGAAAAACTCGACATCATGCGAACACACTCTGACATGGGATGGTAACCTCTTTTGTGTTTTGAATCCATTTGTATAATTGTAGGATTTCTTTATGTGTTTTTAATAGCTTAGAAATTCATTTCATTAGTGAAGGGATAGATCTAGAATAATTGTTTTTTATTTAGATTAGATTCTATTTCATTTGCATTATCTCATTTAAACTCTATGATTTCCCCCCTCACACATTATGGCATGGTTGATGGGATCCTAGTCCCCTACACTAACAATTTTGTGAGCAATTTTTGAAGTTGCATGTCCTGAAGGTGCTCTGGAAAAATATTCACACACATGTTTTTGGAATTTGTTGCACTGAATTTCACATAACCTATGCACTTGACCCTAAAATTGGCATACTTGACCCTAAAACCAGCACACTTGATAATTTATAGTGCCTTTGTCTTTTGACAAATGACACACTTTCTGCTTTCCAACACTTTTGCTCTCTGACAGAGGGTGCACTTGCTAATTTTGATTTTTCTGTGCTTTTGCTCTATTTAACCAATGTTCAAGATTTGCAAGTTTAAATTGATTTCTAATGCTAATAGATGACTATTTGGAATGTGTGATAGGTATTAACAATTATGTCTGCAAGATCGAGAAACCACTAACGCCTTTTTCTGTAGGGAAGAAAAATGGTCAAAGAACTTCATAATTTCAAAAAAAAATTAAGTTAGGAATCTATTTATTTTGTTGCATAAAAAGAACAACACATTTATTTTTAAGTGCTCTAAATTAAACCATTTCAATGCTTTTTAAGTTAGGAATATTTTGTTTTGGTGCTTAAAAAGAACCTACAACACATTTTGTTTTTAAGTGCTCTAAAATGAACAATTTCAAAGATTTTCAAAGTTAGGAATTTTTATTTGGTGCATAAAAAGAACAACACAAACAAACACCTTAGCTTTGGTGCTCTAAAATGAATCAAATTCAAAGCTTTTCAAAGTTAGGAATTTTTATTTGGTGCATAAAAAGAACAACACAAAAAACATTTAAATTGGTCCTCGAAAAAGTTTTTAACTTTCAAAGTAACACTTGGAATGTTTGATTTATGTTTAAATGACCAAAATGATTTCCTTTTGGGTAATCCCACAATATTGGTTACAATTTTTGGCCAAACTGGACACTGAACTATTTTTTTCTAACTAAATCTTCACTTTTGGGCACCTATAGCGGCTAAACCGTGAGGAATTGGAAGATGATGCAAACTAGTGATTTGTGACTTCTTGTCTGTAGATTCTAAATATATTTTTTTCAAAATTTTTGGAGTCATATTTCACTTCTTTTTCTATCTCCTTTGAAAAATAGTTTTTTTCAATAAACACCATTTTTAAGGAGTGACGCTTACCGTATAACACAACTTTTTTTCCATGAAGGATAAAATTCTAATTTTTTCGAATTTAGATTTGTAACTACAATATCTAGTGCTTACAATTTGTTTTATAGTGTTTTATTGAATATTTTTTCCTTAATCAAGTTTCAAAGTCAAACCAATTACAATTTAGACATTAGGCAAACTGTATAATAGATAACTTTTTTTGTATGTATTGAAATTCAATTGTTATTTTGGTGGATCAAAAACTTCAATATCTGGTGCACTCATATATATATATATTTTTTATAATCTTCTATTTTTCCACATGTGCAGAACAAAGAGCTTGACTTTTGGTGAAAAAACTACATTCACACAAAAGATAAATTTTAAATGAATTCATTTGATCCCCCAAAAGGTAAATCAAAAGTGGTTTTTTATCAGCATTTTGATAGGTGTAAAGGAGACTATGTTATATTTATGGTTTAAAACTAGCGAGGTTCTATCCAAGGGGGTTTGATCTAAGGTAGTTTGATCAAACCCTTTTCAATTGGAATGCTTTAAATGAAACTTTTTAAGGCTTAAATCATTATATTTTCTAGAAACATGTGATTTCAGCAAAAAATAGAATCTCCCAAAAATTGTAAACTAGCTTTGTGGGATCACCCTTTTGTTGACACACACTCACATTCATTTTGTTGACCAAATAAGACCAAGATCAATTTAGAAACACTCAAAATTTGGGCTTAAAAATGAACAAATCGGTTTTTTTTGTATTGCACCTTTGTTATCTTAAGTGATTGATATCTAGAATACTTCATGTTGTTGCAATTAAAAAAAAAAGAAAATTGTTATACTTTTCACCATTATTTTGGAGATAGCACCACATGAGGTGCTTAAAAAGAATCAAATTGTGTTGAATTGTATTATGTGCATTCAGTGTTTAGCAAACTAGATGGTTGTCTTCTCCCCTCGCACCTTTTGGCCATCTTGGGTGAGCGAAAAAATCTTGAGCTTCACACCTTTATTTTCAAAGCATACCTTTAGAGAGCCTGCCTATTGAAATACATCTCGTGTTGGAGAACTCATAGGCGACCCAAGTGTTACTCTCATTTTGGACTGCTATATAAATAATTGTGGGTGTGAGGAAAGTTCTCACTCATTGGGTGATGTTTTATACCAATGTCAATCTCCCCCAGTATTCGTGTGATATGTAAAAAACCACAAGGGCTAGGAGGCCTCTTAATTGAGAAAAATGTCACATGAATAGAAATTTGAAGCTAATAACCCCAAAACATTACTAAGTGAAAATGTTTGTAGAAGCTACCCATTTTATCCAAATCATACTCTAAAGTGGTGCATTGTAATTTACATCTAAGAAGTCACTTATAACCAAGTCTGACTTATGATTGAGAATACAAAGCCTCTCCATTCATTGCATGTAAAATCATCCCTTCGGGGCATGAGGTAAGCCCGCCTAGGAAGAAGTGCCTATCCTTAGGGTGTACTTTTGCTTTCACAAAAAAATTGACAAAATCTATTCAAACATCAAACACTATGCTTGAATCTAAAATGAACATATCAAAACAAACACTAAACATGATGATTGAATCACAAACCGTTTGACTTAGTGTACGCTTTTAAGAGAAGCCCTATATGTTCACTCCTTGAAAGGATCTGCTTAAAAGTTTTTGAATATTCAGGCTTTAATTTCAAGCTACATTGGCTCAAAGTAAATGTTAGAAACTATGGCTTGGGTATCGTGGTTTCACAACTTAAAGCCATAGACATACAAGTCACACAAGTACATGATTTTTGAGTCAGTCCAAGTTGTTGTATCACTTGCCACATTTGTAAATAGATCAAAACATTCAAAAACTACAAGAAAAACATCAATGTTGTTCACAAAATACTAAAGCTAGAAAACCAATTTACACAGAGGTCACTTTTGCTACTGTTTTTAGCGCACTTGATCAAAAATTGCTTGCACTTGCCAAAAAAAGCTCACTTTTTATCTCTATCCTTCAAATTTCATTGATGAAAATTTGTTGCATTTGATAGAATTTGCACACTTGATGCAAAATCAGCACACTTGCTCCTTTGATACCCACACTTGCTTCTCAGAAACTATTGCACTTGCCTAAAATATACTCACAATTGCCAAGAAACCTCACTTTTTGACTGAGTAACTCACCACATTGGACAAAAACATACAAACACTGCACTTGGAATTTCAACTCGCACTTGCTTCTCAAAAACCCGTGCACTTGACAAATTTTAAGCCATAGTTGATAAATCGATCACTTTTGTTCACAGTCTATCGCTTTTGCTTAAATGCATTGCTTCTACTTTATCTTGCTGAAAATTAGAAAGACAATTTGAAGCTGCTTATAGGATCCTTGTTAAAGAACAAAACGATCAAAAACCTATATAGGTCATATAGTCCCTCATCTACACTCAACATAGCTCTAGAGTAGGTGTTCTATTTCTCACACCATAGGGAGATAGTATACCCAAGGCATACATGATCACTTTCCCATGCACGAATAATATATCAAAGTATGAAGCTTTAATCATAGGTCTCAAAATGGCTATCAAATGGAGAATAACAGAGCTACATGTCTTTGGAGACTCTCAACTAGTGATCAGATAGGTGAATGATGAGTACCAGAGAAAAGATGACAAATTGATGCCATATAAAAGGATGGTGGATAGCTTCAAGGAATACATTGTCACAATAAATTTTGAAGAAGTTCATTGGATCAACAACAAAGTTGTTGACACAATGGCAACAATAGGCTCACTTCTTGATATTCCATAGAATGTTCCTAAGTATGAGTTCCTCATGGAACAACTGCTCGTACTAGCATTCGACATCTTGGAATTAGAACTAGTATGTGTTGTTGTTGGTCCTAACTCCCCATGGTACCAAGATACATTTGACTACATACAACACGATATCATACCACTTGACGTAATGACCACTCAAAAGAAAACCTTCACCTATAGAACTTACCGCTTTACAATCCCAGGAGATACCATATATACCATCATATTCTAGATGTTACCCTGGTGTCTTAAAGCAAAAGAAGCACAAACAACCTTATAAGAGGTACACGAAGGTGTTTGTGGGTCCCAGTCTACCAGACCTAACCTAGTCCAAAAAACTACTTAGAATGGGGTATTATTGGCCCTCCATGGAACAAGAATGCATTCAGTATTCTAGAAAGTACCTTTAATTCCAATAGCATAGTGACCTTGTTTATGCACCAAAATAGGAGTTGAGACCCATCACAACACCATGGTCTTTTTCGCAATGGGGATTAGACTTGCTAGGTAAGATTTTTCCTACTTCATCTAATGGGAACAAGTTTATTATCACACCAACAAATTATTTCACTAAATGGATAGAGGCAATTCCATTTACCTACATCACTAGAAAATAGATATCAAAATTCATTCTAAATCATCTGATTTGTAGGTATGGCATTCCCCAAACAATAATAACCGACAATGGAACTCCATTCAAAAAATAAGACATATAAGAAATTTTCTCCCAATTTTCTATCCAGCATAGATTTTCCACACCCTATTACCCCCAAGGAAACAGTCAAGCTAAGGAATCTAATAAAACCATATTGAAAATATTGTTACTGAAGTCTATCATGATTAGCATTTGTAGCTAAACCTAGCCCTATGGGCTTATCAAACTAGCATCCAAACACCTACAGGTGCCACACCATTTTCCTTGGTCTATGGATCAAAGGTTGTCTTACCTATTGAGGTTGAAATCCCCTCATTGTGAATCTCATTAAAAGGCATGATTAGCAATGAAGAATACCGGGTATCAAGGTTAAATGAATTGGATCTCCTAGATGAAAGATGTTTGAGTGTGATAATCCATCTTCAAGTTTATCAAAATCAGCTCAAATGAATTTAGGATAATAAAATCAAATATAGAAACTTTCAAATTGGTGACTTGGTCCCCGAGGAAAATCAGAAAGTACAACTGAATTAGGATGCAAATGAAAATTTGAACCCAACTAGTTAGGCACATTTATCATCATAGCAAGCTACAATTCTGGGGCTTATCAGTTGGCTAATCCTAAAGGAGAATAGTTAGCTGAATCGTTGAACAACAACCACCTCAAGAAGTTCTACACATAAAGCACGTCAAAATACCCCAGGAAAAGGGTAAAAAAAAAAAATGGAAAACTTAAAAAATACAAAAAAATCAAAAAGCAAGAAAAAAAATATAGAGAAATAAAATATTCTTTGAGTGAAAATCACTTTGTGGCGCTTCTAGAAAAGGTACCATAGTGAAAACCTAGAAAAAAAGCACTATGTTTGAATAATACTCGCATCATTATCTATTAGTACTATCCACAACATCTACCCATTCATTTCATAATAAAACATGTATCCGACCATGGCTTGTTACTGATTAAGGAAAGTAGTCTTGTCTCCAACTAGGGGAAACTTCTCAAAGTTGGTCATGGATTAGATCCTTGTGTATCCCAACACGGTCGAAAAAAACAAAATCAAAAACATTTGAAAAACATCAAAAAATAAAACATTGTTGGATTACTCCTTCACTCAAATAGTCCAAGATATCAACATTTGGTTGAACCTCACAGTGAGTTCACGTAGATTTCCCACAACATATCCTCTAGAAACAGAAGTGGAATATCAATCCAAACTAACAATGTTGTTTAAATCCCAAAAACAAGTTTATGTTTTGAGTCAACTGGCTGAACTACGTGGTCTCTACATGTACAATGTAGGCAAGTCTTAGAAGCCCCCGAGACCCTAGGTCAATCTCCTTAGGTTTCTATCATGCTTTATTTAAACTTAGTTAAAAAATACAAAATCCAAAAACATTCACAAAATAAAAAATTTCAAACCAAGTGAACTACAAGCCTTTGCGTGTACAACATAGGAAAGGATCATCTTTGATGAGTTCTGAGGCCCTAGGTTAGTCCCTTGAAAACAACAAAAACATCATAAAAACTCAAAAAAAAAAAAAAAAAACCTACCCCATCATAAAAAATCACAATAAACTTTTCACCCATAATAAACAAATCATCACACTCACCCTTTGACAAAAACAAACAAAAAAACAAAGCAAACATCAAAAGCTAGAACCTTCAAGCAAATAATCACAAAGATTTGATCACAAAACAGATAGAAACAATGCCAAAGTATCAAATACCTATCTTTTGACAAATCACCAAAAACATCCTAAGATATGCCTTAACGAATCTGTTCCTATGATAGACATGATCAACAACGGATAATAGTCCTAAAACCTCAAATAGATATGACAAGTGATACAACTTTGTTTTTATCTTTTTATAGTCTTATTTTTATGATTTATTTTATTGAATCATTCCCAGGATCTCTCGAGGATGTCCATAAGGATTTAGAGAAGAAGGAATGGGGACAATTGAGTGTCATTTTGATTTGTTGTTTGAAAGATATTTTGTAATATTACCATGGAAAATACTTTCTTTATTGAGTGTATGAAAATTGTTTTAAAGTATTTTGTGAAGCAATTGCATGTCAGGTGTTCTATACCTCTCTATGTAATTGGTCCAAAAAGTTTTTAACACAACCCAACCATATACTTTAAACAAAGTTTATGTATGTTTGGTATGAACAAGAATATTCTTTGTATGTAGTGTCAAATTCCATGCACTAGATACAAAGTCACCTTGGTCATTAATACCCTGGTGCATCATATCTATTTTCTACATCAAACAGGATTGTTCAAACTGTGAAGCCTCCAAGAAAAGCGAAAGCAACTCATCAATAACTAACAACATCAAATTTCTATCCATCATCAAATATTTCTTCTAACTAACATCCATCTTGCATCACAATATCATTACTACCATATCCATCCTACATCCACAATGTTGTCAATACATATCATGATGATAATAAAGCAATGAAGATGTCATGTATCATGAATAAACGAAATACATCCATTATATATCATCTTATAAACATCATATATCAAACGATATATTAATCATCCATAATAAAACATCACATCATATAAAGTATGATCCATCCATCCACGTCACATGCATATATTAGAAAAGTACTAAAACATATATAAACATACATCATTAAATACATAGTCATTCATGATCATCACATAACACATAATAAAGCCAAATTGAAGGTATATCTCATAAATACATATCATCATAAAAAAAGGGAGAATGTCATAGTAAACCATCATCATGTGAAACCAGTGTGATAGGATAATACAAAATAATACATATATACAAGGCCTCGAATGGGCCGATGAACATATATACCAAAATCATGTCTACAATATGTCTCTGAACAAACATCATAAAGATCAAGTACATATATATCACTACTCAAACATAAAGGAGAGGACTCTATAGACTAGGCTACGGACCACCATCTAGATCTAGCTATCTAATAGAATGACCAGCTGACTCAACACCAACACCTACACCACTAGGCTCCCCGAATATCATTTGTCTCTATGCCTAAGGAACAAAGGAATCATAGAGAGTCTAATAGTATGTAGCCCTCTGTAACAACTGATCCCTCTATAAATGAAGGGTATCATGGTCTACTCTAAGAGTATCTCTCTCTGTCATAATCACCTGCAACTGAGCCTCTACAACATGTCATCACCCACTCTGGCTGTCTCACTTTTCCCTCAGGATATCCCTCTCAGCACTCACAGTAGCAACCTGAGCATCTATATCCTATCACCACACTACCTCTGTATCCCTCATGGATATCATTTTCACTAACAATACTGCTTCGTCTCTAGGTGGGGGAGGGGGGCCTGGAACCTATCTATGCACCCAAGGAATCTAATCACCCTGTGCTCCATCCTATCAGGATTGACCAAGATGCTTAGCTAGAACCTCAATATGTTGTTGATGAGCTTGAAATGTGCTCATAATTTGAGTATTATAATGTATTTTTAATACCCTGACTCTTATTGCTAATGGTTGTTTTAACACTTTGATTCAAAATCGGGTAGAATCCTGTAGCCACACATTCCTATATTCCTGTAGCTTAAATGTTTCCATATTAATTACCCTGTTTGACTTCCCAAATGACTGATATAATGCATGTGGTTTTTGGATGATGAAATAGATTTAATGAGTGGTTAATGAATGTATCATGTTGGTTTCCATGCATGCTTTCTTTTCGCTTTTGTTGCCTTGTGCATCGTAGGTGGTTGAAGGAAGCATGAACGAGTCAAGTGCAGTGGATCTCGGCCCTACAGTAAAGTCCATTTCCAACATAGCATCGAGGAAGTTGTTCCAGCGAAGACTCTATGACCGGGTCTTTGGGAAGAGATTTAAATGATCATTAATCTAGGAAGAGTGGAATGCTAAATTCTTTCTGAATCGTGTTGAACGGATATGCTTTCATTTATGAGAAATTTGTTCCTCGGTTTCAGGATGTATTCATGTCCACGTCTTTCTCTGATAGAGTTAGGTAGTTAGTTTTTTTCTGATATAAATAAGTTCTCCTCCTGTGTGAGTGAGCAACAGTGTATGTTAGAATTAGCATTATAATAAGAAGCAGTGTTCTAGTGTTAATTTTCTTATAGGCAGAATAATCAATGTATTAGATTTCAAAATTATGAATAAAAGTTGATGGAGTTCTGAGTTTAATTCTTGCATAAGCTTGTTGATGCTTGCTGAGGGGGCCCACTTAGTAAGTATCTGTAGTTATTTGTTTATTTCATGTTGATTACGAGTTAGATTTCATTCTTGAAAGTTTCAGTGCAAACTCAGTCTTATATTGTTCCTGCAGCATCAGGAATCCATCCCTGTGTCTGTTCCTGCAACATAAGGCCAGTTCATAGTTTGTCTCTTAGTAATAGTTGTCATGATTTCTACTTTGATTAAGTTTAGAAGGCTTTGCATTACATTCTTGTAGTGTGAGTAGAATTCCTTCCACACATTTATTTCTGGTAAATCGTGACTAGAACTGGTTCTTAGTGCACATATAGTGTCTCTCCATTTCAATTATACGTTCCCTGGTTTGATAATGTAAATGAACGACCATAAGAAGATGTTAGTCGCTTGCTAGAATGTCCAATTCCCAGGTTAGGATTTTCTGTGACTAGTATATCCTTTTGTGGGCGCGACCATTTTTGGCACCATTTTCAAGGATGGTGTCAAGCTAAGAACCTGTTATAGTCATTGTTAGCATTAGTTTAGTGTGTTTATCCAAGAATTTTTAAAATTCCTTCAATATACGGTTAATTCTATTGCATGTATAGAAGAAGAGATGCTCTGGGAAGATTCCTCCCTAACCTTCCATTCATTGATAATACTCCTGAACCAGCTTATAGTTTATTTGAGGAAGGAGGAGACCAAGATATCAATCCATTTGCTGAAAACCTGGTTGTTGAATTGTCATTTGATCTATCTGATGAAGAACCTGAAGAAAATCCATTTGCTTTGATACTCAATCAAGAAACTATGGCACGCAATCCACCTAATCGACCTCCTGCTTTTGAATTTCCCATTGTTGCTCAACAAGATAATGACAACCTTAAGAATATTGCTTCTTCATTACTTCCCAAGTTCTATGGACTAATTACAGAGGATGCAGAAACCTTCTTGTTTGAGTTTGACATCCTCTGTCACAGCCATGATTACACTTTAGATGCTTATAAGTTGAATTTGTTTCTTGCTACCTTGAAGGAGGGAGTTCTCAGATGGTTTATGAGTTTGGGAAGGGGTGTTGTTAATAGTTGGGAAGAGATGCAAACAAAATTTCTTGAGAAATACAAGGAATATTGTAAGAGTGGTAGTAAGGGTGATGATATATTCAGAATCCAACAAAAGGAGGATGAAAGTCTGGAAGACTACATCTCAAGATTCTTGTTTTCCTTGAAAAAGAATTCAAACCATACTCTCAATGAAGAATCTCAAAAACTATTTTTTCTAAGGGGAATCAATGATACCTGTATAGATGCCCTGGACCTAATGGGAGGAAGAGATATAACCCAAGTGTCTTGGGATGATATCAAGAAAATATGTCTCAACTACTCTCAAGAAAATATTAAGAAGGGAAAAGGTCATCAAGCTACAGTGGGAAAGTTTTCTTCCAATGGAGTTTCACAGATGGAGATCACAAATTTGCTGTCTGATTTCAAGCAGGACATCATAAACAACATGGCTACACAGTTGGATACTATGAAAGCTCAGAAGAAACATGAGGAGGCTGAAGCAATCTTGGTTGAGTTATGTCCACATTGTAGATAGAAGAAATGTGACTGCAGATGTAAGATGGTGGCTAACCTGGAGGCTAAGCAATTACCCACTGATTTTAAGATGATAGAAGGTGATGATGACCAAGTGTTCTTTTTTACACAAAGGCGACCATGGGCTCAAAGATAAGGTATGCCTCAAGACCCTTTGACTTTTGGTAATCCTTATTCAAATTACAATAACCAATGGTAACCTACATATGGCCCATCTCCACCTTGGAATACTCCTCAACCAAACTGGCCTAACTATCAGAGCCCTCAATGGAAACCTCCTTAAGGAGGTTGGCAGTAGCCACAAGGACAATGGACTCCACCTCCAGGTAACTGGCAGCAGAATCCTCAATGGAGAGGATCTCAGCAATGGCAGAACCAATCCCCTGGATTCCTGCAGCTTTAGCAGCCACAACCTCTGGCCCTCATGCCACCTCCTGCAACACCTGCAACAAATACTGTCCCTCCAAAACAAATGCCTATGCCTACTCAACCATTGCCAAATCTTAATAATAAGCAACAGCAGCAACAACAACCTATGTATTCTGTAGAACCCAATCAGTATCCAGCTTATGCAATGAATATCAATGATATCCATCTTAGGTCTGGAACTACTCTTCCTGCTCCACAACCACCTATAATTATAGAGATTCCAGACTCTGCCTCTGAACAACCTATTGATCCTGCAAAACATATACCTGTACAAGATACTACCTCTAAGGAACCTGTCCTACAACATCAAGCCAAACCGCCTTTTCCTCAGAGATTGCAAATTACTACATCCAAGATCATGGAAGATCCCACCTTTGATATTTTGGATCAGCTAAAGAATGTACAAATTCAAATTCCTCTTTTTCAAGCTATTAAAGATGTCCCAATTTATGGAAAATCCATTAAGGAGGTCTATTTAAAGAAACAAGGAAGAAAGAAAAAGGATCCCCAAACTATTCATGTTCTGTGACAGCTGGCAGATATTATGTTAGGGAAGGTAGATATTCCAAAATATACTGACCCTGGGAGTCCTATGGTAAAAATAAATATCAATGGCCAGATAGTAAAGAATGTTTTGATTGACCTTGGTGTAGTCATTAATGTAATGATCAAGCACACCATGGAGTGCTTGAATATCCCAAACATTCGATCTACACCTACTGTCCTACAGCTTACTGATAGTTCTATAGTAACACCTGATGGAGTGGTAAAAGATGTCATTGTCACCCTTGAGTCTTGGGAATACCCAGCAGATTTCACCATATTGTCCACTAAGGAAACTTTGGGCGGATATCCTATCATCCTAGGTAGACCATGGTTAGCCACAGCTGATGCTCTTATAGGATGTCATTCAGGAGACATGACAATTTATGATGGTCAATCAAGAAAGAAATTGGCTTTATACCCACCTGCACAGCCTCTGCCAGACTTGTCTCAACCAATTTGGCCAGATTTAGAAGAAGAAAATGAAGAATTCAATTCATTGGCTCGGCTAATGATGTAAACTAATCCATTTTTCCAGCTTCAGAGTGAGGATGGCCTGCTTTTACACATTTTGTAGTTTAGATCTGATCTGAATAGCCCATCTGTTTCAAATAGCTATTTTTAGCAATGTTTCCTGCAACAACTGAATCCTGAGAACCATCACAATTTGCTTCTATATGGCATATAGACACCACCTTTATCAGCAACCTCAATAAATGATCTTACCAAGCAAATAGAAGTTTCTCCAGGTTGTTGTCTACACATCAATAATAAGCTACCCCAGTCTCAACAAACTACCCTAGCCACAATGTTGCAAGATCAACACAGAGCTTTTGCATGGGACTATGGGGATATGAAGGGAATAGATCCTCAACTCTATAATCATAGGATCTACATTAAGGAAGATTGTTCACCTGTTAGGCAGCCTCAAAGAATAATCAACCCAACACTCAAGGAAATAGTTAAACAAGAGCTCCAAAAATTGCTTGATGTTGGTTTTATCTATCCTATTTCAGATAGTCAATGGGTTTCTCCATTGGTGATTGTTCCTAAAAAAGGTGGAAAATGGAGAGTTTGTGTAGACTATAGGGAGCTAAATACAACAACTAAAAAGGATAACTTTCCACTACCATTTGTTGACCAAGTGCTAGACTCATTATCTGGTAAAAAGTATTTCTCCTTTCTAGATGGATATAGTGGGCATAATCAAATTAGAATTGCCCCTGAGGATCAGGACAAAACAACTTTTACCAGCCCATGGGGCACTTTTCCCTACTATGTCTTACCTTTTGGCCTGTGTAATGCACCTGCAACATTTCAAAGAGAAGTGATCAGTATTTTTGCTGATATTTCTCATGATTTTATGGAGATCTACATGGATGACTTCACCACTTATGGAGCCACTTATGAAGAAGCATTAGCAAACCTGGAAAAAGTGTTGAAAAGATGTAAGGAGCAAAATTTTTCTTTGAATAGTGAGAAGTGCTTTATGATGATGCAAGAGGGAATTGTTCTAGGTCATCATATTTCTCAAGCAGGAATTCAAGTTGATCCTGCAAAAATTGAAGTCATTTTAACTTTTCCAACACCTATGAAACAAAAGGATGTTAGAATTTTCCTAGGACATGCTGGATATTATAGAAGATTTATCAAAGATTTCATCAAAATAGCCAGTCCATTATATGCCTTATTGACTAAGGATTCTAAATTTAACTGGACTGAGGCCTATGACAAATCTTTCCTACAACTTAAGAACTTACTTACTCAAGCACCTATTCTTCAAGGACCAAACTAGAGTCTGCCCTTTCATATACACACAGATGCTTCTAACTATGTCATAGGGGCAGTTTTAGGACAGAAAGAGAATTCCATAGAGCATGCTATATATTTCATTAGCAAAAACCTTCAAGGCCCTAAATTAAATTATATTGTCACAGAAAAAGAATTGCTAGTAGTTGTGTATGCCCTGAACAAGTTTCGACATTATGTCACTGGTTACCAAATATTTGTCCATACAAATCATGCAGTAATAAGGTACCTCATGAATAAACCTGCCATCTCTGGCAGATTGGCAAGATGACTCCTATTGTTGTAGGAATTTGATATCATAGTTATTGATAAGCCAGGTTGGGCTAATGTGGTGGTTGATTTCTTATCAAGACTTCAAACAACTATACCTGCCACCCCTGAGGTACTTGATGATAGCTTTCCTAATGAACATCTGTTTTCCATTATTGCTCAAACTCCATGGTATGCAGATATTGCAAATTATTTAGCAGCCTATAAGATCCCAGCCCACTTCTCACCAAAGGAAAGGCAATTGTTGGTAGAGAAAAGTTTTAACTTTTCATGGATTGCAGACTATTTATTTTACACAGGACCTGACAAGTCATGAGAAGGTGTGTTTGGGAAGATGAGACCTATGACATTTTGCATGATTGTCATGATGAGCCATGTGGGGGCCACTTTTCAGCTAAGAGAACATCTATGAAAGTGCTCGCTACATGGTACTATTGGCCCACATTACACAAATATGTTGCAGCCTACACCAGAAAATGTGACAGATGTCAATGTATGGGGAGACCAACAAATGGGAAATCATATATTTTGGTTTGTAGTGATTATGTAACCAAGTGGGTGGAAGTGAAAGCAATGACACATGCCCATGACAATAAGGTTGTTGAGTTCCTGTATGAGCATATTTTTACTCGGTTTGAAGTCCCAAAGAAACTTGTTACTGATCAAGGAGCTTAGTTTACATCCAACTTAATTGTTGCATTGATGAATGATTACAAGATCAGGCATAGAAAGTCTAGCCCCTACCACCCTCAAGCCAATGGTCAGGCAGAGGTTACCAACAAATAAATTGAGGCAATCTTTACTAAGACAGTACAGTTACACAAGAAAGATTGGAGCAGCTGCCTTTCTAAAGCAATTTGGGCCTATAGGACAACATGGAAAACAACTACATGGTTTACTCCTTTTGAGTTACTCTATGGAAAAACTGTCATGTTGCCAATAGAATTTGAACATAAGACCTTAAGGACTACTCTCCAGCTTAACATTGATATTTCAAAAGCTCAAAAGGAACGCCTCCTGCAGTTGAATGAGTTGGACGAGATAAGGAAAGTCACTCTACAACATACTGAATCCATCCAATAGCAAAGAAAAAAATGGCACGATCACCATATTAGAACTAAGCAATTCTCTTTTGGTGATTGGGCACTGCTCTATGATTCCAGGTACAAAGACAATCAAGGTAAACCTACCACAAGATGGCTTGGTCCATATGAAATAGAACATGTATTTGATAATGGTTCAGTTCAATTAGTCACAATAGACCTTGTTCGATTCAAGCTACTGGTTTATGGACACCGTCTTTGGTTGTATCATAAGCCAGCCTCTAAAGAAGAATTTATGCAACATTTTGTTTAGGATCCTACCACTGATCTTCCTGTAGCAAAAGGCTTCGACCTTTCTCCTGCAACATCTCTTTAAATTCCACATTGCATGCCCATAATAAAGGTTTCCTTTTTTTTAAGGGAGCCACTTTCTCCACTTTTCATCCATCACCACTATTCATTTCTTTTTCTTCCATGTCATCCATACATGTCATCCATTCTGCCATACCACCCTCCTTTATGATTTCAACTTCCACTCGTTCGTTCATGCTACAGCTGTGATCTTTTTTGGCATGTAATAGCATTGATTAAATGGTACGCGATATCTTTATTTGTCACATCATTTATTTTTTTCATTTAGTCATTAATTGCAATGATCCTTTCAATCATTATTGCCTAATCTTCGCCTATCCTTTCGTACATGTGTGGACACATGTCACATTTTAAGTAGGGGGTGGGGATAATCCAATTATACTTTTTCTTGTGCCACTGCCAAGATCTTCTTTTTATTTTATTTTCTTGTACTTTCCAAATATGGTTGTGTGTTTCCATCTTAAACAACAATTAACTGCTTGATTTGAGTAATTTTGTAACAATCATTTCATGCAATTACCTTTCAATTCATTCTTGGAAAAATAGAGAAAAGTGATGGCAGGACAGAAGCAGGGCAGAAAGAGTAAAAAGTTTTTAAATTTTCAAAAAAAGTCAAATTTCAGGAATCTCAGCTGAGACAGTTTGTGAATATGGGTGGCCAATTGGTGAGACATGAGCCTACAACTCATGAACCTTTGATGCACAATCCTCAAATGGTTCAAGCATTCTGTAACTATAGATGGTTTGATAATTCCCTCCAAAACAAAGTGGAATCCACTTCTTTATATTGGCGATATTCATTTGAGGTCACTCATGTCCTGGGCGGCCAATGAAACTAATTATGGGAAACAATTAGAAGCTTATGAAGAAGCTGAGAGAAATGAACCAATACCATTGCAACCTGAAAGTTCAGATCCCCACACAATCTTGAGAACTTGGCTTCATGTTGTGTATGGACTTAATGATCAGACTGTAAGAATGAAGATATTTGATATCAAGAAGCAGGTATATGATGAATTCAAAGGCCAACCATATTTGTTTTGGAAGCTTGCATCTTCCAAGATTGAGACAAGATGGGGGAAATTGACTGTTGGTCTAAAGAGGTCTGAGCCTCATAGCCCTTTGAATTTTAAGGCAGCCCTTGGAAGAACAGAGAAGTACATGTAGCTGGGTCTACAAAAAAGGTTTGAGTTGTGGCTACCATTGACATTTCGTCCCCCAGTTTTGATATGGCCACTTTATCCTCATTGAGCTACAGATGTTAATAGGGATACAAAAACTCGTAGATATGAGAGGTGGCAAAACTTTAGAGGTTTCGACTACAAGTTCGGGACTTCATTGCAAGGCCATACTGCACCTACTGGTCTCAGGGAAACAACCAGGAAGCTTAATGTTGGTGGACCATCATTGGGATAAGTAGGGGGAAATGATGAGTTTGAAATGTGCTCATAATTTGAGTATTATAATGTATTTTTAATACCCTGACTCTTATTGCTAATGGTTGTTTTAACACTTTGATTCAAAATCGGGTAGAATCCTATAGCCACACATTCCTATATTCCTATAGCTTAAATGTGTCCATATTAATTACCCTGCTTGACTTCCCAAATGACTAATATAATGCATGTGGTTTTTGGATGATGAAATAGATTTAATGAGTGATTAATGAATGTATCGTGTTGGTTGCCATGCATGCTTTCTTTTTGCTTATGTTGCCTTGTGCATCGCAGGTGGTTGAAGGAAGCATGAACGAGTCAAGCGCAGTGGATCTCGGCCCTATAGTAAAGTCCATTTCCAGCACGGCGTCGAGGAAGTTGTTCTAGCGAAGACTCTCTGACTGGGTTGTTGGGAAGAGATTTAAACGATCATTAATCTAGGAAGAGTGGAATGCTAAGTTCTCTCTAAATCGTGTTGAACGGATATGCTTTAATTTATGAGAAATTTGTTCCTCAGTTTTAGGATGTATTCATGTCCATGTCTTTCTCTGATAGAGTCAGGTAGTTAGTTGTTTTTCTGATATAAATAAGTTCTCCTCCTGCGCAAGTGAGCAACAGTGTGTGTTAGAATTAGTATTATAATAAGAATCAGTGTTCTTGTGTTAATTTTCTTACAAGCAGAATAATCAATGTATTAGATTTCAAAATTATTAATAAAAGTTGATGGAGTTCTGAGTTTAATTCTTGCATAAGCTTGTTGATGCTTGCTGAGGGGGCCCACTTAGTAAGTATTTGTAGTTAGTTGTTTATTTCCTGTTGCTTATGAGTTAGATTTCATTCTTGAAAGTTTCAATGCAAACTCAGTCTTATATTGTTCCTACAGCATCGAGAATCCATCCCTGTGTCTGTTCCTACAACATAAGGCCAGTTCATAGTTTGTCTCTTAGTAATAGTTGTAATGATTTCTGCTTTGATTAAGTTTAGAAGGGTTTGCATTACATTCTTGTAGTGTGAGTAGAATTCCTTCCACGCATTTATTTCTGGTAAATAGAGACTGGAACTGGTTCTTAGTGCACATACAATGCTCCATTTCAAGTATATGTTCCCTGGTTTGATAATATAAATGAATGACCATAAGAAGATGCCAGTCACCTGCTGGAATGTCCAATTCCTAGGTTAAGATTTGTCATGACTAGTATATCCTTTTGTGGGCACGACCAATTACCACTTCCTGTGATGACCTATGATACTTGCTCTGCTGACTACGAGATCACCACCAAGATCTATGAATCTCAAAGGACACATCATTCCCACCAATGATCAAAATTAGGAGTAGTGCCTAAATTTGATAGACCCACTGGACAACCCCATCTGACTAGGGAAAGCATTCTAAAAGTAGCAATGGAAGCATGTCTATTAGCCAAATGAACCCATACCTAGACCTCTCTGGTGATTTGACCAAACCGAGCCTCATATGTATCGAGAAACTAGCCCTATCTCTTTCCAAACTTCTTGCACACTTTGTCAAGTAAGTATCACTCTATAAGAGAGTGAGAGAAACCAATCAACCATCTAGTTTTCCGACAATACACTAGCTTCTCTTGATCCTTTGGCCATGCATCACAACCATATAAGGCCTCCAAAAAAAACTTGGCATGTCATCAAACACATGACGCTAGTATGGAAGATCATTAGGCAAGGTATAATGAAGAAAGTCTACATAATGATAGGAGTATGGATCACCATCAGTACGATCATGTATACCATCGGGCCACATCACTGCAATATACTCCCAAGCCCATACATGTAAGAGAGAAACACCTGCAAAAATGGATTTCCCACCCTAATATGTAACCTCATGCATATCTCTATAGAGGTGGGTGAGAAGACATGGACCCAATGCATATCTAATCCCTTGCTCGAACATACCCTCAATACAAATACCCCATCCAATAGGGAACTAATAACCTATCCTATTGGGAACAACTAGCCCCGAAATCAAACCACACAAAACAAAATAAATAGGGTCTACACTGCCAACAAACTTTGATAAATCAATCTCAAAGTGTCAAACCTCCAAGTGTTTGACACTAAGCACACGCCGAATGGCACGAGTATCCCATTGAACATGGTATGTCACGATCTCACTGTGGATAGGAATGTAGAGAATCCTCCACACATCCTCAAGGGTAATGGTGGCCTCCCCTGTAGGTAAGTGGAACAAAGAAGTCTCTGAATGCCACCACTCCAGGAGCATGGTCATCATCGCTTTGTGCAATTAGATGGGAGGCATGTAACAAATATGATGTAATCAAACTACATTTAGAAAATCTCACTCCAAAACATCAAAGTCGATGATCGAATCAAATACGTCTCAGGGTCATCGTTCCCTCGACTACAGTGGTTTAAGGACCACCTGCAATCATTTCAACCCATGATGTTAGGGTTTCTCTTTGAACACACAAAACAAAACAAAAATGATGAACAAACTTAGTTTCCTAAAAAGTCAAAAGCTAGCAAATCTTATCAAAAGCGATGGAATTTTAGACAAATGTGAAGAAAAAATTCAAAAGAAAGGAAATTTTTGCAAAAGCATGGAGATACATCATGTGCACCAAAATCAAAAGCGCAAAGTTTTATCAAAGGTGCAAATTTAACACAAAGGCACATAAAATGACGTAGAGCAAACAAAAGCAAAAAATAAATAAAAAGTGAAATTTCATGTCAAAGGCACTAAAATAGGTCAAGTGCATAGAAATAGAGAAAAAGCAAGTTTTCTAAAATGACAATTGCACTAAAATTGATGCAAGTTCACTAAAACCCTAAAAATATTGCTTTTGACTAGTTTGACTTTGTGCACAATTTATGAGAACATGAGAAGATGAAAACGAGAAGCAAGAGGGTACATACTGAGGCGCCGATGCCTATGGGCCATCCAAACTCTCGAACCAAGTTCGAACAATGCGGGGCTCCCTAAATCCTAGGCATTGCTCCTCAAAAACTGACAAAACAATAAATCCAAAGGCTAGAATTCTCTATAGGATCAAAATGCAAATGAGGTAATTAGAACAATAATTACTTATTTTAACCCTCTAAAACCCTAATTTTTACTTAGGGAACCCTCCTACATTCAAATTAGGACTTCCCAAGAACATCAGAATAAGCAACGAGGGACCTATAGACCTAATTTTTCATCATCTCTGCAACTAAATTGAAAATGCATAGTGTCATGAGCCTGACCTCAAAATTGAAGTTTTTGGCCAACCTCTCGAGGGGGTAGCACAGAGTCCTACTATCATTCCACTAACCACCGAGGCATAGTGGGGATGATTTTTTTTCAAAATCTTGATCTTAACATTGAATCTTTGAAACAAAGCAACTTGTACTTCATATCAAAGCGGGGCAAAATGTAAACATGTAAAATTGACCTAAAACCTATCACACACCCTAAATGTCATTTTCACATCATCGGCGTGATTATCATTGAACATCACTGCATTTCACATTAATTGCATATAAAACCCTAATTTTACCCTATTAATTGAATAATACAACACTATTTAACTAATTCACTTTTCCATCATTTTTGACTATTTAAATAAATTCCAGTTATTTAATAAAGTCCTAAAACCCTATTTTTTCTATTAATAAGACATTATTTAATTAATTCATGTTTCTATCATTTCAACCAATTAAATAAATTAAATTTATTTAATAATTCATAATCTAACAATTCATAATCTAACTTTATTCCTCCTCATTAGTTAAATAATGCCAATTATTTAATTACATGGCTAAATCACTTTATTCCCCTAACTTGATTGAATTATTAAATCATAATAATTTAATTAACTCACTTTGCCTCCAAATTTGAATAATTTGAATAAACTATTCAATACATCATCAAAAATCAAATCAAACTAATGCAACTTTGTTTGCAAAATTCATAACTTGATTTGCATGTTCAACTCCAAAATGAATGAATTAATTAAATCAATTAATTAATCTTTCTCAACCACTTTCCTAATTGAGTAAATTACAATCCTTGATTTCTCAATCTATTCCTGACTGGTCAATCTATTCTTGATTGAGCAAATTATGATCTCTTGACTGATCAATCTATTCCTCAATCCCACAGATCATTCCATCTATTTCTTCAATCACACAAATTATGTAATCTATTTTGCACAAATTATTCATGTATAAATCCTCTCAATAACTTTTGACCGTCATTCAAGATGTTCTACTACACAATCTTGATTGTCCATTTCAAATCACAAATTCTATATAACAAACCTATTTCCTCACAAAAAGGGATCGAATAATCAACTCATTTGCACAACTAAGTACTTCCAATATTCCTAATCACCATTAGCAAAGCTTCAACACATCTTCGATCAACCAACACATGCAATGCATCAAAGCTTCTTGCACACAACAATGGAGGCTTCACGGTGATATGAACAACCCGACATCATGCGAAAACACTCCGACAAGGGATGGTAACCTCTTGTGTTTTGAATTCATTTGGATAATCATAGGATTTCTTTATGTGTTTTCAATAGCTTATAAATTCATTTCATGAGTGAAGGAATAGATCTAGATTAGCTATTTTTATTTAGATTGGATTCTATTTCATTTGCATTATCTCATTTAAACTCTATGATTTTCCCCCTCACACATGAGTATATTAAAATCAATAGATTTATGATCTTATACATAGAGTCCTCTAGGTCTAGAGTTGAATTACACAAAAAAATAAGAAAACATTGAACCAACACAAGATGGCCTATACTTGACAAATATCAACTATAAGGTAGTCAAATACATTCACTTCATTCTAATTATTATTCAAAAGCTTGTTATTTATTAAATACATCTTATCATATTTCCTTAACTCATTCATAACCATTTAATACCCATTTCAACCTCAAACTAAAGCCTACAAAAGAGAGAAGGTCAAAAAAGTTAGGAAAATTTTCCAAACATTGGAGTTATCTCCCTAAACCCTCCCCCTACAGACTTGAGGTCGTAGCGGCATACTCTTCCCAAGGACTGCCTACGTACCTTCTTCCAAATGGGATTGAAGTCACACATAGTTCTCTTTACAATATCTTTCTCAAGGAATATAGACTTTGAATTCTTACACAAAAAACCCCTTGTACAATCAATAAATAAGGGTAATATGATTTTCCACCCAAGGGAGTTCATTAAGCATTAAAAATAATATTAATTTTCTCTCCAAACACATTGAGGTTCTAGATTCATATTAAGATTCTCTCACATGGAATATATAGGTGGAATAGGTTTTTTTAAGAATATTGTTATCCCTGATATATCTCTCCAAGCATGGAGATTCAACCATACCTAGGTACGAGATTGTTAGAAAATCTTGACTAAATCTAATATAAGGACATCGATAAAGAGTATGTACACCTCTATAAGTAGTCAAAATATTGTTGCATGCATCAATTATGTCGAAAGCTGAGACATGGTTCCAGGTGAGGTTTCCCACCCACAATATGATTTTGTAAAATCAAGTATCATAATTTTATAGAACATACTTCTAGACCTCAAAATACATACAACAATAATTACATACTTTCTTGTAAACCCATGATCAATGTTCAAGTCATACTGGAGACAAATGGGCCACATTGTACCTGCTATATCATTTTATGAAGATGCATATTCAATAATATGAATAATAATATTCTTAACCTATGATCTCATTTACTTTATGACAAAATACAATACTCTTATATATTAGTCCATTTCAGTAACTATGTAATGTTCACACTCACCACTTATAACTAATTATGATCTTAATGGTCAATAATAAGTTATATAAAGAGATGACATATGACATGATTACAAATGTTTTATCTCTTAACTCAAATTAAATGATAGTTTCCTTCTATTTAATCATACAACCATTAGGTACAATAATGGTTTTAGTTCCATTAATGAAGTCCTTTACACCTACATTATTAAGTGATTTTATGTCAAATCTTGTATTAGGTGTTTTTTATTCTTGGATCATATTATAAGGTGTTCTTATCATTAGAGATTTAACCTAGGCTTCCTTTCCACCTTGTTTCACTTTAGAGTCTAAACATACAGGTGTAAAGGTAAGATCCTATTTTGTCTCCGACCATTCTCTACTTGAAATTCCACACCCTTGGACATTGAAATAATCAAGACTTGACTATAAAAAATTACTTGTTTATGAATTTCTCATAATCCCAACTTTCACATAACAAATATTCTTACATTCGAGATCTTGAGAACCATACTAGATATTAGTTACCTCTAGATCTTGATTCCCCAAATACTTATAAAGGATTGCTTTCATTTTATTTAATATCATTATATATTGTGGCCCATATATACAAACAACACTATTGAAATTTGTATCGTTCTTGCACTTGGTAATAGAATTGCATCATAATTAAGATTAAGAAAATATAGCATTCAATTTATTGATTATCCACTTTTCTCACATAAGCATAAATAATCTTGAATTAACAATTTTTAACTACAATGATGGATAATCCCCAATCTCATGCTATAGAAGGTACAAGAAAATTTATAATCTTTTGAACATATTCAAGAAAGAGTTTGCATATGAATTTTCCTTCATTGAACTCTACTCAAGCTATGTAAATGTGGTGGCTATGGTTAGCCATACAATTTAGCTTTAAAATATGAAATTAGGTCTATAATTTCTAATGGTGGTAAATCATTATGTTCACTACTTTTCAATTTATTCATAAATTATCAAAATCATGCATCCGATCATTTAAAAATGACCGCAGTGAAATGATGGATTTCACATAGGTACTAAGATTGGTAATAGGGGTATTCCTTAACTATATATATCTCAATTTTCTTGTTTATAGTTTGCAAATACTATGCTTTGAAATATATATATATATATATATTGAATATAAATTATTAGATATCAAAAACATGCCACGCAAAACACCATTTATTCAATCTCAAGAAATAGATAGTTCATTACTTTCCCTTTTTACCATAAATCTATTATGTAAATGTTTACTTAAATAGTGGTACATTCTATTATGAACGGGAAATTTTTTTTTTTTGTTCATCTAAAGGGCTTGCATTATTGTTTCTTTCCCTTCTCTTTTATGAATACATACTACAAATCTAATTCAAAGTAAGAAAAATATCTAGTCTATATTATCTATGAACTAATATCTTCAATACAACTTGTATAACATCCAACAAGTGTCAAAAAAGCTACCTAGTGAGAAGTTGGGAACGAGCAGAGTGTTGCAAGAATAAAAGATGTTGTCATTGATGTCATGGTTGCAAGTTATTGGTTGTATATGTTGAGGATATTGAGAAAATTGTAATGAAGAAAGGTTGCAGGTATTCAATGGTTGCTCTGAAGTTTTATCTAGGATTTTCTCCTATGTTTGTGTGGTTCAAATATGTTGATCATGCTTGTTGGAAGTTTTTATATCTAGAATTTGAGTTTTTGGATCACTATACAGTGTGAGTTGTGTTCACCAATTGTGAACTATTTTTTTTAGGGTTTTTGGCTAAGGTTAGGGAGAAATGTAGTTGCTCTCGATTTCTTCTTGCTTGAGTCTTATGACTTGCAGTTCTGGAGTTAAGGTGATTTGTTTGTGTTGAAGATATTTTTCTCATCTGGAAAGATTGGATACTGTTAAGGGTTGTGTGTGCTTAATTGTTCTATGTTTTTTACACTGGTTTGGTTGACCTTGTGTTAAACACTACTTTCAAAGTTAATGAAGCATGTTGGGACTTATTTGGGTCCTCATCAAGTGTGTTTCTGGGTCACCCTCATTCTAATTCCACCCTAGAATGTTTTGGCACTAACCTAATTTGAATTTAAATGATGTATTGCTGACTTTTGGATATGTTTCAAAGTTGAAGATGGTATAAATATAGGATGAGATATGATGAAAGTGAAGTACAAAGAGTTAGTAAAAAAATATAGATCAAGATAGATGCAAGGTAGATGTGAGACAGTTTGTATGTGATGCGAGTTTGGAAAATTAGTGCAAAGTCTAATTGTTGAGTTTTTAGATGTAGTGAGTTGAAGGTGTACTCTATCATTCATGCGTGTCTGCAAGTGGTTGAGTGAATCGTGGTGGAAATCTCTGTTGCATTGATATTGTCTTCTTTGTGTAACGTATCTCTTCTATCTTCTTTGTAACTATGTGGAAGTGAGCCCTCTAGGTGGTTAACCCTTATTAGATAGTGATTCCTTGTTTTGGCAGTGAGCCTTTGTAATCGGTTTTGATATTCATTATAGTGTGAGATAATCCTCACTGTGGTTTTTCCCTTATTGGGTTTTCCATGTAAGTTTGGTTTTGCTTTGTATGTGTGATCCTTTTCTAGTTTCTACCTTTGCATTGAATGTTTAATCATTTATTAGAGTGATCATTTGTGATTGATCTAATCTTTGGTAAAATATTTAAAGGTTAAATTTTGTCACAACTGATTTACCCCCCTCTCATTTTTCTTGTTCAACAATTGGTATCAGAGCTTGGTTCTTTGGAGAAGAGCTTAATCACTTAAGGAAGGTCCAAGATGGAAAGCAATATCACTTTTGAGTATTCAAAGTTTGATGGAACCAATTATGCTATTTGGACAATATTTATGGAAGAATTTCTAGAGTATTGTGGATATGATGTAAAGAAAGCATACAAGAATCCTTACACTCTTGCTAATAGTCTGAGTACAACTAATGAAATCAAGGCACATGAAGTGAAAAATAAGGCGAAGCTCATTTTGAAGATAGTCTTGCACATTCTGAGTCGATTAAAGTTTAAAATTTGAAGAATGCTAAAGAGGTCTGGGATACTTTAGAAAAAGCACATGAAGGTGATGAAAGGGTCAAAGAAGCAAAGTTACAGAATTTGGAAACACAGTTTGAGATCCTGCATATGTCTGAAGATGAGAACATTAAATCTTATGTACAAAGAATAGATGAAGTGGTAGGTGGAATGCGAGGACTTGGTGCTACAGTAGATGAACCCAAGATTATAAAGAAGATTCTTAGAACTCTCCCTAATGAATACAATGAAAAGGTGTTTTTTATCAAAGAACATATAGACTACAAGACCTACATCAAAGATCAGTGATTGGGAACTTTGACATCTTATGAAATGAAGAAGCTGAATTTGAGAAATGGGTCCAAATTAGAGACTGCTTTCAAGGCTACAAGAGCCGAAGATCTGGATGAAGAGAATCTTCATGAAGTAGAAGCTAACTTTGTGAGAAGAATTAGGAAAGGCTCTAGCAAGTATGAAGGTAAGTTACCCTTTAAATGCTTTAGTTGTTGGGAAATAGCTCACTATGCTTCAAGGTGTTCAGAAAGAGCTAAGAGGAATAAACAAAGATACGAGAAAGAAAACAAAGGTAAAAATATTAACAGAGCATATTATGTCAATGAGGATGCTAGTATTTCTAATGAAGAATCTTATTATGGAGATCCAAATGAAAGTGAATGCTTTTTCTTGGCTATAAAAGATGAACCTACTTCAGCTAATTCTGAAACACGGGTAAAAGAATGTCCTTCGGAGAAGGGGAAAGAGAAAAAGGAAGATACTGTAAATTTTTCCCTACATGCTAAATAGGAAAAGAACTATTGGTTTGTTGACAATGGTTGTTCACATCACATGACCTGTGACAAGAGAAAGAAGTCAAAAGGAAATATATATCAACTTAAAGGTGTTGATGAATGTTGCTTTATGACAAATTAATGACAATTGGTTATGGCATCGGAGAATGTGTCATATGAATTTTGATAAATTGGAAAGGATTAGTGGAGTGCAAACCGTGAGAGATTTACCAAGGATTATAAAGCCTATTAATGCTATTTGCAATAATTTCTAGTTTGGGAAGCATGCAAAAAACAATTTCAAATCAAAGGAACAATCTACTACTGGACTACTAGATTTAATTCATATAGATCTTTGTGGTCCTACAAGAGTGAGAAATCTACAAGGTGAAAGGTACTTTATGCTTTTGATTGATGATTACTCTAGGTATACATGGGTTACATTTCTTAGAGAAAAATTTGATGCATTAGATAGATTCAAACATTCAAATCTATGTTTGAGAATGAAATAAATTTGAGAATAAAATGTCTAAGGTTTGATAGAGGTGGTGAATTCACCTCTCATGAGTTTAATATGTTTTGTGAAGTTTATGGAATAAAAATAAAGTTATCTACCCTAATAAATCCTCAGCAGAATGGAGTTGTTGAAAGGAAAAAGAAAACAATTCAAGAAGCTACTAGATCAATGATGACTGAAACTGGTCTACAAGAAGTTTATTGGAGAGAAGCTATTCATACTGATGTTTATGTGTTCAATTGAATTCAAGCAAGATACAATAGTACTAAGACCCCCTATGAGCTATGGTGTGGAATAATTCCTAGTATTAAGTACTTCACTTGAGGTATTTGGAAGCAAATGGTATATCAGATGGGATGAAGAAAATTTGGGAAAGTTTGATGCTAGAAGTGATGAAGGTATTTTTCTTGGATATTCTACTAAAAGAAAATCCTACAAAATATGTTTCAATAAAAGACCAAGGAATATTATAGAAAGAAAAAATTTCAAAGTGGATGAAGCAATGAAGAACTCAATTGAAGTCGATGGAATATATGTATCTAATGAACTTGATTGCGTAAGGATTGAAGAAGTTGTGAAAGAGCAAGAAAAGGATGAACAAGAGAAGCAAAATGAAGAAGAAGAAGCTCTGGTAGTGTCCCCAAACATACCTAAATATGTGTAGAAAAAATATTTAGAAAGTCATATCATTGGAGACAAGAAAAAAGGAGTATTGACAAGAAGCAAAGTTGTTGGTGGTGAGATAAATCACTATTTACTTTCTAAAATTGAACCAAAGACTGCAAGTGAAGCATGTAAAGATGAGCATTGGATGGAAGCTATGAAAGAGGAACTTATGCAAATTGAAAATAATCAAACTTGGGAATTGGTCCCTAGATTGGTAGATAAAAACATAATTGGATCAAAGTGGGTATTCAAAAAAAAATTGAATGAGAATGGAGAAGTGGTCAAAAATAAAGAAAGGCTTGTGTGTAAAGGCTACTCACAAGTAGAAGGCATATATTTTTAGGAGAATTTTGCTTTAGTGGCAAGAATGGAATCTATCAAGATGTTTTTAGTGTTTCCTGCTTATAAAGACTTCAAGCTCTATCAAATCGATGTTAAGTCTACATTTTTGAATGGTGAACTAGAAGAAGAGGTCTACATGGAACAACCAGAAGGATTCCAATTATCAAATCAACTGAATATGGTCTACAGATTGAAGAAATATTTATATGGATTGAAGAAATCCCCTAGAGCTTGGTATGAAAGGTTAGACAGGTATTTGATTTAACAAGGTTTCAACAAAGGTACGACATTTGTAGTAATTTGAATTTTAAGATTAAAAATGACAAAAACTTGATTGTGGTTGTATATGTTGATGAAATTATTTTTGGAGGAAATGAAACTATGTGTAAGATGCTTGTGGATGAAATAGAATTGAGATGTCCATGTCCATGCAATCTTCTAAGGCATTAAATATTTTTAGATCATGAACATTCATTAAAACCAACCCTATTGCAATTGAGATGAACAAACATTCACAATTGAACTAAGCACAACAAATATAAGGTCCAGGCTAACTTTGCAAAGCAACTCACAATTAGCCAGTTGCAAAAACTATGGACCAAGGATTGCTGCAACACTTCAAGCATTAAACCATAAACACCATTAAATCATATCTAATTCTAAATCTAACATATATCCCATGTTTCTCAATCAATTTCAAAGATAGAACAACAAGAACCATGCAAGATAAGCCAACATAAAAGAGATCACCAAAAATCAGAATGTCTTGAATTGTATTGAATTACCCAATGACAACAACAATTCCAATGTTCTATAACAACACTTGCTTCAAAATGAAACTAACTGCTAACTCTATCTTCTGCTCCAACCTATCTACTTTGAAGTCTAATTTTCCCATCCTTTTTCTACTAATACCCCCCTTTACAAATGAGAAGGCACTAGCCTTTTATAAGAAATTACATTTTGAATCAAAGGCTAGGATTAAATCAATCCAAGGGTATCCAACAGTTACATTGAGTTTGGTGCATGTGATACATCACCATCTGATGAGAAAATTTAGTTGCATCTTGGAGCAATGAGAAAATAGCAACAGACCACCATAACTTTAGCAAAAGTCTTGATTGGAGCAAAGAAACATCACATGTGATTTGGAAACCTCCTTCAGCTGGAAATAGTTTGGGCATGGATTCTTAGGTAGGTGCTTATGAGGCATGGAACATATGCATATGTAGGAATTGTAGATACGTAAAATGCACCGATTGACATTGTGCATCTGATCTTGACTACTAACATCGTTTCATCCTAAATCATCCTTCGGTCTAACCATTTAATCAAATTCCCCTATCTAATTAAATTCATCAATATTCCTCTCTTAATTAAATAAATCAATTATCTAATTAAGTCATCTCTTCTCGATAATTAAATTAATCATCTGATCTAATTATCCCTATTTAATTAAATAATCAATTTTATTTGATTAAATCTCTAAAGTCTATCTATCAAATTAAATAAATTAAAACATTATTTAATTTAAGTCTAACATCATCTCTTTTAATTAAATAAATCAAAATCTTTATTTAATTAATCTCTTATCACATTCTTCTCATTATTTTATTTAAATAAATCCTAAAATCTAAGTCAAATAAGTCACATCACCTAATCTCCTATTAAATTAATTAACCCTTGATTAATTTAATTCTAATTCATGTCCCATCCTCTAGCTTTTGCAACTTTCTCATGAAAATATATTTAATTGATTTATTAAATCCTCTATTTTCCTCAACAAGGCATCTTTTTGGAATATTCTCCAAGTTTGAATTCAAATTCCAAGTTGACATGTACATCCAACAAGGCATTTGCTCCATCTTACATGTCCTTTTCCTTGAGCCAAGTGGCATTTATTGCATTTTCCCTCCCTCTTGCATGTCATTTCAACAAATTTGAAATTCAAAAATATGCATTTATTGGCACAATCCTCAAAACTTGCACATCCTACATCCACTCAGCTTGACATGTGGCATCTTGCCATTGGATGAATGTTAGTTGCACATTTCTCAAATTTAGACATTCATCCATCTTGGAATTTTATAAATAAAGAGCTCATATCCTCATTTTATCATCCACAAATTATGCAAAGTTACCATGCTCAAATATTTATCAAATTTCATCCATCATTCTTGAATCTTAGCTAGGTTATGCAGGTTTTTAGCTTGGAGTACTCTTCAACATCAACAAAGTGGATCAAATCTCTTCATCACATCAATCTTGCATCATAGGAATTGGGAAAGGGCCAATTTTCACATCAAATTGACACCAATTCCCCCATGGGATCATAAGTTTACTAGTTCAATTAGGATTCAATCTTTAGTTTGTTATTTTCATTGTGTTCTTAATTTCTTTTTTCCTAATTTGAACTTGGTGAATTGATTTCATGGGGAATCCTTGTTCTTGCTTGCAATCTCTAGTTTAATGTGTTTCTTCATGTTGTTTTGCAGGAACTAGGATTGGGGTTCTCACATTTGGCACTCTGAGCTTGAACATAGGCAAGATTGATCTCTGATCACCCCCTGAGACACTTAGGTCAGCCCTTTAGGAGTCCATCATAATAAACTGACATCTCATCATGTATATCTTCATTTGTAACTCGGTCAAGTCATCAATCGAACTACATGGTCTCTATGTGTATAACGTAGGCAAGGCTCATCTATTGATCAGCCCTCGAGGCCCCTAGGATAAGTCTTTAGGTTAGTCTCTTTGTCAAAATCTCAGAAAATCCCAAAATATTGGAAAAATCAAAAATCAAAACATTTGTAAAATCAAAAAATACCAAAAAACGGCCTCAAAACATCTCAAAAACGTCAAAAACATCCAAATATTTGAAAAAATCCATCCATCTCTTCTCGCTTGCACCCACAATAACATCACTCATAATAAACAATCGCCATCCTCAATCTTTGGTAAGACAAACAGAAACAACTCTAGCTGGTCAAAAGTGAAAACTCAAAATCATCAAAGTCTTAGGTCTAAGTCAGTGCGTAAACAAGTTGGTCAACTCTTTGTGTCGATAACTCATCATCCAATTGGTCCCATATCAATCATCATTTAGAACGCTTTGGATAAACGAAATGGTGTGCCGCCATCCACTAACATGTCCTAGGATGCATCCTTCCTACAATGGGCATTATCTTTTGGCAATAGTTTCAATTCTTATCCTTAAAAACACATCCTCTTTTGGTTAGCGGTATTGAAGAACATCAACTTGTTTGTTTACTTTGTCTTTATCTTTTGACTTATCTTAGTGCACTCATTCCAAGGACTTCTCGATGATATCCGAATAGAGGATTTAGAGAAATAGGAATGGGGCAAGGATTAATATCTTTTGTCTGTTATGCTTGTTGGATGATCTTGTAATATAACCTTGGCGAATACTTGCTTTGTTAGGTATGTATGGAGGAGGTTTTGGGTAGCTTGTTGACTATGGCATTGATAGGTTATACCTTTCTATGTTTTGGTCTAAGGTGTTTGAAACTTCTAAAGTGCATCCTAGCAAGGTTTTTGTATGTTAGGTGTGAACAAGGATACTCCTATCTGCTTGTCAAATCAAAGTCCATCACATTGGGTAAAATTCCATCATGGTTTTCTATACCTTGATGCATCGTACCAGGTGTGTTATCAAACATAAGAAAATTGGCCCTTTGAAAATCCCAATTCCTCGACAAGAAATCATCATCATTTACATTTTCATCATCTGGTGTCTTGTTGAAATGACTTCTCGTCTTTCTCATTGCACTAACCAAGGTACTATGACAGTTGATCATCATCATCATTGTCATCGTTATCAATCTTGCATCCACAAATCATTAGCATATTGCATCAACATAACATATAGGAAACACATGCATTACATTTCCATCATCATATAAACATGTTATCATAAGCATTCTTCATAGATAGATGCATCCATTTCATTGCATTTCATCCATTACATTGCATCGCATTGCATTACATCAATCATCGTATAACATTCATTTGCATTTCATAACCATTTCACATTACCACCTACTGCATAATCATACAAAATAGGTACATAAGCATCACTGATAATCCATCACATACATACTTGCATAACATCATAACATCATCTCACACATTGCGTTCATTTTACATCATCATATCATTGCATATAGTACATCACATTAAAATGCATCACATACATTATCATCTAATATGTTTAGGATAATAATATTTTTTATTTTAAGCATCTTAGAAAACCATCCCATTTGCATTATATCATATAAAACATGACCATTGCATTCACATTGCATTATATCATCCACTAATCATCCATGTGATCTCATAAATAGCATGCAATCATTTTTTTCATTTCATTAATCATTTCACATCATAAATAGAAACAAAAAAATCCATCACATGCAAAGCATACATCCATCCATAATCATTTCATATATAAGCATGATTCACATCATTTCACGTATACACCATGGATCATTTCCATTTCATTTTTCATATTGCATATTACATATCATATCATAAATACATCTGCATATCATAAGTCAACATAATTTAGATCTGTTAGTCATAATCATAATGCATACATCATCATAAGTAAATGCATTCATAAAAGCATCATATGGCACCATAACATCATTACACAGCATATAGAAGTAGAGTCATTCATACATGCATAAATAATTGGTACACATTACATCGCATCAAAATCATCATCTCATATATATCATCAATAATATAACTGTCATAGTACAAGAATAATTGGATCACTATATATGTATGTTAATTAGTACAAAAAGGCCCATCGGGCTATCAAAAAGGAGCCCATAAGGCACAAAAGTATCATCTCAATCAACCCCCTGTATGCTACCCTCGCCCCTGTCACCATGACCCTCTGCTAGTTTGTGGCTAGTCCACTATGAGTACTTCGGGACCTATTCCTACTCTGGGTACGGCCTCATGATAATGCATCCGATAGTACTCGACCTCTCTGACAACCTCCTGGTAAGACCTAATGGACACTGTACCTTGAGAGGAGAAGACTTCCATCCTTTCTAACTGTTGTCTCCGACCTAGCTCTATGGCCGCCTGTAACTCTATAGCCTATCTCTACTGGATGGCCTAATCCCTCTCAGCCCTCATCTAATCTCTCCAATCCTAGCCTGATCCCTCTTAGCTGTCACTGTCTACACCTGGGCCTGCATCTATACAATCAATGCATCTCGGGGATCCACCTGTCCTACTAGCTGCCTTGCTAGTTGTGCTCATCCAGGCTGTACCGGAGGCTGATCCTCAACCCTAGCCCATGGTGGCGGACCTACTCGTACCAACTGCTGGTCCTACATCTATACGTCTGCCTGATTTGGCTACACTAGGGGCCCAACCAGCTGGTCCTATTGTACATCACCCCTTTGTCCTCATCCTCCCCCTCTGCCTCTAACCCTCCATCAATCGGGGTTTGCACCTAGAATAGTCAATCGCAGGGGAGGCTAGAACCAATCCTTGTATGGTTGTGTCGTGCCTGGATCCACAGGGCCCTAATCATAAGCCCATGACCGAGCTACTAATTTTCTAAAACTCTCCACGGCCTCTGAAGCAAGAATATACCACCCCCATGAAACCTGTGTCATGGTGCGGGTGAAGACGACCACATAGTCCTCATCTAGTTGATCCTAGGGCTCACCAAACTGGAACTGCATACGCCTGGGTAGATATCTCTCAATCATCATATGTTCTCACCCCTACATGAAGCGGTTCTAGCGAGCAAAGAAAAGTTGATCTGAATCACCGGCCCATCTGGGTCGACCAAGGTACAGTCGCCATGTAAACACCTGCATCTTGTCAAGGACCCTCCTCCAGTAGGGGATCCTGTGCTCACCTGTGTGTGTAAATGACACACCACCTTTGTAACGCCATACAAGAGGATTGTCTGGTATCATCAGAATGGTAACAATCTGGGGCCGAAGGACTACAATGTGCTCCCACACCCATACATGAAGAAGTGTCACACCTGCTCTGAGTGCTCTGCCATCCATGTAGACATACTCGTGCAGATCTTTGTACATTCAGGCAAGAAGAACTGACCCCCAAGCAAACTGAACTAGCCTATCACGAACCATGCTCTCCCAGTAGAGTCCCCAACTAGGACTAAAGTATCGGCCTCGTCTGTTTGGGGCAACGAGACCCAAAATAACCACTACAACAACTAGGTAGAAGGGAGGTGTCAGGGTCTTGTGTCACTCCAGCTCAATCTATCCCTACCAAATAATGATGTCCTCTGTGGCAAGGACTATGTGGCAGGCATTACGCCCCTCATCCATATCAAAAATGACATGCCGACCATGAATCAGAAATCGTAGGATGCGCTAAACGTCCTCCAAAGTGATGGTGGCCTCACTAGTGGGAAGGTGGAATGAAGACGTCTAGCTGTGCCATCTCTTGGCAAGCGCCGAAATCATCCCCAAGTAAGTGTGGATGGGTGTTGCATAAGCGATATACCATAGCCCCATATCTTGAAGTCAATCCTGATCTTTGTAGTTGAGATCCCGCAAGTAACCAAACAAATCTCGCGACCTGTGCTCTCGAGAGTAGAGCTCCCTCCCCACGTCCTGCATCAAGGAAGGTCACCATGTTAAAAAAAAATTGAAAAATTCTTCGCCTAACGTCCAAGAAACCACTCCAACGTTGGAATTCGTGAAGGTGTCGCAGTTTTATTTCAAATCAAACTTCAATGCTAGGGCACCAAAAGCCAAAATAGCACTGTCGCGGTGCACTTTCCCTCCCAGCAGTGCACTTTGAGCAAATAAAAGACCACCATGTTGCACTTTGCAAATCACCCCGTCGGCCACGAGCTCAGCATTAGAGTTTTCAAACTCCAAACTCCGCCGCCGTGACACAATATCATACTGAGTGGCGCAGTTTGATTTCTGAGCGACACTATATAGCACCACTGCAGAATGACCGACTCTGAAAGCATTAATTAAGCACGAAAAATGAGAAACAAAGTTCAAGTAGGGAGTACTTACCGATGCCCCAATGTTGGGTGGCTCCTAGTACATCTGGACTCCATCAGAAATATGCATGGAAAGCTATCGTTGTGCCATATCGTCAGGAGGTTAGAGCTCAAATCTCAAGGTTGCTAGATGGCTGTGTGTGAAAATGACTTGAAAGTGACCCCTCGGGCCCCTTTTAAGCTTGAAAAATTAGGGTTTTTTCACCTTGATTCGATATCTTGCTATGGTTTTGGACCCCTGAAGTTGTTTTTGTCCAGTTGAGGCCTGTTTTACATCGTTTTATTGCATTTAGACACGTTTTTGGCCTCTTGGAGCCTTTTCAAACCTGTCAGGCACCTTGTCCTCTTTTCTTTGCGAGATCACCCAAAAATTAAAATTTTTGTCCAATCTCTCGAGGGGGTGATATAATGGCCTATTTTCTCTCATCAGGTGGCAGTGGGGCAGGATTTTAAATAATAATTTTTTTGACTTTGATCAAGATTGTTTATTCTTTGAACCAACGCAACAAGTGCATTGCTTCAAAGAGGGGCAAAATGTAGATACATAAAATGTACCGATTGACACTCTGCATTTGATCTTGAATACTAACATCGTTTCATCCTGAATCATCCTTCGGTCTAACCATTTAATCAAATTCCCCTATCTGATTAAATTCATCAATATTCCTCTCTTAATTAAATAAATCAGTTATCTAATTAAGTCACCTCTTCTCAATAATTAAATTAATCATCTGATCTAATTATCCCTATTTAATTAAATAATCAATTTTATTTGATTAAATCTCTAAAGTCTATCTATCAAATTAAATAAATTAAAACATTATTTAATTTAAGTCTAACATCATCTCTTTTAATTAAATAAATCAAAATCTTTATTTAATTAATCTCTTATCACATTCTTCTCATTATTTTATTTAAATAAATCCTAAAATCTATGTCAAATAAGTCACATAACCTAATCTCCTATTAAATTAATTAACCCTTGATTAATTTAATTCTAATTCATGTCACATCCTCTAGCTTTTGCAACTTGCTCATGAAAATAGATTTAATTGATTTATTAAATCCTCTATTTTCCTCAACAAGGCATCTTTTTGGAATATTCTCCAAGTTTGAATTCAAATTCCAAGTTGACATGTACATCCAACAAGGAATTTACTCCATCTTACATGTCCTTTTCCTTGAGCCAAGTGGCATTTATTGCATTTTCCCTTCCCTCTTGCATGTCATTTCAACAAATTTGAAATTCAAAAATATGTATTTATTGGCACAATCCTCAAAACTTGCACATCCTCCATCCACTCATAGCTTGACAAGTGGCATTTTTCCATTGGATGAATGTTAGTCCCACATTGCTCAAATCTAGACATTCATCCACCTTGGCATTCTATAAATAAAGAGCTCATATCCTCATTTTATCATCCATAAATTATGCAAAGTTACCATGCTCAAATATCTATCAAATTTCATCCATCATTCTTGAATCTTAGCTAGGTTATGCAGGTTTTTAGCTCGGAGCACTCTTCAACATCAACAAAGTGGATCAAATCTCTTCATCACATCAATCTTGCATCATAGGAATTGGGAAAGGGCCAATTTTCACATCAAATTGGCACCAATTCCCCCATGGGATCATAAGTTTACTAGTTCAATTAGGATTCAATCTTTAGTTTGTTATTTTCATTGTGTTCTTCATTTCTTTTTTCCTAATTTGAACTTGGTGAATGGATTTCATGGGGAATCCTTGTTCTTGCTTGCAATCTCTAACTTAATGTGTTTCTTCATGTTGTTTTGCAAGTACCAGGAATGGGGTTCTCACGGGAATATTTCAAATAATTAGATCATTCTATCCTTCCAACTCAGACACATAACCATATGTGAGTTTTGAACACTTAAATTCTCCTCCCTTAATAAACTTCCAAGTATAGGTCCTCATAAGCCTTTGACATCCAACCCTTGATTTCTAGGTGGCATATCCCAGTTGTAATACCCCTTCAAACACATTCAACAATCATAAGAATAGCACAATAAATAAAGGAACTTAATCTAAATTAAACCCATGTCTAAAATCTGATGATAAGTACTCATATATAACACCACCATATTATCAAATTCTATTCGACTCCAAAAATTCAAGACCACTTAAATATCTATCAAGGTTGCACAATATCCTGAACAGACTAAGGTTAACCCCGATCCCTCTCAAACCGTTGATTTTGGAATACTCCCTTGGAATACAATCATATTACTGAATCTTGATTTTAATAATCCACTTAACTTGTACCATTCATGTGATTGCACATGTGTAAATATTCCTATAATAATGCTACATTCATAAAATCCTTTTGAATTCCCATAATGCCTACTTTGAGCTTTAAAACCAGTGAAGTTTCCAAGAACAAGGTCTTTGTATTGACTCCTCAGAAGGTATCCTGGATCCAATTGATATCCCAATCTTCCACAATGGGCATCCTACTCATTACACTTGTCACTGATTTTCTAAGATCATTTTGGATTCATGTTTACATGATATTGTTTCTATTGATAAATTCACATATCAATCCACTTTGGTTTGAGACTTCTTGAAGTATAACCCTTTTTTTTTTAAATTCACACACCTTCAGAGATCTATTCCATCACATTGTTCTTCACGAGCCACGACACCCTTCATATATTATGACCATCACTCTTAGTCACCATTTTACATATATCTAGTGATCTATTGCTAAGAAAGTTCATCCCAATGAGACATTAATCTCTATAGAATGGTAGCAGAATTAATAGATCCCCTTCGTGAAATTCATCCTTTGGCACCAACAAATAGACTTTACCATCACCAAGTATTCATTCATAGCCTCAAAGACTTTATTTGCATGAATTATCCTAACATATATCAGCTAGGAATTTTCCGTGAAGGACCCTCATAGATCACTGTCATTCTGTGAATTTGATGAGCTCGGGAATTTGATGTCTTCAAGGAATTTTCCTCTTCAACGAATTTTAGCCTTCACTAATTTTTTGACTTCGGGAATGTACATCTCTCGGGGAATTCCTATATGCTCATATTTTTCTGAGAGCTTATACATCTCGTGAATTCTGTCATAGAATGGAATACCCGAGATTTCCATTTTCATAACTTCATGAATTTCCCTTACTTGCAAGTTTTAAATTCATACTTTGAATAAAATCATTGTACCATCCCTATTGAAAATTTCCAACTCCTGACACCATATTTCAAGCCATACACCTTGCTCTTCATTCCTCAGAAATTTTCAACCTTTAGGGAATTCTCCTACCGTCGAATTTTCCTAAAACACCTCTATCTCTCAAGAATTCCAAGCATTACTGAATTCTCTACACACTATTTCTTTTGTTAATTCCTTGCAAATCAAAAATTCCCCGAGATAGTTGTCCAAACTTCTTCCTTTATTATGTTTCAAATATTCAATGACTTCTCTAAAATCCCGCAACTGATGCCACCAATGATTCACATTTTGTCCCCTAATAATAGCACTTTGCAATGTAATACCCCAATCTGCTTTCATAATTTCCAAGTTTTATAGTACCAAAATCCTCGCGGATTCCCTTGATGGATAGATTCATTATTCCTTCAACTCAAGACTGGAGAACACTTAAAACCATCAGTTTTGAATTCTTATTTTAGTATATAGAGGCTCAAACATAGATCAAATATCTGCAAAAACATGGTTAGTACCAATACCAATTTGAGCTCCTAAATGTATTATGATGATTTGATTTCTCCCTCAAATTTTAAAGTATAAACTATGTCGACCATGCCAAGACTCAGAATAACCATAGCTTGCACCAGATGGAAGAATCCAAATGCAAATGACCAACTAGGCAGAATGAAACTGGAGACTGATAGAGAAACAAAAGCTCAGAAATATGACCATGGGCAAGATTCAAAAAATACAAGAGAAAACAAAAGTCACGGATTTGGAGGCAATGAGGAATTTTGGGAAAATTTATGGGAGATGGAATTCCCTGAAATGTTGAAATTTTTGAAATTAGTGAAAGTACTAGCCTCCATTGGGCTTCTAAGGCATTCAGGGATTTCCACCCAAGGGGAAATTTCCTGAAAAGTCAGAAAAAACCAAAATTGAGTCAAAACCAAAGATTTTCAAAATGATACTTCAAGGGTGATCATTTTCACAAGCAAGGTAATCATTCAAGCACACCTCGGAGTAATTAAAATCCCAAAATTTGAAGATCAAAGGCACCCAAAGTTAAAGCAAGAAAGAGGGTCCCCACTTTCAGTGGGGCATGTGTGCAAAAAGTGCACAACAAATGGTGACTCTTGCTGGGAAAATGCTACAAAGCATTTTGATGACGAACAGAAATCAAGAACCAAAAATCTTTGTTTTCGATCTCTATATCAAGAAAACAAATCAAAATGCAAGATTAAAGAATCAAAACCAAAGGTAGACTAAACCTTCCATAAATTGAAAATCCAAGTGTGTGCAGGTGAGTTCATTTCCCTCATTGAGCTACTACAAAAACCAAGCTCAGTCAAGTTAGGCTATGTAAATATTCTAGCTCCAAAAGCAACCTGGATAGAGCCTCACTGCTAGTCAGGTGTGTATAGTCCCGACGAGGTTATTGTTGTGACTCTCCCGAACATAGCTCTATTTCCATCCAAGCGTCCATAGCCCCGATAGAGATATTTGAATCCTCTTGATAGGTTGAATTCACTTCTTTTGATTTTGAATATTTTATCTTTTCCTTCTTTTTGATATTTCTTTTCTTCACTTTTTCATTTCAACCTATGAACAATGAAGTTCACACTCAGGGCTAAGAACCACAGTGGCACTGAAGCAGAAATAGGATTTTTCACCTAACATGACCTAGAAAAGATCCCACAGCAACCTCAAGATTCTTAAGATGTATGTAAGATGTAAGATTTAAGAGTACTTTAGGTTCAAGTCAGACCGATGACCCATCCTCTTTAGATCAAACATTCAAACCGCTTGACATTAACAAAAGATCACGACCATCCATTCAAGACCCATGACTAGATATTATTAATGAAATACTCAGAACAGTCCTAGATAATGAGTAATTATTGTGTAGGAAAGACACTTCCCCAACCAGAAAACAAAAAAACCCAAGTTGGAGAAGCAAAGCAACAACAAAACCAAAACCCAAAGCAAACCTAAACTAACCAAAACATAATCAAACCAAAAGCAAGGCAAGACAATCTAACTAAAGGAAACTAACAATCTATCCTAAAGAAAACAAAAATAGACTAAAGCAAAAGAACAGCAAGGCAAGTTTTATTTATTCAAATCAAGCTATATACAAAGAGACTCATAATAACTCATTATCAGACAAGGTGGATTGAGACCCACCCCCATACGATTCATCAATGTATGGAAAAGCAACAAGGTGATGGTAATAGTCCTCAAGAATGCAAATTCATCTTTATGCTTAGCAAAATAAGGCTTAATAATGTAGCATTCAAACTTAACCTTATTGATAGGAATAATTAGCAATTCAGGTAGTTCATTGAAACCATGATCAATCCATATGCAAGTTGTCTTTCCTAAACTTCTATAATCAAATTGATAAGCTTCAAAATTCACAGCTAGGAAGGAAACAACCCAATTTCGTACTGTTGTAGACTGAATGTGGTATTCATCATTCTTCACTTGTGCAGAGCTGATATCTATGTTGTCATGAGGTCTCCACTGATGGTACAAAAATATCCTCGTGTTTGAAACATGCAAAACAAAATTAGAGTTATCAATAAGCAGTCCAAGGTGAAATTTAGGTTGACTAAATTCAAAACTATCAACATGGAACTTTTCACTTGTTTGCATTTCTTCCTTGACAGAATGTTCATCAAGAGGCATCGTAGACTGGTTTTTAAGCACATCTTCACCTAAAGTAGGGTGATCAAGCTCATCAGTGATGACTACAACATTTTTGTTCTCAACACCACTTGGATTCTCCTGCTCAAAAACATGAACCACATTAATACATAAAATTTGTGAATTTTCTGTATGGAATTCATCAACAGAAAGAGGAAAAACAGGGTGTGATGAATGAAGGGACTCCCTGAATTCCTCTCCTATTGGAATTTGTTTAGGTTCTTGATTGTGACCCTTTAGAATATTAACTCCTCCATTAAGTTCCTCTTCATATCCTGTAGGACATTCATCAATAAGTTGTTGAAGTTCCTGTATTGAAAAGTTAATCTCCTCCAGAGTTGCCTCAACCTTTACTGCCATGCTTTCCTCAAATTCAGTGCCAGTGGGTTCATTGATAGCTTGTTGAGATTATTCTATTGGTGGCTTACTCTTTGTAGTTTGATGTATATCCTTTGTATAATCTGACAACCATACCTATTCTTCCACCTCTTCTATTGATTCTACCAATGCTCCAGTACTGTCAATTTTATGAATTGGTTTCTTAGGCATATCATGTAACATTAGGATTTCGTTAACCTCCAATCCCTGAGGGTCAATTTTTAGTACATAATTTCCCAAGCTTGTTTCAGAAAGGAGTACCTCCTTTAAAGTATTTGTATCAGCCTAGCTTGAGGCACTCTTTTGTTCAGAAAGCATATCTCTTTCAAGAGACCTTAGTACTACATCTATGATTGCAGGATACCTTAACAACTCATGGGAAGAGAGACTTACTTTGAGTTTCTTGAGTTCTTCTACCACATACTCTCCTATTTTCTTTGTAGTCATGGCATAACAGTTGTCCTTAGAGCTAACCACAAATTTATCCCTGTTTCTTTCAATGCTTCGTCCTTTATCAACATCAGATTGTCCTCCATTTGTGAAATACTGAGTAGTCACATGATGGAATGTTTGAACCTCCTCAATCATAAACTCTTCCTCATCTAGTGGACCATTGTAATTCTCTTCATCACTTTCAAAGGATTGAACTATAGACTCTTCACTGTATACATACTCTGTTTCAACACTCTTGTCTTGTTCTTCTTCTACTCCATTCTCTTCACCTCTTGGAAACAGGGCATGATTCACCACCATGACCGATATGTCATAAGGATTAGATGGTACTATCTCCTATCCACTTGAACTATTACTGGCATGTTGAACTTCCTACTGGAAAATGGACACAGCAGTCTGGAATTCTTGACAGTCTGACTCACAATGTTGATTTGTGTTGTGAAGCCTACACCATCTTGACATAGTTGTTTTTGATAGGTAAAGTCCATTGGATTTTTCATGATTGTTTGGTTGACCCAGAGATGTTAAGGCTTCTCCATTATTCTAACGTGGTGGCTTCCTTCTGTCATATGTTGGCCCTGAGTGTTGATCTCTATCAAGATGTTGTCCTATGTCGTAATTTTTCTCTTGAACTTGATCATAATTGGACTGAACTCCCTTTTGGATGGCCTGGGGTTGATTATTTTGAATCCTTAGGTAAGTGACCTTGGTGGCTAGCTTTGTAACTAGCTCTGTGAGTGCATCCAACCTCTCCTTTTCCACATTGCCTGGTGGGGAAACACCATTTGTTGAGTTCTGCATATTAACAAAATGGTACCCATGGTTCAAGGATTGATTAAATATCTCAAAGCTCTATAAGTAACTAGGTATATTAGCTTGTTGATGGGAGAATACAAGTTGGTTCATATTTAGATGGTAATTTGACATGGGTGGGATTGGATTTAAGGGCTGACTTGGATGTGGAACCAAGGGTAATTGAGGGACTGGGCTCAACATAGGTGTTTGGTTAGCTAATGGCAAGGGTTTGGACAAGTGTTGCCTCAAATTTTTACTCACTTTAATAGCTACATCATAAGCTTCAAGTAGACTGATAGGATGGTTTTCTCTCCATTTCATAAAGGTAGATGTTAAACTATCCAAAACCTCATAATAAACCTCCCTGGAAGTGGCATCATCAATAGCATAAGTGGGTTGCAACCTAGCATAAGCCCTATGAAATTTATTATTGAAATCCCCTATTGGTTCATTCTCCTCCCTCTTGACTCTAGTAAACTGCAGAAGTAACTCATTGGCACTGATTGGGATCTCAATTTTTGTAAAAACACAACCTCCAACTGAAGCCAAGTAGTGATAGACCCTGTAGGGAGATGGTTATACCAATAAAATGTCTCATCCCTAAGGGAATATGGGAAAATCCTGCATGCAACATCCTCATGATTAATTCCCCTATCCTTAAGGGTAGTTTTAAAAATCCTAATATGCTCCCCTACAGTCCTTTTGGGATCATTAATGCGAAACTTGTAGCAGAGAAGTTTAGGGTTTTTGGGCATGGCATTGTAATTATTGAAGGATAATGGAGATGGATTAATAGCTAGGAAAGCCATTGGTCAAGGTGGAGGTGGTAAAGGTTGATTTATGACCGGTTGAGGTTGGGAATGGCTTCAGAATCAGATGAAAATTGACTTCATTAAGATGACGATGATGGAGATGATGGAAATAGCTGGATGGATGATGATTCTCCCTTTATTTTAGTCCTTCTTGAACTAGTGAGAGGTTGCAATTCTTGAAATTCCTCTTCTCCTATAGTAGATCTGGTTCTTTTTTTGAATCTTTCAGGAGAAAAGGCAGATTGAAAATGATCCAACTTGCTTATTCAGCCCTCCCTCTAGCACCAATCTGTTGATGGTGTTCTCTGCACAAAAACAACTCAGATAGAATATGATATCCTATCTATCTTGAAAGGTAAACCTCTATCAACAAGCCTCAAGAGATAACCCCAAGGTCTCTAATGTTAGGTCTTGACAATGCATAAACAGCTTAGATAATATGTGAAAATGTTGGTAATCACAAGGGGCCTTACAAAAAAATACTAAATCTTAAGACTTATTAGATTTCCAATATGTTGATACTTCAAATCCTAAATCTAATCCAGATGATAAAGAAATAGAAAAAGATAAGGGTTTAAGAGAAAGATTCCTAATATTAAGACTACTCTAACTTCAACAATACAAATGATGAAATACTTGAAATGGACCAATCCCCAAAACTAATTCCTGCTTAACCCAGATGAACCTGTAATCTTACAGAAATAGTGCAATCTTCTAAGGCATTAAAGATTTTTCAGATCATGAAAATTCATCAAACCAACCCTATTACAATTGAGATGAACAAACATTCATAACTGAACTGAGCACAACGAATATAAGGTCCAAGCTAACTTTGCAACGCAACTCACAATTAGCTAGTTGCAAAAAGTATGGACCAGGGATTGCTACAACACTTTGAGCATTAAACCATAAACATCATTGAATCATATATAATTCTAAATCTAACATATATCCAATGTTTCTCAAGCAATTTCAAAGATAGAACAACAAGAACCATACAAGATAAGCCAACACAAAAGACATAACTAGAAATCTCAACATCTTCAATTGTATTGAATTATCCAATGACAACAACAATTCCATTGTTCTGTAACAATGATTGCTTCAAAATGAAACTAACTCCTAACTCTAGCTTCTGCTTTAACCTATCTCCTTTGAAGTCTAATTTCCCTATCCTTTTTCTACTACTACCCCCTTTACAAATGAGAAGGCACTGGCATTTTATAAGAAATTACATTTTGAATCAAAGGCTAGGATTAAATCAATCCAAGGGTATCCAACAGTTACATTGAGTTTGGTGCATGTGATACATAATCATCTGATGAGAAAATTTAGTTGCATCTTGGAGCAATGAGAAAATAGCAACAACCACCTTAACTTTAGAAAAAATCCTGATTGGAGCAAAGAAACAACATCACATGTGATTTGGAAACCTCCTCCAGCTGGAAATAGTTTGGGCACAGATTCTTAGGTAGGTGCTTATGAGGCATGGCACATATGCATATGTAGGAATATTTCAAATAATTAGAGCATTCTATCCTTCCAGCTTAGACACATATCCATATGTGAGTGTTAAAGACTTAAGTTCTCCTCCCTTAATAAACTTCCAAGTATAGGTCCTCATATCCCTTTGACATCTAGCCCTTGATTTCTGGGTGGAATATCCTAGTTGTAATACCCCTACAAACACATTCAACAATCATAAGAATAGCACAATAAATAAAGGAACTTAATCTAAATTAAACCCATGTCTAAAATTTGATGATAAGTACTCATATATATAACACCACCATATTATCAAATGTTATTCGACTCCAACAATTCAAGACCACTTAAATATCTATCAAGGTTGCACAATATCCTAAATAGACTAAGGCCGACCCCGATCCCTCTCAAATCTTTGATTTTGGAATACTCGCTTGGAATACAATCATATTACTTAATCTTGATTTTAATAATCTGATTAACTTGTACCATTCATGTGATTGCACATGTGTAAATATTCCTGTACTACTGCCATGTTCATAAAATCCTTTTGAATTCCCATAATGCCTACTTTGAGCTTTAAAACCAGTGAAGTTTCCAAGAACAAGGGTCTCTTTATCGACTCCTCAGAAGGTATCTTGGATCCAATTCATATCACAATCTTCCACAATGGGCATCCTACTCATTGCACTTGTCACTGATTTTCTAAGATCATTTTGGATTCATGTTTACATGATATTGGTTTCACTGATGAATTCACATATCAATCCACTTTGGTTTGAGACTTTTTGAAGTATAACCCATTTTTTAAAAAAAATCACACACCTTCAGAGATCTATTCCATCATGTCATTCTTCATGAGCCACGACACCCTTCAGATATTATGACCATCACTCCTAGTTACCATTTTACAAATATCTAGTGATCTATTGCCAAGAAAGTTTGTCCCAATGAGACATTAATCTCTATAGAATGACACTTAACAGATCCACTTCATGAAATGCATCCTTTGGCACCAACAAATAAACTTTAAGCAATTTGATGTCTTCAAGGAATTTTACTTTGCGAACCTTAGGGCTTGGGGAATTCCTATATGATTTCTTTGAGAGCTTATACATCTTGTGAATTTTATCGTAGAATGGAATAAGGAATTTTAGACTTTGAATAAAATCATCGTGCCAGCCCTATTGTAGATTTCCAACTCCTGACACCATATTTCAAACCATACACCCTGCTCTTCATTACTCAAAAATTTTCAACCTTTGAGGAATTCCCCTACCATTAGATTTTCCCGAAACACCTCTATCTCTCAGGAATCTCGAGCATTGCCGAATTCTTTGAACACTATTTCTTTTGTTAATTCCTTGCAAATCAAAAATTCCCTGAGATAGTTGTTCAAACTTCTTCCTTTATTATGTTTCAAATATTCAACGACTTCTCTAAAATCCTGCAACTGATGCTGCGAATGATTCACATTTTGTCCCCTAATAATAGCACTTTGCAATGTAATACCCCAATCTAATTTCATAATTTCCAAGTTTTATAGTACCAAAATCCTCACAGATTCCCTTGATGGATAGATTCATTATTCCTTCAACTCAAGACTAGAGAACACTTGAAAACCATAAGTTCTGAATTCTTATTTTAGCATACAGAGGCTCAAACATAGATCAAATATTTGCAAAAACATGGTTAGTACCAATACCAATTTGAGCTCCTAAATGTATTATGATGATTGGATTTCTCCCTCAAATTTTAACATATAAACTATGTCGACCATGCTAAGACACAGAATAACCACAACTTTCACCAGATGAAAGAATCCAAATGCAAATGACCAACTAGGCAGAATGAAACTAGAGATTGACAAAGAAACAAAAGCTTGGAAATATGACCATGGGCAAGATTCAGAAAATATGAGGAAAACAAAAGTAAGGGGTTTGGAGGCAATGAGGAATTTTGGGAAAATTCGTGGGAGATGGAATTCCCCAAAATGTTGAAATTTTTGAAATTAGTGAAAGTACTAGCCTCCATCGGGTTTCCAGGGCATTCGGGGATTTCCGCCCAAGGGGAAATTTCTCGAAAAAATAGAAAAACACAAAATTGACTCAAAACGAAAGATTTTCAAAGTTGGACAAGCAAGGTAATCATTCAATCACACCTCAGAGTAATTAAAATCTCAAAATCAGAATATCAAAGGCACCCAAAGTCAAAGCAAGAAAGACGGTCCACACTTTCAGTGGGGTGTGTGTGCAAAAAGTGCACAACAATTTCCATCCATTTCTGTTAGAATTTGCATTCACTTCTAGGTGTTTTTTTCATATCACAATGTGTTTTCAAACACTTCACATTTCATTAGTTTTGCATCCATAATCAATTCTATCACTTAGTTGCATTTAAATCATTTCATTTAGTCATAATTCTATCTTGCATACCTTAGTTTGAGTGAACCACCTATATTTTTGGTGTGGGATCTATCTCTTTCCATTAGGTGAGAGACTGTAATTGAGCAAAAGAGAGTCATAGAATTTCACACCCCTAGAATCTATGGTTCATTTTGGTGAACCTTCTTTTCGAATACTTCTCTTTTATGATTTGGAATCCATCATAGATCTACCCTTGCATTGAATTTTCGTTAGGGTTTGCATTAGTTAATTGTCATGCTAGGTTTCAAATTTTGCATTCAAGAAAAGTGCATTTAGGTTGCATTGTTGGCATCTAAATTCATTTAAATTTTCTAAAATTCTACATTTTTAACTTAGGTTTGCATCATAGGACTCAAAAAACATAATAATCACTCAAACTTTCCTAAAAACTTTGAAAATTTTCCATATTGGGACTCATTCACCACCTTGGGGGAAGAAATCCCTTTTCACCCCTAAAACTACCCTTTACAGAACTGAAAACCCTATTTTTAAGCTTTTTTTGGTGCATTTACCTACCTATATCAATTAGTTGAGTTTCTGTTGTTGGAAAAACAAGGACAAAGAACTGAGAGGGGAGGTGAATCAGTTGTCACAAAATATTTAAACTTTTCAACCTTAACTTTAATCTTAGATCTAATGAATGAATAATAAACCACAAACAATCAACACATCAGAAACACAGAAAACACCAAGATTTTTTTGTGAAAACCCTATTAGGGGAAAAAACACGATGGATGTTAGTCCACAATATTATACCCTATTAAAAGTATAAAGAATAATAATGGGAATGCACATGCATTCAGGCACACTGCCTAGAGCTCACTGCTCAAATACAAGAGGGCTCACTACCCAAAGAAGACACACTGTCTTATAGAAATTTGGATTAGATCTACAGGGTATGAGTTGAGACTACAAAAGCTTGATTATAGTTCTAGTTAAGCACATAAACACTCCTTCACACTTCGCTCAAACTTCTTCACACTCTTCTATACAATCAAATGATTACATCACTATTCGTACACTTGCTCTTTCTCTTCACACACACACACACCTTAAATTCACACAAAAAACCACTCATATATATCTAAAATATGGATTTACATCAACAACTTCATTGGCCAGAATAAAATAAGAAATATAAAACATATACACAATGTCGGCCCAAATTTAAAAGTAAACTTTTTATGTGAATCAAACACCGTCGGTCAATATTATATTGTGGCCCAAAACAACATCCTCGACTACACCAATCATTCAAATTTTAATCTCCAAGGATCCAAAACACCTTACAACCACCATGTCGGCCAAGAACATAAAAACTTGAACACACAAGAGAACAATCACTGACCATGAGCACACCGAATAGCGCAAGCATGCAACAAGGATAGAGAATGATCTAGAAATGTCCAAAAGCACCAAGAATAAAAAAAGAAGCATCCACAACAATTGAAATTACTAGAATCACATCAACTTCAATTAGGAACACTAACTGAAGCCACAAAAAAACTATCAGAACACAACTGTTCGTAACACTATTAAATCTTCACACGGACCTCTAAAACTTTTGATAGATAAACTAGATACACTCAGCAATAAACCCTTTAATCCACAATGATTGATCATCAACATATTGAGCAAGACACCTTCAGGACCTTCATTGTTCCACTATCAACCTACAACTCTTTCTTTTAAAATTTTCTCAATATCCTCAACATATACAACCTTCAATTCATCAATGCTAATAGTGTTGACATCAATGACAACCACATATCAACAACACAACCACAACATCCAAAAATCTCCCCCTTTGGCATTGATGGCAACACATGATGTGAAAAATACCATCAATACAACACTCAATCAGTACTTACTCTTCCTTATATTTTGACTCTTCTCCTCACAAGGCTCTTTTCCCAAGATAATCACCAGTTTTTCACATTACTCTTCTCCCCCTTTGACATCAATGGCAAAAATAACCATTATCTTTCCACATACAATATTTGAACCACATATCTGCACATGGAAACATCAATCTGGATCAAAATATAGCTATGAAACACACAGAGTGATGTAATTAAATTCATCTCTAGTTCATATCAAGAGGCGTAATCACCCCTAACATCCCTCTAGGATACTTAAAAGTATCCTTTGGAAATGACTTGGAAAAAATGTCTGCAATTTGTTCTTTGGTAGGCACATACTCTAGTCTAACTTCTTTCTCACTCACTTTCTCCCTCAAGAAGTGAAACTCGATTGATATATGCTTGGTCTTAGAGTGTAACACCAGATTCTTTGATATGTTTATTGCACTTGATTTGTCACAGTATATGGAAATTGGCTCATCATATACTACTCTAATATCTTCTAGCATATATTTCATCCACAACACTTGAGTACAATTATTTGCATCAGCAATATACTTTTCCTCAGTAGTAGATAGGGATATGGAATTTTTCTTTTTACTCAACCAAGATACCAGCTTCTTCCCTAGGAAGAAAGCACCACCACTAGTGTTTTTCCTATCATCTACATCTCCTGCCCAATCCACATTAGTATAGGCACTCAAAGTAAGATCGTCATCTTTAGGATACCAAAGCCCAAAATCAGTTGTTCCTTTCAAGTATCTGAAAATTCTCTTTACAGTAGTCACATGAGATTATTTCATATCAGCTTGATATCTAGCAACCATACACACAACATTTATGATGTCTAGTCTGGTTTGAGTTAAGTAGATCAGTTCACCAATCATTGACCTATATCTTGTTTGATTTTCCTTAGGAGAATCATCATTTTGTGTTAACTTCCATCTAGTTACCATGGGTGTACCAACAGGGTTTAAGTCTTCCAGGCCAAACTTCTTCAACAACTCTCTCACATATTCAAATTGAGATATGAAAATCCCATTGTCTAACTAAGTGACTTGCAATCCCAGAAATAACTTCATCTCTCCAATAATACTCATTTCAAATTCACTTTTCATTTCATCAGCAAACTTCATACATAGATCATCATCTCCTCCAAAAATAATCCCATCAACAAAGACTTCAATAATCAACTCTTTATCATGATCCAACTTAAAATACAAGTTTTCAATAGTACCTTTGTTGAATCCAAGCTTTAGTAAGTATTTATCTAGTCTAGCATATCAGGATCTAGGGGCTTGCTTGAGTCCATACAAAGCTTTCTTCAATTAGCAAACCATGTCTTCCTTATCAGTCAATTGAAATCCATCTGGATGTTCAAAATATACCTCTTCTTCTAACTCACCATTTAGAAAGGCTGACTTCACATCCATTTGATAAAATTTGTAGTTCTTATATGCAACATAAGCAAGAAATTATCTTACAACTTCAATTCTGGCAACAGGGGAAAAGGTTTCTTCAAAATCAATACCTTCCATTTGTGAATACCCTTTACATACCAGTCTTGCTTTATTTTGGACCACTTCACCTTGTTTATTCAGCTTATTCTGAAAGAACCATTTAGTACCAGTCACATTTTTATCTTTAGGTCTGGGAACAAGAATCCATGTATCATTATTTTTCATCTACATCGGTTCTTCCTTCATAGCTTCCATCCAGTATTCATCATTACAAGCTTCATTGACATTGTTAGGCTCAGTCTTGTAGATCGAACAATATTGTTCTACAATCCTTCTTCTAGTCTACACACCTTTATTCTTGTCTCCTATAATTTTATTTTCAGAATGATTTAGCTTTACATACCTCAAAAATTTTAGGATTCACTCGCACTTCTAGTTCTTTTGTTCTTTCTTCTACACTTCCACTTGTCTCTCCTTCCTAACTTTCTTGATTTACCAGAATAATTTGAACTTGATTATGTTTCTAAGCATTCTTCCCTTTTTCTATACTATCTTGTTGCTTATATGAATCATATCCACAGTATCTAGATGACCTAGCAGAGTCCTCATCAACTCTGACATTTGCACTTTCAACTATTTTTCTCAATTTACTATTATAGCACCCGTAAGCCTTGCTTTTAGTAGAGTAACCTAGAAAGATTCCTTTGTCGCTCCTTGCATCAAACTTGCCTATGTCCTCATCTCTCTTGATATAACACTTTCTTCCAAAGATCTTGAAATATTTAATAGTAGGCTTATAACCAAACCATAGTTCAAAAGGAGTCTTACCAGAACTACCATTGACATTTACTCAGTTTAGAGTATACACAACAGTGTTTAAAACTTCTCTCCAATAGATGTGAGGCACATTTCCTTCTATCATCATTGTTCTAGCAACATTCAGAATTGTTTTGTTCTTTCTCTCTACAACTCCATTTTGTTGAGGGGTTCGGGGAGCAGATAACTATCTTTTGATTCCATGCTCTTCACAGAAATAATTGAACTCCTAGGAAGTGAACTCATCGCTTCTATCTAACATTAGGAATTTTATCTTCAAACCTATCTCATTCTTTTCCATAGCTTTGAAACTTTTGAAATTTTCTAATAGTTCACATTTTTCTCTTAAGAAAGCAACCCATATCATCCTAGAGGAATCATTAATAAGCAGCATAAAGTACCTTTCTCCTTGTATACTTTCAATTCTAGAGGGACCACATAGATCAGTATGCACCAACTCCAGTATTCCATTGGAATGATTTTTTTTGCTCTGAAAATAAACTCTAGTATGTTTTCCCATCTGACATTCCTTGCATATTGTGTTAGTAAGCTTCACTAGCTTAGGTAGATCTCTTACTGGTTGATTGGAGCTTACCTTGAAAATGTTGTCAAAATTCACATGACACAACCTCCTATGCCATAACCAGCTTTCATTTACTTGAGAAATTAAACAAATTACATTAGCAACACTCAAGTGAAAAATATTACCTCTTGTCTTTGTACCTGAAGCAATCATATTTCTAGAGCTTCCAAGTATCTTGCATCTTCCATCTTTGAACTGAAGATCATAACCCTTATCCACCATCTTTCCAACACTCAACAAATTACACTTCAAGCCTTCAAAATAAAGGACATCATCAGTGTTATGTTTACCAACAAGATAAATAGATCCTCTGCCATGAAGCATGTCAGCATTGTTGTCTCTAAATCTTACAACCCCACCATCATATTTCTCTAGACTTACAAATTTTCTTTTGTCACTAGTCATATGGTTCGAGCATATGTTTTCAATAACCCACTCATCCTTTTCTTCAATTCAGGCTACAAGAGCTTTCTTAACTTTAGCAGATTCAGTAGCCATCATACCATTTTCCTTGATAGCAATGAAAACCCATTGATCTTCATTTCCATTTTCTTTATCAAACTCTTCATCAGTCACACCTTCTTCAGAAAAATAGCATTTCTTTTGAAATATAGGTTTGTTAGGCTTAGACCTAGGAACTCTTTTAGGACACCTTGTAGTAAAATGACCTATTTTACTGCAAGAGAAATATTTAATAGGAAACTTTCCTTTATACTTACCTTGTCCTCTTCCTTCTTTCTTTACAATCAGTGCTTCTAGCTCTTCTACCTCTCTTTCTTCATCTTCAAGTTGTTTCATATCTTCCTCATACTTGAATTCATTTCTATAACTCTCTCCCAAATCATATCTTAGCTTGTTTCTTCTAGATACAAAATCCTTACATGTAGATTCAGTCTTGGGGGCAGAATCACCAAATTCAATCAACTCAAAAGCAACAAGTTTACCAATAAACATATCTCTTATCACATTTTTCACTATTCTAAGCTCTTCAATAGCATAAGCCTTTGATTTGTAAGAGTGAGGCAATGATCTGAGCACTTTAGCTACAATTTCTTGTTCATCCAAGGTACCACTAGCATGTTTTCTTTCAAATGATGTGGCTTTGATTTGGTTAAAAATGGATTTCATAAATACAACATTCCCTCTTATGAGTTCAATTTTGATTACCACACTAAGGACTTTAAGAAACATGATCAAACCATTGGTACAATCCTTAATCTTAAATTTCCCATTGGTGGGAATGGTAGTTAGACAATCATCAAAATCATACTTGTTCTTCTCCCGATACCTCTCCTATTAGTGACAAAGGTATCTTGGTGAAGGAAGGTACAAGCATTGAGGGTCATGATTGTCCATCTTCTCATTCCCCTTTGCAATATTTTAGAAAAAAAGAACATGACATCATAGAAACATTCCTAAAAATCACCTTACCTAGTCTCCATAGTAATGACCATCAAACGTCAATATCTCCTAATATCCCTCCTCAATGCAAAGAGGATAGGTTGATGTTAGAAGATATACCTATTACTTAGATTCATGAGACTCATGACCATCCCTTCCATAATGCTCCTGCCATTTGGGATAATCTATTTGAAAACCATAGTGGTCCTTCTCTTGATTCTTCCCCCACTTGTGATGAAGCTACTTTACAAACCTCAAACTTGGATGAACATATTACAAGCTCTCCTAGTAGGGTAGATAATATGGAACAAGAGAATGAGACCTTAGAAACAACTGACAATCAAGTAGTGTATTCTTCTAATCTCTCCACTCTCAATAATTAAAAAAAATCCATCATTCATAACTCCCTTACTCGTGATGAAGTCCTTTTAGAAGAACCAAAACTCAAATGTCACGAACATGTGGTTTGTGGTTCTCCTAAAAATTCTCCTTCTAGGGAGGATATCATGATACAAGACAAGGCTAACATTGAAAATAGCAATATTATGCCCTTACATGACAATGAAAAGCTCATATTAGACTCTCATTCACCAAGGGATGTTAATATTATTCAACCTCAACTCATCCTTTACCCCCCTTCACACAAACCTCCAACTCAACACCAACCCAAATTCACTCTTTACCCACCTCAGAATAATATGTTGTAGCAACTAAGTTATAATAGTGTTGATCATACATATAACACTCAAAATAATCCACAACCACAACAACCCACACCAACACCCTTACCTTTTCCAAATCCCATTTTTCGTAGAGATCCTCAATTAAATTCACACATTCAGGAGTACAATCTTGTTGAACAACTAAAGAATACTCCTGCTAAGATATCCTTTTGGTGTCTTATTCAAGCATCCCCTCAATATCACAACATGATCCAAGCAGCCTTGCAAAAAGTTCCTCTCCCTTCTAATGTGCAACCAACTAACATAGCAGCCATTATCCAAGGAATAAATGCTGACATTATTTTCCACCAAAGTGAACTCCCCCCTTTAGAAGTGCAAAAACAAAACAAAGCTTTCATGATCATTTCTCAATACAATCAGATATGCATAAAGAAAACCCTTACTGACAATGGCTCAACCCTTAATGTGTTTAGTGTAAACCTTTTGGATAGGCTTTGTGTGGATAAATCAAAAATTCAACCCAAATCTTTATTAACAGCTTTGACAATGTCGAAAAGACACCACTTGGTGTGATCACTTTACCTATTACAGTTGGAAAAGTCATATTGAACACACATATCTAGGTTATGCCTCATGATCTTTCATATAACCTTCTTCTAGGTAGGTTGTGGATTCATGCAATGAATGGTGTGACTTCTACTCTTCATCAAAAAATAAAATACATCTAGAACAACAAAGTGTGCACACTCAACACTAATCATGAGCCTTACAGTGTCTTGCAACTTGAGAAAAAAAAGAGAATCCCTTGAACACATTAACACTAACCACACAAGTGGAACCCGCACAACAAAAAGAAAAACAACATATTGACCAAGTCATGATGCTATTAGAAGATGATTGGGGTTCCTTGGATTTTGAACACAACTTCATGGTTGAGTACAAAATCATCCACAAAGATTCAAATAAGGGAAAAGAAACAACAATAATGTCAACACAAAATTTGGATGACCTTTCAAAAGAATCCACTTCAACCACTTTAGACAACACAACAAAATACACAACCACCTTTGATGACAATTACATCCAACCACCACCTAATCCCAAAGCAATGAAAAAGCTTTATGGAAAAGGGTATGAGCTTACGAAAGAACTTGGCTATAGTGGAAAAGGATGTGGTGCTAACGAACAAGGTATCCACAACCCTATCAATCCTATCACACAACAAAAGAATCATGGTCTTGGTTAGTTCTCTTTGATAGAAATTTCCAAGCCTTCACTCAAGATCAACAATCTCACACAACATTCTCCTAAATCATCCTTAATAGTTTTCCATCCTAAAATCCTCGACACTAGTGGTCTTGAACATCATCCTTTACACCATATGACACAAACAAAAAACCCTTTTCTTAATGTTAATGTCATCTTGCAAGACACCAATAATTTTCATATATTCAATAGATTTTCCCTCCTCCTATAAGAGTGAGAAAAAAATCTCATAATATAAAGGGTCTTGCATAGGTATGACAACTAATACTAAGAAAGATGTATCTTTTTTGTCAACTACAAGACCACCTTCTACCATTGATCAAGAGGGTATCTTGTCGAGAGTCCTCCAAGATCACATGATCACCCTCCCTTGTAGAACTCAAAATAAATGCTCTTACAAGACTTCATTCTACACCTATCATAGTGTTCATGGTCATTCCACTAATGAATGTAAGGCTTTGAGTCGTAAAATCCAACATCTTAAGGAGTTCGGTATGCTTCCCTTTGTGGGGGTACCTACTTCCTCTAATTGATACTGATTTTCACTCTAGCATGCATTTCATCAATCATTTTGGCTTATCCTTGTCCTACACTAAGTGGGGGAAAGGGGATACATAGCCTTGTCCTAGTATTTCATATGTTGTTGCATCCTTTGGCTAGTCATTAACCTTTCATGAACATATAAGAGAAAGATTGGGATGTGGACAACATGCCTTAAGTTGGCTCACATGTGACATACTACCCCTTTTCATGGCATAGCTTATAGGAAACATATGACTTGGCATAGGGCTTTCTGAGTAAGCTCTCATGTTCTCCTTCTTCTACTTTAAAGCAATTGCTCACAGTAGTGGTGTTTGCAACCACTTTAAAGTTGGGGCATACATCACCACTCACATTTCATTGTGTGATTTTATTTTTCTTGCAATTTCCTCTCTTGGACACATTTGGCACAATGTTCCTAGGATGAGACCTTGCACTTATCCTCTCTTGAAAACAAGATGAGACCGTTTGCACTTATCCTCTCTTGGAGGCATTAAGCATGATGTTCCCAAAGATGAAACCTTGCATGAACTAAGCAAAATCCCTTTGAGCATTCCTTGCACTTTTTTGCATTAACAATGTCTATGAGCGTCAAGCATACGAAGTTTTGCTTACCTTGTAGAGCTCAAAAACCATTTTCCTTTGTGGCACCTTATTAAATTTATCATGAGGTATGACTTTGGTATGGTTGAGCGAGAAGCCCATTCTGAGGCATGAATTTTCCCATAGCCACCTACGTGTGTGTGAGCACATATCGGCCATATGTGTCTCACCTTCTAGGACTTCTCACCCTACGGACAACCGTGAGTTCTATCACCTCAGAGTGAGTATGCATTTTGGACAAACAACCTAGATCTAATCCACAGTGTGTTGGACAAATGGTTGAAGCTTGATCCACTTTTTTATTTTTTCTCTTCTAGTTCTTTCCATTGCATGATTGTGTATCTTGTTTCACTGCATGTATTTCACCTTGTATATGTCCTTTTGCGCTTATGATGGTTTGACTTAGGATCTTGGATCTTGGGGGCTTGCGCAACCTCCTTTGATCTTTTTTATCCTTTGTCATCTACATTGGTACAATTGGACCTCTCTTGAATGTCTACTTTAGTGTGAGTTTGAAGCAAGTTCATCCTCTCACTAAAGTGGGGGCTAAATTTACCATAGAAAAAAGTTATTTCTTGCTTGACATGGGAATAATTGATGATAGACTAGACTTAATGAGGCCTTCATTTGGTGTTGTGAGGTGTTTTTCACATCCACACTAGGTCTTGGACCCTTTCAAATTTATTTAATGATGTCTTGTAGGGGTGTTGTAAAGTGTTGTAAAGAACTTTCACGCATCTCTAGACTTAATGAACCCATTTTCCCTTAATTCAAAATTGTTAAACATATTTAAATACATCACATCAATCTAGAAGGCTTGTAAAATAAACTTAATGCTAATCTAGTGTTATAATGTGTCCTACACATTCACATTGGATGTTGTGCCTTCCTAGGCTAAGTGGACCTCATTTTAGTGTTGTAAAGTGTATTTAATCACACTTTCACATTGAATTTTGCATCCCAATCCCTAATTGACCTTTACATCATTATTAATAGGCCCCTATTACCCCATATTGTGCATCTTGAGGCATAAATTGATCAAATAAACGACAAAGTCACCATAAAAACCTTATTTCTTACTTCCTACCATCCTAGCTATCAAATGGGCCCCACTAGGAGTAATTCACCACTTGTGGTGAATGAGTCCCTGCCAAGTGGGACTAATTCGCCCCAAGTGGCGAATGAGTCCCATTTGGGCCAATTTTGACCTTTGAGCGAGAAAAACTAAAATTTAAGTTTATTATTTTTACATGTTGGCCTTAGGGATCCAATTAACAAGTAAATAAGGTGGACTGCCTATAAAATCAAGTCTCTAAGCCCTAATTCATAATCTCTTAACTCATTCAAACATCTCTTATCATCCATTCATCATCTATCTTCTCCTTCAAGTCAAGCAAGCTAGGGTTTCATCATTGCAAGTCCTTGAGATAGCTTCCTAAGACATTCAAGGGAAGATTCTTCATGTTTTGTTGTAGAAATTAAAGATCAATCTTCATGGAAAGGTAATAACTCTATTATTGCATGTTTCATTACATTCTTTCATCATTTTGGTTTAATTACCTAAAATGGGTTTGACTAAGGCAAACCCCCATGCCCTAACATCCAACATCTCTCTTTCTTGTCTTGTGTGTTTGTAGATTTAGGCATCTTGGAGGTTTAGGAATCATTGAATATTTCATTGTAAATTTGTTCAATTCATCTCTTCATTGGATAAGGAAAAACATCAACAAAAAGTCACCTTCAGGCCCAAATCTAGCAATTTCAAAACTGGACACCTAGAAAAGCAAAAAGTGCAAACCAAAAGGTCTTGTTTCCACCTTTGAATATTCAAAAATTCAAGTGGACTCATTCACCATGGGTGGTGAATTAGTCCCACTTCCAAGCCTGTTTTTGGTTTTCTACATTTTTGGATACCCTTTTGTTCAAAACGGGTTCTGAAACAGTTTCACAAAACTGGGACTGATTCACCTAGAATGGCGAATGAGTTCCACCAGGCTTAAAAATTAGGATCAAAAACATTTTAGAATTCATTTCTAGACTCCATCAAGATCTTAGGTGCACACTTGCAATTCCATCCATTTTTGTTACAATTTGCATTCATTTCTAGGTGTTTTCTACATATCACAATGTGTTTTCAAACACTTCACATTTCATTAGTTTTGCATCCATAATCAATCAATTCTATCACTTAGCTGCATTTAAATCATTTCATTTAGTCATAATTCCATCTTGCATTCCTTAGTTTGGGTGAACCACCTAGATTTTTGGTGTGGGATCTATCTCTTTCCATTAGGTGAGAGACCCTAATTGAGCAAAAGAGAGTCATAGCATTTCACACCCCTAAATCTATGGTTCAGTAAGTTACTTCCAAATTTAAAATATTTGAATTTGAATTTCTTCAAGCATTGTGTTTATAGGAAGCAGTATAGACAAAATTTTAAAGCAGTGATTCATACAAGTAAGGGTATTCTAGATTACATTCATTCAGGTATTTTTAGGCATTTTAAATTAGATCCCAAATCTAATAAATATATCTTTGTTGGTTATGGTGAGAGAATTAAGGGGTCTAGATTGTGGGATCCTATTACCCACAAAGTCATTATTAGAAAAGATGTAGTATTTGATGAATCTCTCATAAAATCATATATTGTAGAAGTTGATTTGAAACAGGAACAAGTACCTCAACATCAATAAATTTAATTGGAAACTCACCCATCTACAAAAAATAGGGAGCAAGAAGAAGCTTCCAAAGAAGAAGATGAGGATACAAAAAATCTATAGGAAAGTGTGGAAATTCCACAACTAGATCTAAGGAGATTTACATGGATCAGAAATCCACCTAAAAGGTATGATGATTATGTTTCATTTGTTGCTTTGATTTCTAATAATGGGGAACCTAGTTGTTATTAGGAAGTAGTGGATGGTGTTGAAAATACTAAATAGAAACTAGCAATGAAAGAAGAAATGGATGTATTGGAGAAGAATAAAACATGAGACCTAGTAGAAATTCCAAAGGGTAGGAAGCTACTGGTTGCAAATGGGTCTTCAAATTAAAGACGGGTATTGATGATAAAGTTGAAAGGTACAAAGAAATACTAGTAGCAAAAGGTTATTCTCAAAAGGATGGTGTTGATTTTCATGAATTTTTTTCACTAATTGTTAAGCTAGTTTCTATTTGGGTTGTTTTAGAACTTGTTGCTTTAATTGATCTTGAGTTGGAGCAATTAGATGTTAAAACAATGTTTTTACATGGAGATTTGGATGAGGAGATATATATAGAAAAACCAGAAAGGTTTGTTCAAGATCGCAACAAGAAATTTGTTTGCAAACTCAAAAATTGATTGTATGGCCTGAAGCAGTCTCCTAGGCAATGGTACAAGAAGTTTGATTCCTTCATGGTGAGCCACAATTTTACAAGGAGTGAGTATGACTAGTGTGTTTACTTTAAAAGTTTGAAAAATGGTTATTCTTTATCTTGGTATTATATGTTGATGATATGCTTGTAGCAAGCAATCACATAGTTGAGATCAATGGGTTAAAGGATCAGATGGCTAGAACTTTTGATATGAAGGATCTAGGAGTAGCAAAACAAATTTTGGGCATGAAAATACACAAAGGTAGGGAACATAGTAAGTTTTGGGTATCACAGTAAAAGTATGTTGAGAAGATCCTCATAAGATTCGATATGAAAATTTGAAACCAATAAAAATCCCTTTAGCTTCTCATTTTAAGCTTTCTTCAAGTTTATGTCCTAGTAATAAAGAAGAAAAGGATTATATGTCTCATGTACTATATGCTAATGCAGTGGGAAGTTTAATGTATGTGATCGTATGTACAAGACTAGATATTTCACATGCAATTGGTATTGTTAGTAGATAAATGGAAAATCTAGGTAAAGAGCATTGGGAAACAATGAAATGGGTACTTTGATATCTTAGAGGAACAAGTGATTATTGTATCACCTTTGATGGTTGTAGTGGCTCAATTTGTGGTTATGTTGATTCAGATTTTGTAGGTGATTTGGACAAAAGGAGATCTACATCAGGTTATGTCTTTACTCTTGTAGGAGGACCTATTTTTTGGATGTCAAAGCTTCAAGAAACAATTGCTTTATCCACTATTGAGGCAAAGTATATGGTTGTCTCACATGCATGCAAAGAGGCAATTTGGTTAAAGGGTCTTTTGGACGAGTTTGAAAAAGTGAAAGATAAGGTGATTGTATTTTGTGATAGTCAAAGTGATATACATCTAACTAAAAATCCATCTTATCACAGTAGGACTAAGCATATTGTGATTAAATACCATTTTGTAAGATAGGTTATTGATAGAGGTGGAGTAGCTCTTGAGAACGTTCATACACTAGAAAATTGTGCAAACATGTTTACAAAACCAATATAGTTAGATAAGTTGAAGTGGTGTTTGACTTCTCTTGGCTTACAAAAAAGGTGATGAATGGGCATGGGAAAGTATCAAGTAAATTTTTGTCAAGGTGGAGATTTTTGGATAGTGAAAACAGTATTAGAAATAAAGCAATTTTTTATCTTTGGAAAAGATAAAGGAAATAAAAAAAGGAAAATCTTATCTTTGAAAAAGATAAAGATTTAAAAACATAAAAACAAATCAATAAAAACAAAGTTGGTTTTTTCGAAGTTTAACACAGGTTGAAGATATTATATATCTTGTTGCCTTGAAGGCAAAAATATTATTGTAATGAATTGTAATTGAAGAGTAGTAGCTATGTGAAGGTTGTAATCAATTTCTCTAAGCAATAAGACTATTGATACTTTGCCTTGTGGATACTTCCTTGGCATATTGTCATGGTTTTACCACGTAAATATGTGTCTTGTCTATTATTCTATTATTCCATTTAAATTTCTTTTGTATTTCTTTGCAACTAATTTGTGCTGCAATATTTTAAATTTGTGGGTTTTTCACTTTCGTTTTCACAATAGGACCCTATGTCTAACCCCCTCATTTTGTATAGAGTTCAATCTCAAACTGATGAGTGCCACTTTTTTCCATGAAATAGAATATTTTCTATTTACTATGCGCTTTGTATAAAATTGCACTTTGATTTCTAGTTGCACTGAAGAAGTGTTTAAGGTGAACAAAGCTTGAATAAATATTTCTCCCTTAACCCCAAACACCTCCATTCACATCTTCCTTCAACCTTTTCTTCCCAAAATGGAGCCAAAAAGTGCAGATTTATAGAGGGTTATGAGTCTATTTCCCTTTGTGTGTTTTCCTTCATCCCTAGCTATGAATTTTCTTTATTCTCTCTCTCTCATGTCATTCCCTCCTCAAACACAATTTTTATTGTCCTCTTCGTGTCATACCTTCTATCAACCTTTTCTTCTCACATCTTGAGGAAAAATATATCTCTTTGACCACCTGAAATCATGCTTTTATGGTGGTTCATGAGTCCATTTTCCTTTGTGTGCCATATCTATACCACATCATATAGTCTTCTCATGCAAAAGAAGAGACACTCATACCTTCAAGAAACACTGAAGGAAAATGGTAGGGGTTCCATGCCTCACTGAATGTGACATCTCCCATCATTTTTCTTGTTGTGTCACCCATATGGGCATTCCTTTACTCCCCTTGACTACCTTTCTTTAGGCTTGACTATATGGGATGTGACAAACTTTCTAATTTTTTCATAAGATATATATTATTTCAAAGAAATATTATAGACTAATCACAAAAAAAGGTAGGCAATATGGGTGCACTCCTAACACTAATGTATTGGGCTAAACAAGAGAGACAAGATAACAAGAAGCATGCCAAAAGGCTACAATATGAGCAAATAAAAAATTAGAGAATCAAAGCTTTTTCAAAGAATCAATGATTCTCTTGTCATCAACCTTAGTCTTCCCGTTAAGAAGCCAATTTTTATAAGATGAATCTTCAAGGAATATTTCTACATCCTTAGTCTATTGATTAGTAAAAAAAGTCATCTGAACCCCAAATTGAGAGACAAGGTGAGGATTTGAGGAAATTCTCGCCATTGTTTGAAGCAACAAAAATCACATGGCTAACCACATCCTCCATCTTTGAAGGAACTAAAATATTTTTTAATCAATTATTTTCTATTGTTCTTCCTCATTGTGATTTTCTCTCAAAACAACTTCAGGTGACTTCCAAGGGGTTTTATTGTCCTTCCTCCCTACGCATTGTTAAAAAGGTCCCAACAAGACCCTTATCAATTAAATTAAATCTTTTTTTTTATTAAGAATTGTAGACATTTTCATGTTAACTCTTCAAGGATATTAACACATTAATTAGATCTACATAAATTTTAGTAGCATTTTGGCAATTAAACAATACACATAAAAGAAAGAATAAGAGAGATAGAAAGAATATCAACCACAAGAAAGAGAATAACATAGATATACATTAGGAAAAAACCTAACCTCTAAAGCATCAAACCAATGTATTATTTAGCAACAATAATTTTTTTACAATATAATATCAAGTTTTTACATCTATGAAGACCACCATCCTCTTTTCTAGAATAAATTTGACAACATAACCTTGTAAAAACTCCTCACTTTAATGTCTTGATCTCAAGCCTTCAATATATGCTCTCATGGAGGCTCATAAAATTTCATAAGGCATTACCATGGGTCTAAATAAGGTTCCAAAATATAATGGTGAAAAATCATACAACCTACACTCCATAATTTGACATTTATCACCTTTAGAAAGATGCTCTATGATTTGCATCATAAATGGGTCAAGATTCCTAATCCACTATGTAACCTCCATCTTAATCATTCTCTTACACATCATAATATCTCTTACACCATCTCTTTATCCTAAATGCTCTGACACGCCTTTCATGACAATATATTCTCTTACAAATATGTTTACACATATAAATGTCAAAATAAAAATGATTACACATGGCATAATGGCCAATGCATAAAGTGGGACGTCATATTTCATTATGGCACACAAAATAACTAGCATACATATATTAATTATTAATATATATAAAATACGCCAAGAGTATCCTTTTTGAGGCGCCTCTAGAGATCATTATAACTCGGCGTATTTAATTTATTGTTATTAATAAATTAACTTGATTATTACTAATGTTAACTTATTAGGGATATTATTATCATAAACTTATTAGCTATAACTCTAATTATTAACTTTATTATTAATAATTAATAATTATTATAAATATGTCTAATAATAATAGTGTTAAAATTTGCAATCATAATAGTGTTAAAAATAATAATTATATACCAATGCCATAAAATCCATTGAATAACATTGTCTATTGACAGTCCTAACAGGTAGATCCTTCGAACGCATGAAAAAGTACGAAACAACATACAAATGTCAAAGGAACTCACACATCTCATGATAAAATTGACTTGACAAAGTAGCAACATTAACACCTAGGAATCCAACATAGAAAGTAGTATCCTACATTTATTGGCTCTTTCAAAACCAAGAGAAAGAACATTTCCCACAACAATATCACCAACTTCGTTTGGATTGACTCTGATTTTGGCAATCACCACTTGCAGAAAGAGCTTGATGTTGTTGGGCCTTTTCCTAGTATCAAACAGGTTGAACGAAGCCCTTTTGTGCACAAACAGAATAGCCTAGAACTCTAGTTTCCCTTCAACAGATAAATGCTTGACCACCAAATGATCTTCCTAGTCATTGGGCAACTGCTAAGTGATCTTCTCAGTCATTGGTCAAGCTATTGTAGAAAGAAGCATAATCTTTCTTAATCTCCTCTATCTTTCTCATCCAAATACCTCCTTGCAGTAAAGCTTCAAAGCAATTATATAGATTTCTAATTTTTTTAAGAATGCCAATTCAGTCAATGGTTTTAGTACAATTATACTAGTTTTATGTAGTAGTATTTTAAAGGTAAATACATAGTTTTACTCTTTTGTTGCAGGCTCTTGAGATGCACCATTGCAAGATTGTTATGTACATTTCATTTGTTTAACATGGGTTTCAGACTAACTAGGGTAGAGGGGCCTATAGTGGAGCACCCTAACTTTGCATTTCTCAAAATCCTATGTGGAAATATCAAATCACTCCCAATTTTATACATCAGTTTATTTTCCAACTTACATGCTTTTATATTTTGTTTTAGGGCCACATCATCAAATATGATGCCACATCAGCATGCTTTTTGTTGAGGTATCCAAAAAGGCCCAAAAAAAAAGTGAGACCCATAACTTGGTGCACTAAGTCATGTTTTATTGGTGCACTGATGTGGCATCACATGATTTGTCAGTTTGTGTACTTAATGGATAAAAAATGGTTTACAATTAGATATTAAGGTGCTCTACTATAAGACCCACTGAGGACTACTTCTATCTCCAGTATTGGACCCTACTCCATTATGGGCCCCTCTCCCCTATATACTACTTTTTAAGTAAAACACTCCTTTTCTAATTATAGAGATGAAGATAAATATTTTACCAATGATATTTTCTCTGAGAGTTCCATTGGGGACATGTACTCGTATACTAACATCTATTCTCCTTCCTTAGTGCAAAAACCAATCAGCCCTGCCATGTTTTTATGGTGAACCTAGGAGAGGAGCTCAATCTCATTTTTTAATTCAGCTCCACCTTGTAATGACCCCTGTTGAGCCCTTTTGATAGCCACTATTTCACCTTCTACCAACATTCCCTTATATACCTATAGAAAATGCATGAATGATGAGGTTTATATCCAACAAAATTGTTCAAAATCATGCATGACCAAAAATTGCTCAAAATCTCTTAAAATTTAAATCTATTTCAAACCATAATCGAACACTTGTTAAACTCCCCCAGGTATTACAATTGTGTATATATACATACCCTTCCATATCCTCCTGAGCCAATTACATTGCTTTTAGAGAAATCATTTGTCACTATTTTTATTTCAGCAAAAGAAAACCATCTAATGCATTTCAATTTAGGGTCATTTCCATTATCCATGCTACTGGTTCCCCATGATGTTGCGCAATGAAAATAAAGGTGAATATGAAACCATTTCACCAAATACATTATAAAGTTGGGTATAATCACAAATAATTTTAATCCTCCTTGGCTCAGCGAGTTAAATGATTCTTAAGGAGCTCTTGAAGATGGAAGCCAACAACTCTTTTTTGAAATTAGGCTAGACATGCTTAAGGTTCAATCCAAAAGCACTTTATAAATTCTCCAGTAGAGGTTAATTCATTCAACGCATATCCTACAATCTATGCATTACATGAAATGACATCTTTTTTGAGGCCGTCTTGATTGATGTCCATGTGTTTGAGATTCTAAAGCTAGAGATGGTTAGAATAAATTGAATGCATTGAGTGGAGTAAATCGAATGCAACCAGAGACAGTTAGAATAACAGTTTTATTTAATCCTTGCAATTTTTGAATTAGAGACCACTCTTCCACTTACTCATGCCTTAATGTAACCGCCAGCACTAACGACAGCCAACAAGGATGTCAATTAAATGCAAAAGTTTTTTCTTGACACGGGTTTTTGCTTTCACTACTTTCACAGTATAACACCTCTTGGCATAATAAATAATTAAACAATCCAAACATTAGGACTCAGGAAAAAAATAAAAAAGTCCAAAATGGAGATGGCTTCTTGGGAGGAGTCGATAGATTGTCTCACTAAAAATTAGAAGTTTATTTCTTTCTTTGTTTTCTATTTTTTGTGTTTTTATAGTGCTATTTCTAAATTGTTAGTTGGTTTGGGGTTGGCCTGGATATCAATTTCAATGTTTTTGTTGTTGTTCCTCTAATTTGATATATTTTACTTTTTGTAATCTGGGTCAAGGCCCTTCTCTACTTATCTAATAAAAAACATTAGGACTCACAATGTGTACAAGATACCTAATCCCAACATGCATTCCTTTCAAATTGATTTCAAAATGGTTGTGCAAATCCTTTTCCAAAAAACTTCTAGAATTTTCTTCTAATATTTCAAACCTATTTAAAACAACAATATCTTTACCTAAATTAATAACTTAATTATGTTCACCATTCTTTTGCTAACAATATTTTTTCACTTTGATTGTAATGCATGTGTGTTTAAGAGTTTTGAGATTTCTCAAACATAATTTGTTTTCTTTAATCTTTACCAAAGCGATCATTTTCACAACACTTGTTGCATTTTTGAAAGGTAATTAATCATAATCAAGTTCCTACATATACAACCAACCATTTAGAATTTGCTCGATGACTTCAAAGGACCTATTCAATGTTTAAGGGATGGTTTAAATTTTTTATAAAAATACGATGAAATTTTAGCTGAAGTCTCTCAATATATTTGACAAATTTCTAAAAGAAATTTATCACTTTTCAATAGGATTTTCTATATAAGACTAAGGGAGAGGGCCCGATGGTGGGTAGGGTAACTTTGAAAAAGGGGTCCACATCATCAGCGTTTGAGTCGGCTAAAAAAAATTTCCACGTCCCTTCACTATCGAGCTGGCAGTTTGAAACAAAATTTTGGGAAGATTTCGAGCACATTTTCCAAATTTTTTGGGGCGATTTCCAAAAACTGCCAAAAAATTCTAAAAATTTGGTGTATACATATCGCGAACATCTGTATGACCGATGGTTGTTTGGCGCCATGCCAGTACTTGCAACTAGCAGTCCTAGTTAATGCACATTAACTACTACACATTCCCCATCGTCGGTCTTAACACCTACCACCTCAACAAGCACACCATTTGCTTGTTCTTGCTTTGTGTTCACAAAACATCCATTCATGAGACATCATTCACTTTTTAGTTGTTGCATTTAGAACCAGCTCTGGTTAGGATGAACACCGACGGTGGTGAGGCCATGGCCGAGTGATGGTGATACATTTTTTGTGCTTTATGTGTTTATCAACACCATATTCAGTAAAAGGAAACTATATAACTTCTTGCTATGCAAGTGAGGTTGTCTTCCAACCTCACTCAAGCAGTAACTATGCATTGCAATATTTTCTAGGTTTTTCTTGTGATTTTCTTTTGTTAAAATAGCAAGAAAAAGTTGTAATGATTTCATCATGTAATGAAGCTTTGTTGTAGCTTATTCATGGTCGCTATTGTGTATATTATGGCCGACTATGTGTATATGTGAGTATATAGATATATATATATATATATGCATATATATGGCCAACTGTTTGTAAATGTGTGTATACACAGATATATATGCATATATATCTATGTATACACACATATACACACAAGAACGGCCAACAAATGTAATTTTCCAGCAATAATGGAACTATATAATGGCAGACTGTGTGTATATGTGAGAATATAGTTTTATATATGGATATAAATGGCCCACTATGTGTATATGTGTGTATACAGTTACATTTATGTGTATATACAGTCGATTGTGTGTATATGTTTGTATATATCCATATATATATGTGTACACACACTGCCATAATATATGTGTTTGTTTTCATTTTATACCTCTGTAATTTGTATATGCATATATATGTGTGTATACACATAGTCTGCCATTCATATAGAGCTTTGTTTGTGTTTTATACCTCTGTAATTTGCATATGTATAGTGGCAGTATGTGTATATTTTTTGCCAACTGTGTATACATATACACACCATTTGTGTGTTTTTGCAGCTCGACTGTGAAGGGTTTTATGCACCTATGTTTTAGCTGGCTCTTTCGACCATTGTCATGAACCCCTCGCTCAAAAATTCCCAACCCCCATCATCCACTCTTCCTTGTCCTTTGTCTATGCTTGAATCATGGAGTTTTAGGGAATACAATCATATCCATTTATAGGATTTTCCTAGTCAATTTCGTAATCATTTTATTTTTTTAATTGACTAATCATTTATATGATTTTCCTAGTCAATTTAGTAATCATTTTAATTTTTAATTGACAAAACATTTCTTTTTAAATTGATATAATATTCAACATCTTTATATTATACTAAACAATAAAATATTATGTATGCATGTATACACACATACACACATACATACATACATACATAATTATTTATGCATGGTTGTATGTCTGTATTTGATACATAGACATACATACTTATACACACATACCTAGATGTATGTGTGTATAGTATACTATGCACACATACATGTATGTATAGTATACTATACACACATACATGTATGTATGTGTGTATACATACTATACACACATACATGTATGCATGTGTGTATACATACTATACACACATACATGCTATACACACATGCATACATGTATGTGTGTATAGTATGTATACACACATACATACATGTATGTGTGTATGCCACCCGAAACTATGGAGTGTATGATAATGTTCTAATACTGCCATTATATATATGCAAGTTGCAAGTCTACAATTACATGTCTATTCAAGTGATCATATGTATATGCATATATATATCTATATGTATATGTATATGTATATATGCATATGCAAAGGAAAAATTGAAGTTGTTATTTTAGGTGGAGAGTGGAACAAAGGAAGGAACGATGCATAAGCATAACCAATAGTAGAATTACAGTCTCCATCATATAATGCATCGTACCTTCCATTCGTTACACTCTCCATCCAATGTAGCATTGCATATGCATAGATACATGTACATATACATATGCATATATATGTATATGCATGCGCATTTACATTGAACCTAATTAGATGTATGCTTTGTTTGTTCTTCAATTAAAGTGATTGTAAATATCGGCCCCTCTCCCTTACAACTATTATCTATGATGGTTGACTTCTACTTATGTTAATACCATTTCTCATACACTCAAATAGATGCATGGTTATCAAATCAGCCCTGCAACAATTCTATCAATTTTAGGTGCCTTTGATTAATTGCAAGTGTGTCATATTTTTTAGGTGCTTTGATTCATTTTGGGGTGTTATCTTTTTAACAAGTTTGGCTACATCAATTCAATCATGCAATTATTGTAGCTTTGTATTTGAATCACTTAGGGGACTTGGTTTTGTAAAGGCTTTAAATGGTTACCTATGCAGCTATTAGTCCCCCAAATCTGCACCCTATTTGCTAAGCTCTTAATGAACTTAGCAAATTTGGACTAACATGGGACTGCTTTCAGGTTTTGGGTAACCTATTTGAAAGCAGACCTCTGGATTATGGGTCGGCTTCCCTATTTGATGTCACCTAACTTTAAAAATTTTGGGATAAGAGTAAGAGTTTGCATAAAATAAACCTAATGTTGGAAAGAAAACTAAGGTGATACACCAAAATAAACTAGACTTGCTTAATAGCTTCACACATTCAAATTAATATCTCAAAGCTAACTCACACAACTCCCTTTCCAATGTAATTCACATCAATAGTTTATAAAGAGGTCTATAACAGTGTTTTCAAAAGGAAAAATAGACTTCACAATCAATAACACCACTAAACAACACAATTTATAACCTGTAAACATACATTTTATGTCAAATGGATGCATGAAACATGGGACAAGTTTGTAAGGAAAATGACTTTTCACAAAATAGACTGATCAACCATTAATGACACACCATAAAACATGAAGAGAGAAGATAAAAATGCTCCAATCTATTAATTCAAAGTGCTTAATGTATAATAGGTCTATTTAAGTTACAATACAACTCCATGAAAAACAACTCCAAAAAAGCAAGCTATCCTTCTGCTGGAAAAAGAAAGAACCCCTCCAAATGATCCAAAACAACATACTTAAGCCAAACTCATCAAAACACCCACACAAGTGTTTCTAGAAGATTTTGATCGGATAAAATAGAAAAGGCCCCAAAAGAACCTTCTAAAACTCTCTAAAATGCCTTCCACATGAAGGAAAAGTAGGCCAAGTTAATAGTCACCCCAAAAATGTGACAAAAATTGCCTCCAACTGGCCTCCCCTTCACAAAAATCAGTCCAAACAGTTTCTCACACTTCCCACACTTTTGCAAGTCATTCTTGGTCTTCTTACAATATTTGACCACATTCCCCATCATGCAATATGTGTGTTTTTTGAAAACACATGGCTTTTTAAAGCATTAAAGATAGTGATTTGTTAAGTGATTCATAAAACATCACTTAACAAATCACTTTACAATTAAGCACAAATCAAAGGGCCCCAACATTAAAATGCATTACATTTGCATTTGAAGCAACTAAAAGTGATTTTCAAATCACTTACATGATATTTCAAAGATTGAAAACCAATGCAAACATATAATGATATGGCTAAAAGCTTATAAAAGTCTCCAAGGCATTGACCACCAACTCACCATATTCTACATTTTACCCACACATGTCATATACATTGTTTTGCAAAGGCATTATAGCACTTAGCCAATATGGCTGACCTCCAAGTCTCTTAGAAAGCATATTCCAAGGTGCATTAGATTGGGAAAATATAAGGCATCACACAAGGGTCACATGGAAAACACATTGTATTGCACACCCCATTGTTGTATGTTTGAAAAATACCTAGCAATGAGTAAAAATAAAGGGAAAACCCGTAAGGCATAAAATGCCTAAGTGATAGTATAGGTTTCGGCCCCATCATATTTCACATGTGTTTTAATTTTTAAAAATAAAGGATAAAAATCCCATTGAAATGTCAAAAAGAAAAGGTCAAACCCTAATGATAATGCCCAAAATGATAAAAAAACATCATCATTTGGTCTTCGAATAGTCTAGAGAATGTTGCTTTGCCGCCATGAGGGTTTGGGAAACACAAGAAAAATGATGCTCTTACTAGTTTTCAGTCGATTCTTGAAATTTTTTGCATGAAAATGACATGGGAATGTAGGTAAATGTGTCTTCTTGCATTAAATTTTCATTTCATCACACTTTTGAGGTTGTTTTAGACTCACAAGCCACGGCTATGAAGCATTTTGATGAACTTTTTCTTGACCATGTTGTGTCATTCGTCCTCCTTGTTTGTTGTTTCACTTGCCAATAGCCCCCATGAGAAGTTAATGAAGCTTTTGAGGAAGTTTTTAGTGGAAAAAGCTCTGTACATTTTGGTGTTCAAGCTCGAGTAAGCTCCCAGTCGACCTTCATTCACTTTTTTTTTTTGTGAGCAAGGAAAGCTTGAATGGAAGCTTAAAATCTCCCTCATTTTGTTTTCCACCTTTGTAATATCATTTAGAAATGCTTCATCACTGTAGATTTGGTGCATTTTTTGTTGTTTTATGGCCATAACAACTCACTGGCCGTGGCTATGAACAGGAACAAGGTGTCATTAAGCTTATTTCTCAAAACCCTCCTGTATTCTTTTGTTTTCCTTCTTTACATCAACAAATCTTGATAAATATTGATAACCCAGATGGATTTCTAGAATGTAGAAAAAGAAAAGAACAATTGTGGTTAGGCCTCCATTATGCAAACTGGGTCTTCTTGCATTCGTGGTTTTCTGCTTTATTTCTGCATTTTGAGAAAAACTCTTGCTTGGGTTTCTTGTGGCATGTCCATTTGATAAATCTGCGACTTGTTTTGTAAAAACCCCAAGTGGGTTACAATATTTCCTTACAGATCTCAGATTTGTTGCAAAATAATTATTATTTTTGCAAATTCTTTCACTTTTTCTGTAGAATATAAACAATGTTTGCACCATCTGTTGAAACCCCAAGTGGGTTTTCCACATTTGCAGGAAAAAGGCCAGCTTCCTACCACGGCCTATCATGACACATAAATGGCTTTCCTTTTTTGAATTCCTATAGATATTTTTTTCATACTGCCATTTTCCTTTCATAGATTATGTAATACACCCAGATGGGTATGTTTTCAATTTGAAAACAACTTTCATATTTTGTTCAAAAAAAATGAGGAAATGATATTGCACAATATGGGTACAATAAAAAGCCCCAATTTGCAACAAAATATGTCTTCTAATGGGCACTTAATTGGATTTCTTGTATTTGATGATAATGGACATTATGAACATCAAATTTGAAGTTTGAATATAAAACCATTTTTATTGTTCCTTTCATACATGAATAATGGATTTCATTTGCTTTCTTTGTTTTCTACCCACTTACAAGATGAAGAACAACTATCCATATCCTTAACCCATTGTTTCTTAATGGAGGATTCAAGCCGACCTCCATTCACTATTCAGTTCGTGACCCAACTGTAGATGGTACCTTCCATGTTCCACCACTCTTACCATTTTCACTATGCAATCCAATTCTCTCATTATATCCAAAAATAACATTGCATCCAACTCACAGTTTGGTTGATTTCCTCACACAACACTCATATGATCACTCTCAAGGAAAGATTGTGTTGTTGTCATCTATATTTCACTGTTACTTGGATGCCTCTTGTAGGTTGTAGTGGCTATTCCTCCATTTTTATCTTTTGAAGCACTCTGTGTTCAAGTTGTAAAGGAATTAAATATCTATTGAGTGCCATTATCATTGCCTTCCTTTGAATTATTCATCATGATAACATGAAGCTCCTTTGGAGATCACTGCTACCCCAAAGTTTTGATTGCACTCAACCAGTGCATGGAACTAAACTCTCCTCTGTGATTAACTTTTCTCACATTGTCAAGTGATTTTCCATAAATAAGATAAGCACCCAAAGTTGAAATAGAAGCTGTTGTCCTGGGGTGTATGTTTGGTCTATGGAAAAATAATGTTATTATCATTGGAACAATAGGCCCTTCTTATAGCTTTTGACTACTCTAATTTGTGACATAAAGAACATCTTGGGCCTTATGGACTAAAATGCAACTTTCTCCTTACGTTTGGATTGCATTCTCAATCTTTGGCATTGATGCCATAGCACTATTATTGTGCCATGCCTTTTGCTTATCTCAAAATGCACTTGTTCTTCCCACACATAATTGTCCTTGTTCATTTGTTTATGTTGTCTTGTAGCACCAATGACTGTACTTGTGCTTCTTTCATTGTTTATCACTGTACTACATGAATCTGCTTTTCATGCCTTAAGGTCATTGTGGCTGGTACATTATCATGAGGAATGTGCATTGATCATTTGAAACACAGGTATGCACTGTAGGGGTATTGCATTCAAACCTTAGAACCTTTGCTGCCCCATATCATATATCATTGTTGTTGTCCTATTGCATGAGATGTAGCATGCATTTTTTATTGTTGTTCACATGCACTTGTACCATTGTGATGCTTATTGTCCTACAACTTGATAATGAAATGCATTGCCCCATGCCTTCCTCCATGCAAGGTTATAATGCACAGAATATGCATCCAATACAACCTAGCAATACTGACTTGTTGTCAACATTCTCTTGAAATGCACAATCTTCTTTTATCACTAAGAAGGTCAAATAGTCCTCAAAATCAGAACATGTGTTTCCCTTTCCTTGAAGCACATCTATGTCTATCAATGAACATGACTGCCCTATTTCAAGTAATGGTTGCTATTGTTTTGATCGAATTTGGGAATGCTCCTTACTTATGCTCTGAACTGTTGTGAATGGATTGTGTTTCATATCCTCTAATGATCATGCTTATTCCTTTCTTTGTAATATGATTAGAGGATAGCAAACCTTTGGGTTATGGTATAGCAATTGTATCTTGATCACATCATATGAGGGTTCTATTGTTGTCATGACTTCTTGTAATGACATATTTATGATATGCACATATTTGTGTCAACTAGAGTTGATGTTTGTTGAATGTATTTTCCTTTTGTGCCTTTCCATAAACCATCACACATTGAATGTGATATGGTAGTCTTGTTTTTCTAATGTTTGATTGAGAAGGCCTTGAATTCAGCCTTGTGCAACTTCAGATTTTTCTTTTAGTTGTTGTCCTGTTGACATGCTTGGAATGCTTTCAAGCCTGTCATGTTCTCAATCTCAAGGACAGCATAAAACTTTCATTCATCTAACTCATGAGGGCAACAAAATAGATGTCCATGTTTATTTTCCATGAGGATAGTTATGCTTTGTTTTGAACACGTTCCTATATTTGTCAACCTTGTAGGCTCTTGCAAAGGTGTTGTCCCTATACTTGTATCATGACCTTGATTCAACCATTACTCTTCTTCTGCTATGTGTGATAAATACACATAGTCTCCTCATTATAACTTTATTGGACAACCACCTATCACATATGTGGGTGACCTAATAGCTCACCTTCCTATGTGATGTGTGACTACCCCATAGGGTTATGGTGAGGGGGTCTTGACAACAACTTGAAATGCTTTCTCATTGTTTAGAAGATGCATAATTGAACTTGATGCATCTCCAAAATCACTTCTTTTTATAAAATGGATCAAGGGTCCACTTAAGAATATTGAAAGACATATTAACACAATATGTTGCATCTTTTGAATATGATAATGAAAGTTGGTCAACTAGTGTGATTCTATATTGATTTAATGTATTGATAATAGATAAATCTTTGATCAAGTTGCTCAATTTCCTTTTCTTTCAAAGCATGCTGAGCTCTACCATTGTGGGAGCCACATTTACCCCACATGTTACATTTGATTCAAACCAGAACAGTAACCAAACTTGTCCTAAATCTGCACATGAAGCAAATAGTTAGAAAATAAATACATATGTTGGATGTGTTTGATGGCTTCATTGTTTTGCAAAACATCCAAGGTTTGCATGCTTGTTTAATGCACTTATAGACTAGTTTGTACATGCATAGGTAGGTGTGTATGTAAGGATTGAATCTTTCATTGCTTAGAGCTTCGCTCTAACATCATGCATTTTTTAAAATGCAGGGTGAGGAGCACTATGGAGTTGAGAGGGACACAAACAGCTCGGGGCAACAGCAGAGAGCAATCAGCAACCTACAACCAGTCATTCTCAGGAAATGACTAGTTCCATTCTTATATGCACATTTTCCTTTCTTCTACTTATTCATGTATGAATTGCTTCATATGTTCATTGAATAAGAGAGTTAGTCCCTTTTCTTGTGAGGGACATGTATATTTCAAGATTATCAATAAAAGACTACATTTGTATATCTATGATTCTCTTTCTCATTTGTTGCAATGCAACATTGAAATGACAAAGTGTAATCTACTTTTTTTGACAATCATTCTTTCATGCATCTTGAAACTAGCAGTTTTATGGCTTATCTTTAAATGTTTAAACAACAAGAAAAGAATCAAACACTAAGTTACCTAATTTTAGCTGAAAGCTAAAAATTAGGTAACAACAACACTTAACAATTGAAATGGAATTGTCAACCCGTGCAACATAGGTTGCCATCCGACGAGCATTCATAAATTCAAGTCTCCCTAATTCATTTCCAATCATCTCAATTAGATGCATGGTTAGTTTATTCATCAATTACACTCAATCTTACATGTATGAATTTGTTGTTACACTATGTACAATTGTTTGATATGTTGTTCATTTCAAATCAGCTCAATTATATGCATGGTTAGTTTGTTCTTCAATTACAATCGATCTTACATGTATGCATCTGTTGTTACACTATGTACCATTGTTAGATATGCATATGCATATGCCATATGCATATTGCATCCATGCATATGCATATGCCATATTGCATCTATGCATGCATATGCATATGCATATATGAAATTGTTGTATGAAGTTGAATTTCAATATGTTGTTTGAGAAATGGTATTAACATAAGTAGGATTCAACATATGGTTAGTATGTTTTGCATTGTTGTATGAAGTTATATTTTAGTATGTTGTTACACTATGTACCATTGTTTCATATGTTGCTCATTTCCAATCAGCTCAATTAGATGCATGATTAGTTTGTTCTTCAATTACACTCAATATTACATGTATGAATTTGTTGTTACACTATGTACAATTGTTTGATATGTTGTTCATTTCGAATCAGCTCAATTATATGCATGGTTTGTTTGTTCTTCAATTACAATTGATCTTACATATATGCATCTGTTGTTACACTATGTACCATTGTTAGATATGCATATGCATATGCATATTGCATTTATGCATATGCATATTTGCATATTGCATTTATGCATATGCATATTTACATATTGCATTTATTTGCATACATATGCATATTTGCATATTGCATATGCATATATGCAATTGTTGTATGAATTTAAATTTCAATATGTTGTTTGAGAAATGGTATTAGCATAAGTAGGAGTCAACATATGGTTAGTATGTTCTACATTTTTTGTATGAAGTTATATTTCAGTATGTTGTTACGCTATGTACCATTGTTTCATATGTTGTTCATTTCCAATCAGCTCAATTAGATGCATGGTTAGTTTGTTCTTCAATTGCACTACATCTTACATGTATGAATTTTTTACTACACTATGTACAATTGTTTGATATGTTCATTTTGAATCAGCTCAATTAGATGCATGGTTAGTTTGTTCTTCAATTACAATCAATCTTACATGTATGCATCTATTCTTACACTATGTACCATTGTTAGATCTATGCATATGCATGCAATATGCAAATACAATATGCATATTGCATCTATGCATATGCATGCAATATGCAAATACAATATGCATATGCATATGCATATATGCAATTGTTGTATGAAGTAAAATTTCAGTATGTTGTCTGAGAAATGGTATTAACATAAGTAGGAGTCAGCATATGGTTAGTATGTTCTGCATTTGTTGTATGAAGTTATATTTTAGTATGTTGTTACATTATGTACCATTTTTTCATATGTTGTTCATTTCCAATCAGCTCAATTAGATGCATGGTTAGTTTGTTCTTTAATTACACTTAATCTTACATGTATGAATTTCTTGTTACATTATGTACAATTGTTTGATATGTTGTCCATTTCAAATCACCTCAATTACATGCATGGTTAGTTTGTTCTTCAATTACAATCAATCTTACATGCATGCATCTGTTCTTACACTATGTACCATTGTTAGATATGCATTACATGCAATATGCGTATGCATGCATATTGCATATTTCATCTATGCATATGTATTTTGCATATATGCAATATGCATATGTAGCATATTATGCAATTGTTGTATGAAGTTAAATTTCAATATGTTGTTTAAGAAATGGTATTAACATAAGTAGGAGTCAGCATATGTATATGCATATGGATGTGCATATGAATATGCATGTGCATACACATGTTCATATGCATATGCATGTGCATACTATCAGCAATTGCCTTTTCCATTTACATTTAAATTAGATGTATGGTTAGTTTGTTCATCAATTACACTCAATTTTACATGTATGAATTTGTTACACTATGTACCATTGTTTGATATGCATATGCATATGATGTATGAAGCTGAATTTCAGTATGTTGTTTGAGAAATGGTATTAACATAAATAGGAATCAATATATGCATATGCATATGTATGTGCATATAACCATCCTTTATGTTGTCATCGGCCATTCTCCCTTTAAGCTTTGTTATGGTCAAAATATTTCCAACCCTTTCGAATATAGCATTACCATACATATGTATGTTGCACAGAATGATACAACATACTGAATTTTCAAATTATTTTAAAATAGCAGACTGATACACCATTATGATACATATATGTATAGATTACAATAGATAGATGCATAAGTTTCATCTCATAGAGATAGATACATATGTTTCATATTGAAGAGATAGATAGTAACATGATGGAATATGTTGTCTCAATGGTATCCATACTGATGTTTCAAGTTACAAACATTCAAAAAAATAAATTCAAACATAATTTTAAATCCATCAAGAAGTTCACAACAAAAAACTAGCAACCAAACATTCAAATCAATCAAAAAATGTAGGAAAACTGAAATTTGATGGTAAGTTGTCTTGTGAGCTAGATGTGGTCTGTAATGGAGAAGGACTCCATGATTGAGTTGGTTGGATTATGCTTGGGGTGGGTGAGGTTTGATAGGCCTGTAAACGAGAACTCTAACTCTTATATGGTTGGCTACTTGTCGGGCTAGGATGAGTGTGTATAGGAGAGCGAGTGAAAAGGACTCCAACTCTGAAATATTTGGATGATAGCTTGGGTAGGTGTTGGACAATATTGGGGGCATTGAATAGATACGAAATATGTGAAGATCCTATGGCGGTCAGGAAAGGGATTTAGATGGATGCTAAGTCGCCTCTCCTTTGCAGCATTTTCTTGTGCCTTCTCCAAATCCTTTTCCCTTTTTGTAGCTTCTTTTTCTCTTCATTGATCCTCCCTTTTTTTGTCCTTCTCCTTCTTTTGCAGCTCCTTTTCAGCCTCTACTACTACTCGTTGCTTTTCCTTTTCAATTCTCATAAGACTTTTCATCTCCAATTATGCAATCGTTTCTATCTTGCACTCTGCAAGCTGTTGCTTCTTCCTCAATTTCAGTTCTAGTTCCTTCTTCTTTTCCTCTTGCTCACTTAGCATTGCCATGAAGTCATCAGTAGTTAGGAGTTGGGATCCTCTTTGCAATTTGATCCCACGGTCAACTACCTTATTAGACTTGTCTTTCAACACATGAACCGATAGCTTCAAGAATTGTGAGATGTGTGAAGTTTGTTGGCCTCCCAAAGGCTCAATCAAATCGGCATTATTTATTTTTGGCATCTCACTATCTGTAGCATCCATTTATCTCCTAACTGCTCACTATCATTGTCTCCCCAATCATCATAGAAATGTACTAACGTATTCGGACCCATGTTGTGCGGTGGAGATGGCATTGAAAAACTTTGTTCTTCGTCCACATGTATTTCCATACCAAGATTGGCAGCACCATCTAAGAGCCAGGAGGGTTGTTCAGATGGAGTTGGTAGGGCAAGAGATATGTCTCCAATAGCATTGTGGTCTCCCAATATTGTTGGTTCAAGTGGTTCATTGGAATCTGAAATAACAAATTCATACATGTAAGTTTGAGAGTTATTGAAGAACAAACGAATCCAATCCATGTAATTTAAATGCAAATGGAGAAGGCAATTGCTGACAGTATTCGCATACATATGCATATGCTGACTCTTACTTATTTTAATACCATTTCTCAAATAGCATACTAAAATTTAACTTCATACAACATATGCCGACTCCTACTTATGTTAATACCATTTCTCAAACAACATATAGAAATTTAAATTCATACATGTAAGATTGAGTGTAATTGATGAAAAACTAACCATGCATCTAATTGAGGTGATTGGAAATGAGCAACATATCAAACAAGGTACATAGTGTAACAACATACTGAAATATAACTTCATACAACAAATGTAGAACATACTAACCGTATGGTGACTCCTACTTAAGTTAATACCATTTCTCAAACAACATACTGAAATTTAACTGCATACAACAATTGCAAAACATACTAACCATGCATCCCATTTTGCTGATCTCCAACTTCTGCAGTTCCAACATTACACTCACTCTCATTCACTGCCAAACCATTGTTGGAAAGGCTTAGAATGTTTGCAGTAGTTGATGCTTCCTCAAGGACAGCAAATTGGAATGTCTCGCTAACCCTCATGTCATTATCCAAATCATTTCAATCAAATGGCCAAATACCTATCCTATTGAAGCCAGCTATGATGTTTGAAAAAGTCAATGACTTTTGAAAAGCTAGGTTGCCAAGTGTAGCCAATTTTTCCCTTCTTATCTCCCGATTTGGATGCCTAATACTCTAATTTGTTCTTTCCTTTTTGAAGTTACACTTGAAAGGCGAGAAAACACTCACATCAAGAGGTTGCAACTGGTGTGATGTGTGGGCGGGTAGGGTGACCAAGTCAATACCAAGCGCCCTTGCTTCGGTAATGGTAGAGAAGGCTACATGGCTGCCATGACCATCAAATATCAAGAGGTGTCTATGGGTGGGTGAGCAACCCCCAGGTACTTGCATAGCAAATAACTTGATCCATTTGATAAAAAAATATTCGGTCATCCATGTGTGAGGTTGAACAGCCATCAATGCTCCTAGCTCACAGTTGGCTATGTAGTTTTGCACATTTTTCTTGCTCTTGAACAAATAAAAACCTGGAAGTTTTTGACCTGTAGCATTTACACATGCTAGAATAGTGATCCACTCTCGGCTCTTTGGGATAATGTAAGCAACACTTCTCATGCCTTTGTTGGATAGCACCTTCATGTTACTGTTCCATCCAACTTACAACCCTATCTCATCGCAGTTCCAAATCCTCTGCGGTCCATAGTTCCCTCCTACATATGTCTTCTCCAAAGTGTCATAGAAAGCACTTACAACTAGTTGCCTCAGATTTATAGCACGGTCTCTATCTTGACCTTGGGTTGTTCTCAAACAGAGATCAAAATGCCTTCTTTTGAATCCTTTCCACCATGACTTGCCAGGAAGCCCATTTTTGAAGGGATTATTCCTTGTTTCGCATATTTGGGCCACTTCTTTTTTCAAATTGACAATCTCCAAACCTTGGCCAACAGCAGCCATCTCCTTGCACCATTCGACAATGAATGACTCATCCTCTTCAATTAGGACTGTTGGGGGCCCTTTCCTTCTAGTAGTGGTCACACCACCTAGCCAATTGGACAATGTTGAGGTAGGAATACCCCACTTTTTTGTTGCACCTCTAGTTGACCAGTTGTAGTCTTCAACATCTTCAAGGGCATGGTCCATGTCAGTATGGGTCCATTCCTACCTCGATGCAACCTTTTTGGTCGATACAACTAGGTTATCTTGCACTACAGATTCGGTTGGATGCTCTAGAACAATTTCTACCTCCTCCTCACTACTTGGTTCTTTAGTTCACTGGTGAACAGGAATGACAACATCCTCCTCATCATTATGTGGCAGATGTACACCTCTCTTATGTGCTGGCATAGTTGTCTTCCTCCGCTTTTGTGGAAGCTTCCTCTTTGAAGATCGCCTGGTATTTGTTTGTGCATTTATCTTCCTCTACATTGAACCAACACAGTGATTAGTAAACAACATACACTTCATATTGAAAATAATAATACTGACTAAAACAACAAATTCATACATTTACTATTGATTGTAATTGAAGAACAAGCTAACCATGCATCTAATTGAGTTGATTTGAAATGACGAAGGGTATGTGTGCAATAAATCAAGCAATGCATGCTATACTATCGTATGTAGAACTCTACCTCTTATAAACATTTCGGTGATACCATTAAACCCTTCGTCATACAGCATTATGATACCATTATATATAAACTTGAAACAACAGTATGATACAACAGACACAACATTATGATACACATATATATGAACTTGCAACAACAACATGATACAAATATTATATCTTCAAACAAAATTACGAGACAAGAAAGGGTTTCAAATATTTCTATCATACTATTGTTTCAAGTTGTGTAAATGTTTCATAATGTTGTTTGAGATATTGTTAGCATACTGTCACTTTAATTGAAGAACATACAAAGCATACATCTAATTATGTTGAATGTAACCGATGGTGGGTAGGGCACATCATCAGCGTCCCAGTCGGGTAATTTTTTATTGTTTCAAGTTATTTATGCTCTTTCATTCCATGGTTATAACATAAGTAGGAGTCATATGCTATCACAGTTGGTTGTAAGGGAGAGGGGTTGTCATTTGCAGTCAGTTAAATTGAAGAAAAAACAACACATACACAAAAGGGAGAGGAGCTATGTGTGGGCATAGGAGCCAATCGTGGGTATACATTTGGACATATGACATATGGTGGGTATGGTATGTGAAAGCCTGCTATAGGAAACATGTATACGCTGTCAATTTAATTGAAGAACAAACAAAGAAATGGAGGAGCTTTTTTTTCATACAAAGAATGCAGTGAAGTAGTATAAAGTTTATGGCATTTGCTATGAAATTTAAATTCTTGGCATTTTCTAAGAATTTATAAGTCATGGTATTTGCCACGGATTTTATAGCAGTTCCAACTACATGCACTATAGGGAAAAAGTGTTTTGATACGATGTAAATATCGGCCCCTCTCCCTTACAACTAACTTTGATGATGGTTGACTCCTACTTATGTTAATACCATTTCTCAAACAACATACTCAGATATAACTTCATACAACATATAAATGTGTATATGTGTGTGTGCCATGCCTTTTAATTACTTTTTGTAACATAAGGAGTTAGCCATTATGACAGTTGATTGTAAGGGATAGGAGCTAATATTTGCAATCACTTTAATTGAACAACAAACAAAGCATACATCTAATTAGGTTCAATGTAAATGAGGACATACATATCCATCTATCTATATATATATATATATATATATTTGCAGAGATAGATAAATACTTAATTTGAATGTAAATGAACAAGGTATAAATTGAATGTAGATACCTATATTTGGTGATGAACTGTACAGTAATATATAAATTTAAGTATGCAATATATATCTATCTCTGTATATATATATATATATTAGTATGCAATATATATCTATAAATATCTATAAAAAAATTTTATATATATATATATATGCAGAGATAGATAGATACATAATTTGAATGTAAATGAACAAGGTATAAATTGAATGTAGATACCTATATTTGTTGATGAACTGTTCAGTAATATATTAATTTCAGTATGCAAAATAGAAATATATATACCTTCTTCATTTACATTCAATATAGGTATCTATCTATTTCTGCAAAAATATAAATATAAATATATATATATAGGGAGAGAGAAATGCGTAAGTTTCATTAAAATGAACAGGGCTATATATATTGAAGATATAGATAAATGTGTAAGTTTCATGAAAATGGATAGGACTATGGGAAATATACGTGGATATGTATCATTCTGTGCAGCATATATGTATGGTAATGTTGTATTCGAAAGAGTTGGAAATATTCCTACCATAACAAAGTTTAAAAGGAGACTGGTTGATGACAGCATAAAGGATGGTTATGGAAATTAACAAGGTGTCAATTCATTTAAATGTAAATGGAGAAGGCAATTGGTGGTAGTAAAAAATGGAAATGTGGTTTCTATTTTTGCGAAAGTAGGAAAGATCACTTATCATAGAAGCTGAAGGAGGAGACTACATCAATCTGGAGGAGGTCATCGTCGTTGAGGAACATGCAACAAAAAGTGAGAAAATTGAATTAATTGTAATGTGTAACTTGCATTGCACAAGATGAGGATTGCTTGCATAAATAGGTTTGTAGAATTTGAATTGGTAGCAAGTGGATTAATTTGAATTATGGGAGGGAATTTGATCTGCATTGAATGGATTAATGGTAGAAGTGATAGCTTTAATGGGTATGTAGGATTTTAGTTTGGTGATTTGAAGCGATATTAAATTTGTTTTTGAATTATAACCAATTTTTTTAAAAAATTATGATTATTGTTTTTCAAGTGGATTTGTAAATAATAGTGTGATAATTAAGTGTTTTAGTGAAATTTTGCAATGCATAGTGAGCCTGAGAGTTCATGTTTTTCAATTTTGCAGTCAAATTCATAAAAAGATTGGTTATTATGGACACCCAGGAACTAGTTCATTGTAAAAAAAAAATGAGAAATGGTACATGTTGAAATGTATTTTGTTCAAATATATTTGGAATTAAACCACTTGGCAATGTCTTATGTACATGTCAACTCATTTTTAGTGCAAGAAGACTTATATTTTAGATAATAAAATATCCTTTTACAACAACCTTTTATTAGGAAGGTGGCAAATATTATTTATATTGTGGAAATAAGATTATCATGATGCATTCACTTGATATTGTGAAATAGGCAAATGAATGTCCACTTGCATTCACCTACTATTGAAAAGGTGGCAAAAAAAAAGTAAACCTCTGATAAGACATATTGTGAATTTAATATGAATATGTCATGTCATATTTAAAAGCAAATTTGAAATTTTTATTGACATAAAAATTACCCACCAGTAGGCCCGGGCTGTCCATATATATAGCAACGATGGGACCCTGTCCCACGATCGGCTCCTCTTCCTTATGACAACTCGCAAAAAGTTTTTATCTGAAATCTCTAGTATCGCCCAAATCTTTGAGACATACACGTCATCGATGCAAAATACCAGTAATTGCCCTCAGAAGTGGCTTCTGATAGTGTATATGATCAACCAATATAAATTGCTTAGGAATCCTTAAAATAAATATAGTAGATGAAAAAGAAACTTCAAATTCTACCACCGGAATTTGGACTGTGAAGCGTTACTAGATTAGATATCCCTGCACCACTACCATTACCACAGTATGTACATTGTATAGGATAGGAGGTATCACTATGGCATGGAGTCCACTAGAACATTAACATATGCAAATACAATCAATAATAATATACATGAATACTAGAAAGTACTGGCTTTGGGCTTTTCCCTCATGATAGATAGGTTCAGGAAGAAGACCCAAAACATAGGAACCTAAACAACTTAGGCAGTCTACCCAGAAGGATCCTTTGGATCATTGGCATAGATAATTCATCACTCAACAACAACATTGAAGCGATCCAAAATGCACTTGCTCTTCAATCCCTGGCTCCGGAATGCCTGCATGTATTCTTCATATCTGTATCCTCTGTACAGAGCCTGATGCTCCTCATCCACCATGGATTCTGCAGGAGAAATGAAAGCATCCAACGAAGGACCATAGAAGGTAGGAGTACATATACGAACAGTGGTACTGTTTGTTATAGCATGATGCTCGATGCTCTGGAATCTCCCATTGCTCAAAACCTAGTAAAACTCCACAGTCACACTAAAACATTTCAAAATTCAGTCCTTCAAAAACAAGTTTCGAACAACGGGGAATTCTGAATAAAGTTTCGAACTAAATATGCTACTCATCCTTTGAGGCGATAAGAAAGCAGATCTTGCATAGATAAAAAATCCTAATGAAGAAATTAGTTATTTATATAAGGAACCCAGATTTATTTTCTGTATCATTTATATCTATATGGGCTCAGATTTGCTTTCTAATCATTCACCCTGATGATGAACAACATTGTATATAGTTCCAAACATTGACTACCCAATCACTTTTACCCAATTTTATTCGTAATATTATGGATTGGGGAAGCTTAAAGTCTTTAAAATTTAATCATATATATTATCACAAACCTGCAACTGATCTCCCAAATTCACCACTAGGGCATTGGGCGTGGGTTCTACTGCAACCCATTTTCCATCTTTGGGCACTTGCAGGCCGCTAACAAGTCCTTGCATTATAACAGTGATGCCAAGGACACGGTGTTCTCAAGATAGAGACTCATGATCAAATCCTCCAGGTGACATCTCAGCATCAGATATGCATACTCTAACAATATCATTCTGTAGTTGAGTGGTTTTCCCACTAATTGAGCAGTATCCCCACAATCGGAATGTAATGAAATGTTGGCCGTGAAACCAAACCACATACCAATAATAAAAAAATCTAATGCTGTCTTCAAATTTAACAGTAGCCCTGTGTCACAGCCAATAAATAGTTAATGACGCAGCATTTTGTAAAAGACGTATCATTAGGGTATGTTTCTGTTTGAACTTTAGATAACTGTCCACATATGTATCTTCTATTGAGAGCAGTAAATTACACTTTATATCATAAGAGTTTTTAACATGGTTACCAGCAAGGCTTAAATTTGATAGAGATTTTTGTCGTAAAATACAATCAAAATTTTAAGAAGATTGTATCAGATGAAAGGAGAGATTTTGTATAGACTGTCAAAATTTATATAGAATTATAATGATATATATATTTGATTTATATGTAATTTTACTTACACTAAGGTATATCATAATGTTTTAAGGGTACATTTGAATAGATAACCGTCATTAAAAAATTTGTTGACAGGTAAGATCGACCGTCAAATTTAAGCCCTGGTTATCAGTAAATCCATTATAGAAAAGCACATCCCAATCCCCGTACCCACAATTTTTAGTAAACAACATTTATACATAACATAGTCATTTTCATACTAACGTACCCTAATTTGATTGGAATCTCTGTCCCCATACCCTACATCACCTGGTAACTATTTTTTCCTGAGTGTAATGGCTCAGTTTTCAAAGCAATGATTTCAAAACTTCAACCATCTAGTTTGACCAATTATTAGAGAATTCAGCCCTATCTAACATATATCTACAAAATAGTAAATTTTTAACTATAACTTCAAACGATATTTATGTCATGAAATAAGAATATTATGTTAGAACACTTCCGTGAACATGGAGGTGCCACAATAAGATTCCATACAAAGTCTGTTGGTAAGCGTGTTAATTGCTCTTCTTATCTTGTTCGAATAGTAGGATACAACACCAGACAATCAATAGCTAAACAACAATTACACTAATCTACATCCAAATTTCCATGAATAACCACATATACTTAAAGGCCCACAAATTCCAAACTTAACTTCTTATAGCCTTTTGATAAATTTTAACAAAAATTTTAAGAACTGCCACCAGTTCAGTTCTTAACACTGCTGCTTTTGCTTGTTAGTGAAAAACCAGGCTCCTTCAGAAAAATATATTGATAAAAAAAATGTTAATAAAATTTCTAGCTGATTCTTTTCCCCACCATTTTCTCCTTGTTTTTTTATTTGTTCAAACTCTTTCATTAGGTGGCTGACTGCAACCTCCCTGCACCAAATTCCTTATTCTATCCACTATTGCAATGCCTAGAAACTTTGCCTTCTGTCCTAGTTTTTGCAGTACTGTCTTGGTCTCACATAATCGAACTTTGCAGGCTTTTTTCCATATTTCAAATCTACTCTTCACTTTCTGAAGTTTTTCATTGGGATTAAATTTTTTCTTGGTTTCAGCAGCAAGGCTCATTTGAAACCCATCTTCAGATGACTGCCACAAGAAAAACCAAGAATCAGAAAGATCAAGATAGATAAAAACCGTTCAATTATACTTTTAATAATACAGAGATGAAAATTATAGTCTAAAGTTTAAACCATTCGTCCCAATACATCATATTTTTGTACTGTCTAAAAGTATCACAAGTTTTACCTGCTTATGTTCAGGATGTATCTCACTTCTTGTGCCTGGACTTAGATCCATAAAGTATTTCTCTGCAAGAATATGCAACTGCTGCTGATATATGTCAATGTGTCTTCTAACAAGCCATCCTCGAGTCACTGCAAAAGACCACTCGTGCTTGTTATTCTCAGTACAATATTGTCAATACAAACCATACAATTATATGCATACAGAATGTACATAACATCAACATCGTTTTACCTGACTGGATCAGGATCACCATTTTTAAAGATCTTGCATAACTTTTTCTAGCAATTCTACGCCTTACTTCCTTCTGAATGGTAATCGCTGCTTGACTTCTCTGTTTCAAAACCGGGTATTCTATTTCATCGTGCACAGAGAAGAAAGAAGGTCGTACGGATGGCAATGAAGATCTTCTCATTCTGACATTAGACGGGAGTCGACCTTTTGACGTGGGTCTAGAAGGCAAAGCCGGAGGAATATCCTTAGGCTTTTCTTCTTGCTTCTTTAAAGACTCCAGCATTAGTTCCATTGTGCTACGAGTAGCCGAAGTCGCCATGCTTGCACACAGCGTTTTTCCTCCAAATTTATGTAAAGGCTCTGAAAATCAACACTCCGAGCTGATTATTAAATCCTGAGAAGCGTCTAAACCATGAAATTGAACCTTTAACCTTTAGAAATGAACTCTCCGGCCTAAACACCAAAGCGCGAAGATGCCTGTAACGTAACTCCTCAACACTTATAAATACTTGCAGATATTACTGTTCTTCACAAAGAAAATCCTCCGAGATAAAACTAACGGTTATTTGACTGTAGATTCTCGCTCCCCGTCTTTTTTGCTGCTTTGTGGGTTGTCGCCTATAATTCTTCTGGCAGATTCTTAAGCGAGAATCTGTTAACAAATCATCAGCTTTTAATTAAAAATGTTTAAAAAAACAATTATTGTCAGTAATGTTAATGCTGGATTCTATCCAGCCCGGCAAATCTTCCAATGTTAAATGCTGGATCTGAATAAGGTGCTACGCCAAGTGTGAGATCTGGATTTGGGCATGAAGGATACTAATTTATCTTCTATACTTCTTAAAGATTGTATTCAAATAATCAGAATCCTGCCCCATAGCTTCAGAAATTGCAGCCTAAGAGCCTTAAAGTGAGGACTCTTATGTCCTTAGCATACCTCCCTGCAATCTCTCTGTATTACAAAATAAGTAAAAGACTCATTTCTGCTGCTTCTTTTAAAATTCTTGAGAGAAATTTTGTTCATTTGGGATTCTTGGTTACTACCTGTAGGCTGCAGGTTTTTGAGCCATGCATGGATGAATTCCTCCCGAGGATGACATGGCTGTCTTAAAAAATCCATCCAGTTAAGGAATTTGTATTTGGTGATGTTGAAGCTTGTAGAAAGCCTCACCAATTTCCTTGTGCCGAAGAACTCTTTGGGAACGTCCATCATGCTTTTCATCAGACTCTCCGGCACCCCATGGTTCACAATCTGGATGTTTCATAACATATATTTAACAAATTAAAGCAGAACCAGATAAGTTTAATTAAGGGAAAAGAGAAAAAATATATATATTACCTGGAAGAAGCCATCCTCCTCACATGCACGCTTGATATCATTCGCCACCGACTTCCTACCAGAACCCTCTAATCTTTGAGGTCTATTACTGGAACGCTATAAGAATAAGAAACCTCGGCCATTTGGGGGCGTTCATTGGGGGGAAATATGTAATCCTTCTTAACTTCAAGGTGGTTGAATCCATTGGACATGAGTTTCTCAACAACATCGAGATGGGTTTCAACATGGGCTGTGGATGACATCTCGCAAGGGAACAAACAGGAAACTCTTCAACTTGACTGGAATTGTCATGGAATTTCTGCAAGAAATGCTTTGGATTGAGGAAGTGTAATGGTATTTTGGGAATCGCCTAGGGCTTTGAATTGACATAAAGGACTGAAAGATGTTTGTTTTCATTAAAATGTGTCCTCCCTTACAGGCAAGGAAGAATGAGAGCACTAATTGATCTTAATCCGATCGAAGAAGCACCTGTAGTATAATGTTATATAAATATGTATTAATTAATATATTGTTTAGCGAAAAGTAATATTGCATATTTTCATTGGAAAAAGATGGATGGATAAGAAGCCACAATTGTATAAAATTGCATTAAAGAAAGAGGATTTTTTTTCATGTGTTGGAGAATGGTTGAGTTTTATACAATAAATTTTATTTTATTTTATTAAATTATTTAATTCAAAAGACTTTCCCAAACAAAAACATTATATATTACCTTTACTTTCCAATTATCCTTTATTATTTCACATGTACTATTTTTATCATACAATTTTATTAAATTTTTTCTCTACAATTTAAAAAGATAAATGTAACATAAAGAGGGGTAAAAATTTATTAAAACAAGAGAAAATTACAGATCCAAAACATTACATAGCCTTATCAAGCTCCACCAAGTGGTCCAACTGTTGAGACAAATTAGGGGGTAATTGACCCCGATCAACCAAATTCCAATCAAGAATATGATCAGAAGCCCATTTAGCCAAACAATCAGCAACACCATTCCACTCCCGAGGAATATGAGTAAAAGTAATAAACTCAAGAGAAACACAAAGATTGAGAATTTGTTCAATGATCAAAGCCAAGTGCCAGCTAACATCCTCAAACTTCTGCCTGTTCAACAAGTTCACCACAACTTGGGAATCAGACTCACATATAATTTTGCTCCACCCCAACTTACTGCCATGCTCCACAGCCAGTAAAATTGCCTGGGCCTCCATAAGATTATTAGTATGAATACCCTTATAAATAGAGAAAATAAATTGAACATCCCCAGAACTATCCCGACCAACACCACCAATTCCAGCATGACCAGGGTTTCCACAAGAAGAGCCATCTGTGTTAATTTTAAGGATACCTTGAGGAGGAGGAGACCATCTTCCCTCCCTATTCACCTTCGGAGTAGGATGCCTACGCTTGTTGCGCATAAGCTGCTGATGCGAAGGATGCAAATGAAGGCGGTTGAAACAGCCAACATCCGAAGGAGCAATCGAATCAGACAAATCACACTTAGCCGCGATCGTTTCTCCCAAAGAATGCAAAATTTTCCACCACAAGCGATAAAAAGATAAATGTATATATCAAAATAATATAATAATTTTTATTTTATTATATTTAAATATATAAAAAAACTAAAATAAATTTTATGAAGAGTTATTAATCATAGATGATGGGAGGGATGATAATATTAAAAGAATCTAATAATTTACTTTATAACAAAATTAAAAGATAAGTTAGATGATTGGATGATACATTTGATAAGTTTGATAAATCATCTTAAAAGATAATTTCTAATAATTGAATGATATATTAGATAAGTTCCTTCTATATTTTGGTAGTCTTTGGTGGGTCCTTCCCATTTCGTGCAAGGCCTTTTTAATGATCTCATGCTCTGGATTCTTCCCTAAGCTCCATCTACGATCATGTTCGTTGCCACATTCAAGATTTAAGTTTAAATTCACATGGCTCTATTCTAAGTTGCCACAAATGAAGCACACTACTTACTCCAAGTCTTGGCCTCTAGTTGTTTCATTTATTTGACCTAGTAGTTTACGAGAGGTTTGTGTTGCTCTCTTATTTGTTAGTATCACCCAGGGCTCTTTTCTTTTTATTGTTATGGATCTAGTTTCAAACCTTGGTTAGATGGTAATCATATATATCTACAACCACCTGAGGTCATAGGATCATTGTCCTTGCATTTCCACATCATTGATCTCCTCCTTTGTGTCTTGGGCCTCATATAGTGTGATGCCATTTTGTGGCCACATGGCACTATCACAGTATCTCTCATACTAGTATTTGTCTAACAACTATTTCTCATTATGTCATTGGTTGGCAATGTCATGTCATTCACAATGGGACCCTCCTTTTTCTTGTCCAATTCTAAAAAGGTTAACAAACATGTGATGCATTATTTGTTATATGGTGCACCTACACACTGCCAAACTATTGTCACTTTGACAACTATTAGGGGAGAGGATCCAATGGTTGGGAGGGGTCCTATTGTTCATTTTTTGGTTATATAATTTAATCTTGCAACATATTTACACTATGCATTGTAAAAGCTTAGTTCATATGTAAATCAAGAAATAACCAAATGTTAATCAAGATATATTGTTACATGAACACATGAAAACTTAATAATGTTATAAAAAATCATAAATACATTCATTAAAAAATGAAATAAATACTTGTTTCCTTGATATAAAATATCACAAGAATCCAATTTATAAGTGTATCATTTATAAAATAAGGTGCTCATCTAACAAAGTATTATTGTTATGTGGAAAAATACTATTCTTATGTGTACAACTATTGGGGTGACAATGTATATGCATTAGAGTACTTCATATCATATGTTTGTCTTGCTACAAATATAAAAGGTGAGCACAAAAAATACATTGTATTTTATGATGAAATGTGAAAAATGTTATATGATCATTTAAAGTTAAATATAAGTTGTATTTTTAATAGTAATGTGTTTTTATAACAATAAGAAAATATACTATTCAATTTAAATTGATTATCCAATTTTTTCACATAAGCATAAATCATCTTGAATTAAGAGTTTTTAACTACAACGATGGATAATCTCCAATTTCATGCTATAGAAGCTACAAGAAAATTTATAAACTTTTGATCATATTCAAGAAAAAGTTTGCATATGAATTTCTCTTTATTGAATTCTACTCAAGCTTTATAGACTTGATGGCTATGGTTATCCATATAATTAGCTGTAAAATATGAAATTAGGTCTATAAATTCTACAGGTAGTAAATCATTATGTTCACTACTTTTCAATTTATTCATAAATCAGCAAAATTGTACAACCTATTAGTTAGAAAAAAACACAATGAAAATGATGGATTTCACATAGCTACTTAGATTGATAATAGGGGTATTACCTAACTACATATATTTCAAGTTTTTGGTTTATAATTTAAAGACTACGCTTTGAATAAAAAATTTATTGTATATAAATTATTGGATATCAAAAACATTCCACATATTAATCTCAAGGAATAGAAAGATGATTACTTTCCCTTTTTACCTCAAATCTATTATGGAAATATTTACATAAATAGTGGGATATTCTATTATGAAGGGCGAAACTCCATTTGTTGCTCATATGAAGGGCTCACATTATTGTTTCCTAGTCCAAATCTAAATCAAAGTAAGAAAAATCTCTAGTCTATTATCTATGAACTATTTGCTTCAGTACAACTTGTATAACATCTAATGAGTGTCAAAAGTTGCCTAGTGCGAAGTTGAGAATGAGCCGAGTTCATAAGAAAGGTTGTTGAGCAATCAACAGATATGGTCATTAACGAACGTTGCAGGTAGAGTGAGTCTAAATATAGATGACAAAAGCAAAGATTATCAAGAGAATTTGGGCCTCCATGGAATGCTTCTCATAAAAGAAACTCAGCTAAAATTTCCTATAAATAATCATGATTTTTCAAAGGCATATGAACTTACCTGTATAAAGGATCACAAAGGCCAATGCCCCTATGATTCTTCCATGAAATAAAATATTTGCCATATACTACGCCATTTGTATGAAATTGTACTTCGATTTCTAGTCGCACTGAAGAAGCATTTAAGGTGAACAAAGCTTGAAGAAATCTTTCTACAGTCGCTTGCCCAAATTGTAAACACCTCTGCAACTCGCCTCAACCCCAAATACCTCCATTCACACCTTCCTTCTACCTTTTCTTCCCAAAATGGAGCCCGAAATTGCAGATTTATGGAGGGTTATGAGTCTATTTCCCTCTGTGCGTTGCCCTTCATTCCTAGCTGCGAATTTGCTCTGTTCTCTCTCCGTCCCGCGCGATTTTCATTGCCCTCTCTTCAGGGCATACCCTCTGTCGACCTCTGCTGCTCACGTCTTGAGGGAAAATATATCTCTGACTACCTGAAATCATGCTTTTACGGTGGGTCGTGAGTCCATTTTCCTCGGCATGCTATATCTTTTCCACATCCTATAGTCTTCTCAGGTACACCCATACCTTCGCGAAAGATTGGGGGAAAACGGCAGGGGTTTCACGCCTCACTAAATGCACCATCTCCCATCTTTTTCTTCTTTGTGTCACCCATACCCATGCTTTTACTCTCCTATGTGGGATGTGACAAAACTTTTTTAATTTTTGTATGAAAAATATTATTTTAAAAAAAATATTATCGACTAATCACCAAAACAAAAGGTATACATTATGGGAGCACTTCTTAACGCTAATGTGTTGGGCTAAATCAAGGAGACAAGACAACAAGAAATATGTAAAATAGGCTACAACATGAGTAGATCACAAATTGAAGAATCATAGTTTTTTCAAAGAATTAGTGATTCCCTTATCATCAACCTTAGAAGCCAATTTTTATAAGAGGAATCTTCAAAGAATCTTTCTACATCCTTAGTCTATTGATTATTGAAAAAAGAGTCGTCCAAACCTCAAAATGAGAGACAATGTGAGGATTTGAGGAAATTTCTACAATTTCTTGAAGCACAAAAAATCACATGGCTATCCATATAAAAGAAAGAATATCAACCGTGCAAGAAAGAGAATAACAAAATATTCCTTGGTAAAAATCTCAACCTCTAAAGCACCAAACCAATGTATTATTTAACAACAATAAATTTGTTACAATATAATATCATTCTTACATCTATGGAGATCAACATCCTCTTTTCTAGAAGAAATTTGATAGCATAACCTTGCAAAAACTCCTCATTTTAATGTCTTTATCTCAAGCCTTCAATATATACACTCATGGAGGCTCATAAAATTCCATAAGGCATTACCACGAGTCCAAACAAGGTCCCAAAATACCATGGTATAAATTCATACAATCTCAACTCCATTATTTGACATTTACCACCTTTAGAAAGATGCTCTATGATGTGCATCATAAATGGGTCAAGATTCCTAATCCACTTTGTAACCTCCCTCTTAATCATGCTCTTACACATCATAACATCTCTTACACCATCTCTTTGTCCTAAATGCTCTTACACATATTTCATGACAATACATTCTCTTACAAATATATTTACACATATAAATGCCAAAATAAAAACGATTACACATGACATAATGGTCAAAGCGTAAAGTGGAACATCATATTTCATTATGACACACAATATAATAAATAATTAAACAATCCAAACATTAGGATTCGGACAAAAAACAAAAAAAATCCAACATAGAGATGGCTTGTTGGGAGGAGTCAACCAAAAATTAGAAGTGTTTTGATACAAGAAAAAAAGTATTTTTTACTAAAAGAGAAATTTTCAAATCTATTAGTATATAGCTTTTAGTTCTTTTAAGTTTTATTAATGATATATTAGTACTTAGGAAAATATAGTGTAATTTATATGAAATATATAAAAAACTTCTATGAATTTATTATTATTATTTAATTTTGATGAAAATACCTAAATTACTTCAAAGAAATATTACAAACTAATCAGGAAAAAACGGTAGTCAGTATGCAAGCATGCCTCAAATCCAGTGCATTGGGCTAAACTAAAGAGACAAAACAACAAGAAACAAGCCAAAAATGCTACAATAGGAGAAAATAAAAAATTAAAGAATGAAAGCTTTTTTTTAAATGAGTGATTCACTTGTCATCAACCTTAGTCTTCCCTTGAAGAAGCCAATTTTGATAGAGGGAATCTTCAAGGAATCTATATACACCCTTAGTTTATTGACTGTTAAGAAAAGATTCATTCAAACCCCAAACTAAGAGACAAAGTGAGCGTTTGAAAAGAGTTCCACCATTGCGTGAAGCAACAAAAATCACACGGCTAACCACATCCTCCATCTTTGAAGGAGTTAAAATATTTTTTTCATCACTTATTATCTATTGTTCTACCTCATTATGATTTTCTCTAAATACAACTTTAGGATCTCCCTCCAAAAGGTTTTCTTCCTCTTCATTCCTATGCATTTCTCTCAAATGGACTTCAAAATGATTATGCAAATCCTTTTCCAAAGGACTTTTAGAATTACAACGTAATATTTTTAACCTATTTTAAAGAACAATAGCTTTACTCAACTTCATAGCTTAATTTTGTTGACCATTTTTTTTCTAGATATGCTTGTTCACTTTGGTCGTGATGAAAGTGTGTTGAGATTTTGCTAGGATGCCTAGAGCATAATTTTTTTGTTTTCACAATCTTAGAAAAATGGTCATATTCATAGCATTTGTTACATTTGAAAGGTAATTGATCATAGCTCAATTTCTACATATATGACCAACCATCCAAATTTAGCTCAATAACTTCAATAAGACCTTTTTTTAAAGCTACTTCCACAAATTTGAGCAAATACAAAGTTTCCTTTTGGCTCAGCCTTGTCAACGAGATTTTCCAAAGCATTACCAATGGTAGCCAAAGATTTACCATCCCAAAAATAGAGGGAGATGCGACAGTTTTACCCAAACAAACATTGCATTGAATATATTTTCTATTGGACTAAAATCCATGTACTAATGATTCTAATATAATCATTTTGTCCCCATAAAATATGGGCTACTTCAAAATATTGAATCTCTATCCTCTTTTAGCTCAAACAAGAAAGTATGGATTCATATGAGCCATAAAACCAACCCTTCGACAATTTTTTCTAATGGAGATTGATTCAATCATCTATGGTTTTGAGTATTGACCAAATACCCATGATTTAAATATAATCATTTTGCTCCCATATAATGTGGGTCACCTCTAAACATCAAATCTTTGTCCTCTTTAGCTTCAAGAAGAAAGGATATAATCCTCTTCCATAAAACAAAATGCTTATTATATTCTTCAACTAGAGTTCCAAATAGAGATTGATCCAATCATCCATGGTTTTGAGTATTGACCAAAACACCCATGAACTTTCCAACTAAAACATTCTTAGAAAAAGCTAGAGCTCAGAGATTGGCCTAATCTCCCCCACAAGTATACCCCTATATGGCACACTTTCAAGGAGGAAATTTTATTCAACATTTGGAAAAATAGAAATGTTGCATTGTTTAATCATAGCATTGCTAATAAATTTTTTTCTTTGTACACTAAAGCTATGATTTGCTCTAATGTTCTTATGTAGTTTCAAATGCAAGTTGATAAAGTTGCACTTGAAGTCTCACATCTCCATGAGTTATTGAACCATTGGGAGAATGCCCCTTGCATTGTGGCCCAAGTGCCTTCCAACTTCACCCCTCCTTGTGGACGTAGGTGAGGATGTAGCCACTCTTCTAGAAAGAGACAACTGAGGAGATCATGAGTCTTGCTCTCGTGGTCCTCTACCAAATCCCAAGATAATGTTGCCCATGAAGGATGGCCTCAATCTTCATGTCTACCATCTCCTCGGTGGGACACTAGCTGGTCAAACACCAAAAAATTTCCTCATGTTCCCCTTACCATTTCTTATGGTCACACTTAGTTGCCCCCAAAGGAGAATGTTGAAGATAACGCTTCATTGGCTAGGAGCCAATTGAGTATTCTAACCTTAGTAATGTTTGAGGGAAACTTGAGGATAAATAGTGTCTTCCTTGTGGCATAATCATAATTGCAAACATATTACATTTTTTTTTGCTAGATTCATGGATGTGCTTTCATATCACCCTCCCTTTTTCATAAATATTGTACCATTTTCTTTAAATTAATGCAAAGTTTAAAAAATATATTCATAAATAAATAAATAAAGGTTAGAATTTTTTTCATAGAGAAACATGACTAAAAAAATATTTATATGTCATTTTCAACTTTCTAATAAAACAAGAATGTGATGGTTTAATTATGACCCTCCACTAGCTTCAAAGACTAGGGCTTTGAAATGATTCAACTAAAAATCAAAAGCAAAAGAAATGCCTTTAAAGGATAGATAAGGCCACCCCTCTCAAGCTCTACATCATCAAAGGTTGTTGTGGCTGAAGGCTGGCCTTTGTTGTTTTTTTCATTGCATGTTTCTATCATGCCCTAACCCTTCACCCCCAATTATTTCATTTTTTTTCTGATTCTCAAAAGAAAATTTCCAATTTCAATGAAGGGTTCTAAAATATTTTTATAACAATACAAAGAAACTTTATCTCAAGCTTTTCAATATATTTGACAAATTTCTATAAGAAATTTACCACTTTTCAAGATTTTTCTATAAGATTATAATAGCTAACAAATAGTTTATTTGAAATCTTCTAGAATCTAAATAGTGTTCAAATCTTTTTCTTTGTTTACACCGAAGGTGTATCCAATTTGAAAGAGACCAACCTAAAATTTAAAATTAACAGTACAGTCTTCCTCACAAAGCTTGCACTATGATCAAACTGATCATAGCTGTTATGGTCTTGTCTCGCCCGTATTAGATCAAATTTCAATATTTTTATTAACATCATGGCAGAGTACTTAGGAAGCATCATGTTACTGTCAAAACGAGTTGGATACCTGCACATTGCATTTACTAACAATCCCACTTGTACATTAATTTGTTGGACTGTCCGCTCACCATCCCGTTCATCATTTTTTTCCATTTCTTCGGCGGCTTTTTGCTATTTTTTGCTGCTTTCCCGTCGCTATTGGTTCTCACTCCTCCAAACTCTTCCTCGTTGATATTGACCTTTCACTTCTCCAATTTGGTGAGCTACAGCCTAAAAATAAGGTTTTGACAAGGGTTTAGAGTATGTTTATTAAAATGTGAGGATTGTAATGGCTTTCGTTAGGGTTTCTCATAACTTGAAGAAGCGAGCTCTTAATATTAGTTGTTAGCAAACTATATATCTACCTTTCCTTGAATGATATGATAAACAAAGCGATTTCCTATGCATTTAATCATATGTGGCCAAGGTATTCACTTGATTTCTTTGTGAATCATTTGTTAGTATTTCATTCATTTTTACATTTTTTTAGTTTTTTCATATTTCATTGAGATACATTTTATGTCGGTTAGAAATTGAAATGGTGATTTGTAAAGTTCAAGTTAAAATTTTACATGAGCAATATTTACAAATACATATCGAGATTTATGTTTATTAAAATGAAAATTATGACCAAGATCCTAATAATGAGCGCATTTAGGTTTTAACATTACGACATCCTTTACCTTACATAATTAAGTATATATTAGCATAATTAATATATAATCTATATTTTATATAACAAAAAATAAATTATAAATAATATAATTATATTTATTATTTATTATATATTGTATTTTTAATAATTATACTTATTATTTTATATATTATATTTTTTAATTAAAATGAAAATTACGGTCAAGATTCTAATAATGAGCACATTTAGATTTTAGCATTACAACATCCTCTACACTATGTAGTTAAGTATTTATCAGCATAATTAATATATACTATATATTTTATATAATACAAAATAAATTATAAATAAAATAATTATACTTATTATTATATATTATATTTTTTTAATAAAAATATTATATATATAATGATTATAATTAATAATTACTATAGTTTTATATAGTACAAAAATTTAATAACTTATAAATATAATATAAAATATAATTAATATATAATACAAATTAAAGTATATTTAATATAATTATATTTATTATTATATATAATAGTATATATAAATTATATTATTATTATATATCCCTCCCTATCCCCTTATTTATCTCTCTATCTCTACCTCTCTCTCCCTTTCTCTTCCCATATATCTCTATCTCTCCCTACTCTCTCCCTCTCTTTATCTCCCCCTATTTCACTTTCCCTCTCTCCATCTTTATGTATCAATCTATAATTCTCTATCTTTGTCTCTCTCTCTCTCCCTCTCTTCCTCTCCCTATATCTCCTTATATATCTTTCTCTCTATCACTTTATCTCACCATCTATATCTCTCTATCTCTACCTCTTCCTTTATATCTCTTTATCTTGTCTTCTCTATCTCTCCATCTCTATCTCTTTGAGCTATCTCTCCCTCTCCCTCTATGTATCTCTCTCCCTCTCTCCCTCTCCCCCCCTCTTCTTTCTCTCCTTCTACCTATCTCTTTCCATCTCCCCCTCTTCTCTCTCTTCCTCCTCAAACCTATCTCTCTCCCTCTCTCCCCCTCTTCTACATCTCTCCCTTCTCTACCTATCTCTCTCCCTTTCTTTCACTCCCTCTCTCTATCTCTCCCCATCTCTCCCTCTCTCCCTCCCTATCCCCTATCTATCTCTCTATCTCTACCTTGTTCCCCCTTTGTCTTCCCATATATCTCTATCTCTCTCTTTCTCCTCCCATATATCTCTATCTCTCCCTACTTCTATCCCTCTCTCTATCTCCCCTATTTACCTCTCCCTCTCTATTTATCTATCTTTGATTCTCTTTGTTTGTCTATCTATTTGTCTCTCTCCCTCTCATCCTCTCTCTATATCTTATATCTCTATCTATGTATCACTCTCTCACCATTTATCTCTTTGTATCTCCCTCTCCCTCTTCCTCTATATATCTATATCTCTCCCTCTATCTCTTTGAGCTATATCTCCCCCTCTCCCCCATCTTCGTCTCTCTCCCTCTCTATGTATTTCTCTCCCTCTCTCCCCCCTCCTCTTTTTCTCCCTCTTCTACCCATCTCTCTCCCTCTCTCCTCTTCTCTCTCTTCCTCCTCAACCTATCTCTCTCCCTCTTTCTCCCTCTTCTCCATCTCTCCGTCCTCTACCTATCTCTCTCCCTTTCTCACCCTCCCTCTCTCTCTCTCTATCTCCCCCTCTCTATCTCTCCCCATCTCTCCCTCCCTCGCTCCCTCCCTAACCCCTTATATATCTCTCTATCTCTACCTCTCTCTCCCTTTCTCTTCCCATATATCTTTATCTCTCTTTCTCTTCCCACATATCTCTATCTCTCCCTACTCTCTCCCTCTCTCCATCTCTATTTATCTATCTCTAATTCTCTATGTTTGTCTATCTCTTTGTCTCTCTCTCTCTCCCTCTCTCCTCTCTCTATATCTCCTTATATCTCTATTCTCTATCCCTCTATCTCACCATCTATATCTCTCTATCTCTCCCTCTCCCTCTCTATCTATTTGTCTCCCTCTTCCTCTATCGCCCTATCTCTATCTCTACCTCTATTTTCCTCCCCCTTTATCTCTAGACATGTCTCCCTCTCTCTATCCATCCATCTCTCTCCCTCTCTCTCCCCTCCCTCTTCCTAGATCTCTATACATATATCCCTTTGCCTCTCTATGTCTTCGTCTCCCCATATGTCTTCGTCCATCTCTCCCTATATCTTTATCTCTATATATATCACTTCCTATCTCTATCTCTATCTTTTTATCTCTCCCTCTCTCTCCCTCTCTATATATTTATCTCTTCCATATCTCTCGCTCTCGCTCTCTCTCCCTCCTTATTACAAACATAACATGAGCTTGTTGGTAATGGAGCCTGATTATCTTCCTAATTGAGAGGTTTTATTTCAATCATGTTTTAATCCTTGTAAGTGGATGCATAGTTGATTTGAATTTATAAATTCTTCATTGAGACCTTTGTTACATAAACAACATCATTTGTTGAATGGCCTAATGGTGTATGGTGGACCAAAGGTTGCTTGCACAATCTCCTAGAAGACCTTTTCACTGTCTCCTTCCTAGAACCTGATACCAATGGGTTCTTGTTGAGCTTGGATGATTAACCAAGTCCTGCTCCAACTCTTCTCCAAGAGTTTTCCACTTGTGCTTTACCTTGGAAGACCAACACCTCTTTTGGAACTAGTATACTCTCTCTTAGACTTAGAAGAATCTAAGTGCCAACTTCATCATCAAACTTGAATTGCTTGCAGGGAAGCTAGAGGTACTACCAACATGCCTTTCATATCCAATTAGATCCATTTAGGATGGTATTCAATCTTCACACTACCCGATTTCAAGAATTTGCTTTGGTGAGGCCTAATTCCTAGTAGCCCTTACCAGTCACTTTTCTGCCTTTCTTGCTTAAACTTTTCAAACAACCTATCAAATAAACTTCACTTCCAAACACCCTTTTTGGGCCTTTAAATGTTTCATAGGGTGTCAAACCCCTGTCTCCTCCGTACAGTGGATTCCTACAATCAAGGGTAGAAAGGGCTATTAGGCCTAATTCTTAGGGTTTCAATGTTCTCCTGCTAATTGGTCAAGTCTCAATCCTTCTAGTTTCCTTGTGTTAGGGCATGTCCCACCTGGAACTGTACTTTTTCCGTATAGTACTTCCTTCCCCTGCCTAAGTTCTTCACTTTTCTCAATCAAACTCCTAACCGGACTGTCCTAGCTCGCCTAGGGTTTGAGTTTAAAAATAATTGCTTGGCTCTTTGGGATTACTACTACTAAATATTTACAGTTGTTTGGCTCCCCTTCCATATTCAAGTAATCTCAGGAAGATCTCATGGTCAGTGTTTATGGGGGAGCCATTCTAAGTCTAACTGCTCAAAACAGAGAAAACAAACCCTCTACAATCTAATTTATGTATTCAAAACAACAAATCTACTCTAAGCAACTTGAATGCAAAATGAAAGTCACTCTAAACTATCCTATGAACACAAATATTGTGCTAAATCAGTATTTACAATGCCTTTGATACCACTGTTTCTCAAAGTACTCTGAAAAACACAGAATTCTGCAATCCTTTCTTCTATTCCACACAACAAAACTTGATTACAACAAAATCTGACTGCTTTCTACGAGCCACACACCTACATAGATGCCTTTTCCATCTTTTAAGGGAAGTTGATCGATCCCATACTCCTGATTTTTAGGGAATCCAATCCAACTAAGTTGCATGCAACCTAACAATGTTGTCATGCAACTTTGCAACATTCTTGCAACTTTGCCATCATCCTACATCTTAGGACCTTAATCTCCTTGATTCTGAGCCAACAACTCCCCTAACTGCCTCTTGGAATCTTCTAACAACTTAGATGTGATTAGCACACATTTAATGCTTTACATTCTAACATAAGTTGTCTAAGGCTAATTAAAGCAACATTTAACATCGATGACTAACTAAGATGACTTTAGTCCTAGTGACTAACTCGTCACACACAAACAAGACCTTCTAAGGTCCAAAATAAACACACCATTATCCTGACTTGGCTAAGGTCTGGTACAAGCCAAAATTGATAACAAACACAATAGAGGTTAGCCTAGGTGCTCCTGCACCATCCTCCCCAAAACAAAAGATTTCAATCCACCCTTGGATTGAGCAAGTTGAGATCAATTCCCAACTTCTTGAACTCTAATTCCTTGATCCACACTGCATTTGCATCAGGTTGACCATGCCTCTTAATTAGATGCTCTTTGTATTCTTTGGTTCTAGTCCGCTTATAGACCCTAGTATCCAATATCTTGTCAGCTTGTTTGACTGTAATAGAAGGCAATTTAAGTTCTTCCACATCTTGGATGACTTCATGGAGGGTCTGATCCATGTTTGGTGGTGGTCCTTTGTAATGAACAAGATCTGCAATGTTAAAAATAGGGGACAGTCCACTGTCATCTGGTAATTGCACCCTAAAAGCATTGTTTCCATATTTCTCCAAGATAGGACAGGGACCTATCCTCTTCATTTTCAACTTATGAGGGACTCCTTTCTATAGTCTGGACTTGTTTAAATGCACCATCACCAAATCTCCAACATGGAACTGCACTTCTCTTCTATGCTCATCCACCTTGGTCTTATGCTTCATGGTATTTTCTGCCAATGTCTTTTTGACTGTTTCATGAACCTCCTGCATTGCATAGGCAAAATCATCAACATATCCACTTCCCTTGACTCCATCCTTTAACTCTTTTAGCTCATAGATTCCTCTAGGATGTAGTCCATAGAAAATCTCAAAAGGACTCTTCCCTGTTGATCTGTTTACAGTGTCATTGTAGGCATATTCAGCTTGCCCAATTAACTGATCCCATTGTTGACCATACTATTTGGTCAAGCACCTTAAGAGATTTCCAAGTGTTCTATTTACAACTTTGGTCTAACCATCAATTTGAGGATGGTATGCAGATTCAAAGGATAAATTAGTGCCCAATCTTTGCCAAAGAGTCTTCCAAAAATGACTCATGAACTTAGTGTCTCTGTTTGATATAATGCTGATTGGTAAGCCATGAATCCTTACTATCTCTTTGAAGAAAAGAGAGGCTATTTGACTGGCATCATTGGTTGTTTTACATGGCACAAAGTGAGCCATTTTGCTGAATCTGTCTACAACCACATAAACATTGTCCATGCCTTTCCTTGTCTTGGGTAACCCAACTACAAAGTCCATACTCAAGCATTCCCATGGCCTAGTAGGAATAGGCAGTGGTTGGTATAGGCCTGCATTTGAAGAAGTACCCTTGGCCTTTTGACACACCACACAACTCTCCACATACCTCCTAACATCTAGGTTCATCCTTGGCCAATAGTAAAACCTTTGGACAAGTTCTTGAGTCTTGGTGATCCCAAAATGACCACTCAATGCCCCATTATGCTTTTCTTGTATCAAGTTCTCTCTAATAGAACCTCCAGGAACACATAGTTGATTCCCTTTAAACAAAAGTTCACTTTGCAAAGTATATTCAGCATATTTACTATGAAAGTGATTCTTGTATTCAGCACATACCTTATAGATGTCTGCAAAATCTTCATCATCTGCATAGAGATCCTTGAAATGACCTATCCCCATGCTTTTCAACTGAATTTCCTGAATTGTGAGGACTCTTCTACTCAAGGCATCTGCCACCTTGTTGAGAGCTCCTTTCTTGTGCTTGATATTGAAGGTGTAAGCTTGTAAGTACTCCACCCATTTCATGTGTCTGTGACTCAACTTCTCTTGTGAATTCAGGAAACTGAGTGCTTGGTTGTGTGAATACACTATGAATTCCTTGGGAAGCAAGTAGTGCCTCCATTTCCTTAAAGCCTGGACCAATGCATACATCTCAAGGTCATAAGAAGAATACTTCTTCTTGGCTTCACTTAACTTCTCTGAATGAAAAGCCACCGGTCTGCCCTCTTGACTGAGAACAACTCCAATAGCCACATTGCTTGCATCACACTCAATGGTGAATAGCTTCTCAAAGCTTGGTAACACCAAAACAGGTTGGGTGGCTATCTTCTCTTTCAGTAACTCAAAACTTTTGTTAGCTTGCTCATTCCATACAAACTTAGTCTTCATTCCTCCTTTTATGGTATCCAACATAGGAGCACAAATAGCACTAAATTGTCTTATAAACTTCCTATAGTATTGAGCAAGACCATGGAAGCTTCTTACCTCTGTTGTTGTCTTTGGAGTAGGCCAATTGAGGATGGCTTCCACTTTGCTGTTGTCCATCTTCAAGTTGCCATGTGATAGCACAAATCCAAGGTACACCGGCTCTGTTTTGATGCACTCACACTTTTCTAAGTTGATCATCAACTTCTCCTCCTACAGCCTCTTGAAAATCAGCTCTATCTGTTGAAGGTGCTCTTCTCTTGTTTTGCTATAGATTAGTATATCATCAAGATACACCACTACAAATTTGCCAATGTAGTCTTTGAGGATTTCATTCATGAGTCTCATGAATGTGGAGGGGGCATTAGACAGTCCAAATGGCATAACTAGCCACTCATAGAGACCCTCATTGGTTTTGAAAGTTTTTTTCCACTCATCCCCCTCATGTATCCTAATCTGGTGATAACCACTCTTTAAGTCTATCTTGGTATAGTACCTAGCTTCACCTAGACAATCCATGAGATCTTCAATCCTAGGGATAGGGAACCTATACCTGATGGTTATCTTATTTATGGCTCTAGAATCAGTACAAAGCCCCCATTCTCCTCCCTTTTTAGGTGCTAAGACAGTGGGTACTACACATGGGCTAATGCTCTTCTTAATAAGACCTTGGTTTAATAGTTCTTGAATTTTCCTAGTTATTTCCTCATTTTGTTGAGGAGTCATCTTATAGGCTGCTTTGTTTGGTAGGGTAGCCCCTGGTATCAAGTCTATCCTATGACTTATGGCTCTCTTAGGGGGTAATGTTGCTGGTTGACCACTACTTACAATGCCTTCATAGGTCTGCAACAATTTTTGTATCTCCTTAGGCAGCTCTGGTTTTTCAACTGCTTTTTCTTTGCTCACCTCTCTTGGCTTTATCATCACTGCATAACCAACTCCTTCTCCTTCTTCCAAGGCTTCTAGGAACTCTTTTTCACCAACCATGAGCAGTTTAGAACCTGCTGCCTACACCTCTGTATCTTCTAGCAAAGACTAAATTTTGAAGGTTACCTTATCTTTCTTGAAAGTATAGGAGTTCTTTGCTCCATCATGCACAGCTTGACGGTCAAATTGCCAAGGTCTACCTAGGAGCAAGTGACATGCATCCATAGGTAACACATCACACAAAACTTTGTCCTTGTACCTACCAATTGAGAACTCCACCCATGCTTGTTCATTCACCAAGACATGTTGACCTTTATTGAGCCATGTGACCTTGTAAGGATTGTTGTGGGGTATCCTTGTCAACTTCAGCTTGCTGACTGTCTCCTCTAACACAATATTGTCAGTAGACCCTGAGTCAATGATGACTCTACACACTTTCCCCATCATCTTGCACTTTATCCTAAATAGGGACCTCCTTTGGCTTGGTTCTTCTTTCACCGGCTCCTTGATCAAAGTTCTCCTCATCATGAGGTTCTCACCTTCCTCTAAATTCAATGGTACTTCAGGATGTTTATCTGCTGTAGTAGCCTCATCATGAACCAGGTTAGTTCTCTTGTCACCTCCATGAGAAGTACTACCTTTCTCTGGACATCTATAGGCCGGGTGTCCCAATTGATTGCAGTGGTAACACTTCATGTTGGTGAAATAGTTACCTCTTCCTTGTCCACCACTTCTTCCTCTGGAGCTGGAGCCTCTTCCTCTACCACCTCTACTAGAGCTTCCTTCTTGCTGCTCAGAGTATCTGACTTCTCCTTGGGCCCTTGGTTCTGAACTCCTTCCACCATAACCACCTCTTTGTCCTCTACTATCTTTCCCTTTACCTCTACTTTTGGGTTTTTCTCTTGCTTCTTTTTGCCTTTCTCCTCTATCTTTAAGGCCATTTGATAGCATTGGCAGATGGTTTTGAAGTTCACTAGGCTCATGTCTTCTTGGATAGACCACTTAAGCCCATTCAAATACCTTGCTAGCTTGATGCTTTCATCTTCAACCACCTTTGATCTGAGGCACAATTTTTGAAACTCCTCGGTGTATGTTTGGACATCCATATCTTTTTGCCTAAGATTGTGTCTTCTCCTATGCAACTGAACTTCATAGTCATCAGGTAGATAGGTTTGCCTTATTTTAGTTACCATTCCTCTCCATGTAACTATGGGACCTTTGCTTCTTTCTCTCTTTTAGCTTGTACAAATTTCCACCATGTGAGAGCTGCTCCTCTCAACCTTGACTTGGCCACCTTTACTTTTTGGGCCTCTGTTATACCATCACATTCAAAGTGATTTTCAATACTCTCAATCCAGTCCACAACTGAATCAGGGTCCATTTGTCCACTGAATAGTGGCACTCCTTTCAAAGCTTTGCCACTTAAGGCCTGCAATGCCTTTAAGAAGGGTTCTTCAGCAAGAACAGGGTCAGGTTTTGGAGCTTCCTCCTCCAAATCCTCTTCTTTTTCCTTTGCTTCCTGCTCTTCCTTCTGTTATATCTTATCCTTCACTTTGTTTGTTGTTTCTTGGACTTCATCCAAGAGCTTCTCCATTCGAGATAACCTTTCTCTTAGCCACTGGTTATCCTCCTCTTGCTCTTCTACCTTTTTAGCTAACTCAACATTAGTCACCATGGTTCTTTCTTCCTCTGGTGTGTTCTCTCCTACTGACTTCAGTGGGTTGCAACATCAATCACAAGCCTTGATCAAACAAAGGCTCTGATACCAATATGGTGTATGGTGGACCAAAGGTTGCTTGCACAATCTCCTAGAAGACCTTTTCACTGTCTCCTTCCTGGAACCTGATACCAATGGGTTCTTGTTGAGCTTGGATGATTAACCAAGTCCTGCTCCAACTCTTCTCCAAGAGTTTTCCACTTGTGCTTTACCTTGGAAGACCAACACCTCTTTTGGAACTAGTATACTCTCTCTTGGACTTAGAAGAATCTAAGTGCCAACTTCATCATCAAACTTGAACTGCTTGCAGGGAAGCTAGAGGTACTGCCAACATGCCTTTCATATCCAATTAGATCCATTTAGGATGGTATTCAATCTTCACACTACCCGATTTCAAGAATTTGCTTTGGTGAGGCCTAATTCCTAGTAGCCCTTACCAGTCACTTTTCTGCCTTTCTTGCTTAAACTTTTCAAACAACCTATCAAATAAACTTCACTTCCAGACACCCTTTTTGGGCCTTTAAATGTTTCACAGGGTGTCAGACCCCTGTCTCCTCCGTACAGTGGATTCCTACAATCAAGGGTAGAAAGGGCTATTAGGCCTAATTCTTAGGGTTTCAATGTTCTCCTGCTAATTTCTCACATACATGGATTGGTCAAGTCTCAATCCTTCTAGTTTCCTTGTGTTAGGTCATGTCCCACCTGGAACTGTACTTTTTCCGTACAGTACTTCCTTCCCCTGCCTAAGTTCTTCACTTTTCTCAATCAAACTCCTAACCGGACTGTCCTAGCTCGCCTAGGGTTTGAGTTTAAAAATACTTGCTTGGCTCTTTGGGATTCCTACTACTAAATATTTACAGTTGTTTGGCTCCCCTTCCATATTCAACTAATCTCAGGAAGATCCTCGTGGTCAGTGTTTATGGGGGAGCCATTCTAAGTCTAACTGCTCAAAACAGAGAAAACAAACCCTCTACAATCTAATTTATGTATTCAAAACAACAAATCTACTCTAAGCAACCTGAATGCAAAATGAAAGTCACTCTAAACTATCCTATGAACACAGATATTGTGCTAAATCAGTATTTACAATGCCTTTGATACCACTTTTCTCAAAGTACTCTGGAAAACACAGAATTCTGCAATCCTTTCTTCTATTCCACACAACAAAACTTGATTACAACAAAATCTGACTGCTTTCTACGAGCCACACACCTACATAGATGCCTTTTCCATCTTTTAAGGGAAGTTGATCGATCCCATACTCCTAATTTTTAGGGAATCCAATCCAACTAAGTTGCATGCAACCTAACAATGTTGTCATGCAACTTTGCAACATTCTTGCAACTTTGCCATCATCCTACATCTTAGGACCTTAATCTCCTTGATTCCGAGCCAAAAACTCCCCTAACTGCCTCTTGGCATCTTCTAACAACTTAGATGTGATTAGCACACATTTAATGCTTTACATTCTAACATAAGCTGTCTAAGGCTAATTAAAGCAACATTTAACATCGATGACTAACTAAGATGACTTTAGTCCTAGTGACTAACTCATCACACACAAACAAGACCTTCTAAGGTCCAAAATAAACACGCCATTATCCTGACTTGGCTAAGGTCAGGTACAAGCCAAAATTGATAACAAACACAATGGAGGTTAGCCTGGGTGCTCGTGCACCACCTAAATTGACCAAAATTAGTAATTATTAAATGTATGCAAAAAAAAAAACCAAAATTTATCCTTATTGACCTTCCACACTTCTTTGGTGTACTCATTGCACACTAAGGTACAATTGCTAGTTTTAAATTAATCAAAGTTGAAAGAATTAAAAAATAAATAAAAGGTAGTTCAAAAAGAGGACTGAAAGGGAAATGAACATTGCCCAAATCTTTGAGACATGGGCGTTGCCAATTTAAAAAAAAAACAGTATTAAAACAAATCTCCTAATAACTACTTGCCCTCAAAAGTGGCTTCTAATATTATGTAGCGTCAACCAAAATAAATTGCTTAGGAATGCCAAAAATAAATGTAGTAGATGAAAAACAACTACAAAATCTAACACAGGAGTTTGGACTCTAAAGCAGTACTAGATTAAGGGAAAGGGGCCATGGTGGGTAGGGGTCCAATGGTGGGTATAGAAGTAGGCCTGAGTGGGCCCCATAGTAGGTAGGCTTAATATCTAATAAACTTACACTTAATATCCAATTGCAAAACACTTTTATCTATAAAGTACACAAACAGACAAATCATATGATGCCACATTAGCGCAATGGTATTACATGACTTAGTGACCCACAATCGGTCTCACCTTTTTTTTGGGCTTTTTTAGATACCTTGACAAAAAACATGCTAATGTGGCATCATATTTGATGATGTGGCCTTGAAACCAATTTTTATAAGCAAGGGACTTGTCAAATAAGCTGTTGTACAAATTTGGGAGTGATTTGAAATTTATACATAAGACTTTGAGAAGCGCAAAGTTAGGGTGGCCCACTATAGGCCCCCCTCCCTTATTCATCCCTGCACCATTACCATTACCACTATAGATACTTCCATGTGTAGGAGAGGAGGTATCACGATGGAATGGAGTCCACCAGAACATTAACATATGCAAATAAAATCAATGTGAAATTACAGGCTTTGGTCTTTTCCCTCAGGATAGATAGGCTCAGGAAGAAGACCCAAACATGAGAACCTAAACAACTTAGGCAGTCTAACACAGAAGGATCTTGCAAATACATATGTTCCATCACTCAATAACATCATTGACCAGCTTCTATCTTGAAGCGATCCAAAACGCTCTTGCTCTTCAATCCCTGGCTCTGGAATGCCTGAAAGTATTCTTCATACCTGTATCCTCTGTACAGAGCCGGATGCTCCTCATCCACCATGGATTCTGCAGGAGAAATGAAAGCATCCACCGAAGGACCATAGAAGGTAGGAATAGATATACGAACAGTGGTATTGTTCGTTACAGCCCGATGCTCGACGCTCTGGAATCTCCCATTGCTCAAAACCTAATAAAAACATTTCAAATTTCAGTACATTAAAAACAAGTTTTGAACGATGGGGAATTCTGAATATAGTTTTGATCTGCATATGCTACTTATCATCTGAGAGGATAAGAAAGCAGATCTTACATAGATAAAAGATCATGATGAAGAAAATTACTTATATATATAAAGAACCCAGATTTATCATGCCCAATTTTATTCGTAATATTATGGGTCGGGGAAACTTGAAGTATTTAAAATTAAATCATATATATTATTATAAACCTGCAACTGATCTCCCAAATTCACCACAAAGGCATTGGGTGTGGGTTCTACTGCAACCCATTTTCCATCTCTGAGCACTTGCAGGCCGCTAACAAGTCCTTGCATTAGAACAGTGATGCCTCCTGGATCTGAATGAGGTGCTACGCCAAGTGTGAGATCTGGATTTGGGCATGAAGGATAGTAATTTATGTTCATCACCTGTCTATGCTTCTTAAAGATTGTATTCAAATAATCAGAATCCTGCCCCATAGCTTCAGAAATTGCAGCCAACAGCTTTAAAGAGAGGGCTCTTATTTCCTTAGCATACTCCCCTGCAATCTCTCTGTATTACAAAATAAATAAAAGACTCATTTCTGCTTCTTCTTTGAAAATTCTTGAGAGAAATTTTGTTCATTTTGGTTTTTGGGTTACTACCTGTAGGTTGCAGGTTTTTGAGGCCATGTATGGATGAATTCCTCCAGAGGATGACATGGCTGTGTTAGAAAATCCACCCAGTTAAGGAATTTGTCTTTGGTGATGTTGAAGCTTGTAGAATGCCTAACCAATTGCCTTGTGTCCTTTGAACAAAGGCATGCCCTATCTTCTAGAGGCAGTTCAAAGAACTCTTTGGAAATGTCCATCATGCTTTTCATCAGTGGCGGGCACCCCATGGTTCACAATCTAGATGTTTCATAACATGTATTTAACAAATTGAAGCAGAACCAGATAAGTTTGATTAAGGGAAAAGAGAAAACAAATAAATATTTTACCTGGAAGAAGCCATCCTCCTCACATGCATGCTTGATCTCATTCACCACTGATTTTCTACCAGGACTCTCTAAATCTTTGAGTTCTATTATTGGAATGCTATAAGAATGAGAAACCTCAGCCATTTGGGGGCGTTCATGGGGAGGAAATATGTAGTTCTCCTTAACTTCAAGATGGTTGAATCCATTGGACAAGAGTTTCTCTACAACATTGAGATGGGTTTCAACATTGGTCATGGATGACATCTCGCAAGGGAACAAACAAGAAACCCTTCAACTGGACTGGAATTGTTATGGATTTTCTCAAAGAATTGGGATTTCTTTGGATTGAGGAAGTGTAATGGGTTTTTGGGAATCCACTGGAGCATTGATTTGACATAAATGATTGAAAAATGTTTGTTTTCATTGAAAAGTGTCCTTACTTGTAGCCAAGCAAGATCTTATGAGAGCAATAATTGATCTTGATCTGATCAAAGAAGAACCTATAGTATAATATTATTATTTTTTTAAAAATAAAAGTGGTTGTGCCAATGAAGTCTTTTATTAGTTTTGGAAAAAGTATCATACAATGTCCTGGTTCAAGGGAGCATACCGGCAGGAAAGAACCAGGAGAAGAAAACCTCGGGTTATAGCTCCAAGAGAAAATGATAGATTACAAAATATAATCCATGGATCAATCCAAACAGAGATCCCGGATACAATCAATTCTACCCTAAGATAAAGAAATCCAAATAAGAACAATCAACGAAGATCATGTACATCTCCATCCACCCTAGTATTTGAGCTGGCTTCGTAAAAGGATAGTGGCCATACATGATCCAATGAGAACTTCTTCCTTGTCTTCACAACTGATGGAGAGAAACTGTCAGATCTTGTAGCAACATCAAATAATAAGTGAGGAGTAAGGAAAAGGTTTACCCTAGCAGAAAGAACCACAGGAGGAAGCTTATCATTGAGGAATTTGCATCCAGATCTCATTTTATCAAAGTTATCGTTCATAATGCCAGACCCTATGAGTACATAGCCAAAGCTTCCTTGTGAATAGGAGAAGAAATGTCCTCATCATGAAGGACAAAAAGCCGACCAAGACAAAATGTGACTGGAGAAGCCGACTCCACATTGTTCATTGAGCCACCATCCATAACACCCAACATAGAAGCTCCAAACTGACCTTTCCCTGCAATCACCACAGATTTTGGCACTCCAATGTCCTATGGTAAACCAATAAGTGCTCTACCACTATATGCAGGTCCATATAGAATGCTTGAAGATCTTGCACAGTTCTATTGTCTGCAATTCTTTAGAATCACTCACTGTCTTTGGCAACTCCAAACCACTAGAAACATCCTTGCCTTTCACAAACATAGCAGATAGACTTGCCATCCTCCATGGTTGGAGGTAACTGAAGTAGAAAGCAAACAACCCACTTTTGCACTTTTCCTTTCCAAACATTTGATCGAACTTGCCAATTTTCACACTGTAAGCTCATTTACATTTCGACAAACAATTGGTAATCAGTGAAAATTTTTGAATTTCATAATTAGGAATAGCTATAACTTACTCACACATACATTGACATTTTAACAAACAGTCATCAGTCACAACTTAGAATGTAAATAATGAAAGCCTACTATATTTCTGATTGCAATTTCCTTGTAAACATTTAATGATGACAGTTAGAGAATTTAGATATGAAATATTTATACCTGCTGTTATGGAAATAAGAAATACATAACACTGAAATTTATTTTTTTGACCTTACAATGTTGCTGTTGTAGGGAGGGAAAAAATTATGAATAACTCAACAATTTTTCCCAAATCCACGATTCCATTTAGCTCCCTAATATTTTATCTTCTATTCCAATTACTAGCATGTAATGATGGTTTCAAAATAAGGAATAAATTCCTTAATATTTCCTTGACCCCAACCATGGGAAACAACAGATGTATGGAGGAGCCAACATAACATAACACTTAGCAGTACTAAATATAAAAATTCTCATAGCCAAGATCAATGCAAATATAAACCTTCTCACAGCCAACCACAAATTTGCAGATTAGAACGAAATTAAAATATATGCATAACCCAAATATGGAGTAATCAAGAACCTGCAACAGATGCCAATATATCATCTCAAGGAAAAAGACTACAAGATCCAACCCCACAGCTCGAATGAAGATAAAATAGTCGATTACAGTCCCAGAAAGAACAAACTTTGCAACAGCTACCAGAAGTGTAGACCAAGAAAGATGCCAACAAGGGCCCCATTTTAAGATCTCATATGTTTAGAGGGAGATCATCCTTATTAAAATTTGTGAGATAATTCCTCATCAATAGCTTTATTTGCTAGAAAATCAGCCAAGGTGTTAGTTTCCTTGTAACAATGGGATATTGACAATGTATTGAACCATTTAAACTGAATTAGCACCTTGTCTAATAAATATTGGAGCTGCCAAACATAGGTTTTTTTCCTTGAAACAACATGGAAAACAACCATGTAATCACCCTCAATTGCTAAAGATTTAATTTGAAGGGACCTTGCAATATCCAGGCCCATACTAAGAGCTTCAAGTTCAACCATGTTATTTGTTCCCATTGGCAGCATTTTACAAGCTGCCTTAATAATTTTAGCTTTTGAATCTCTTATGACTATACCGGCCCCAAATTTACCAGGGTTACCTCTTGATGCTCCATCATAGTTTAGTTTGAAGCAATTCACTAGGGGAGGAATCCATTTGGCCTATTTGCGGGCCAATATCTTATCAACTTTATTAGAGAAAGAACCATGGAAGGGTAAAGTTTTGATAAGAGGACAGTTCTTGATTATGAAACCATCCCAATTAGAAAAGAATTTTAGAGATTCAATGTTCTTGAAGATGAAGGATCTGACCACTTCATAGATTGAGGATTCCAATTTGATAAGCACTTCCTCAATAGTAGAGCTCTTGCACTTAAATATGCTATTATTTCTTTCATTCCAGATGCACCATAATAGTAAAGATGGTGTAACAATCCATAGACAGTGGAAAAAGGAAGCATAATGCATTAGGGGCCAAGATTGAAATTGAATAGATAAGGTGGGGCACACCATAGAAAACCAACCTAGTTTTGCAAAAATCCAATACCAATAGTGTGTTGCAAAAGGACAGTGCAGAAAAAGATGATCCACAGTTTCCAAAAAATAACCACAGAAGACACATGGGAAAGCAGTCACAAGACCTAGCCTTTCTAGCCTCTCAATAGTTAAAGCCCTACCATTGACTGCAATCCAGGCAAAAACGCCTGCTTTAGGAAGGCAAGTTTCATCCCAAAAGAGAATATGTGGAAGATCAGATTTGTTTAGTGAGTCCAAAAGAGAAATGTAACCATATTTGACTGAGTAATCCCTTGAGTTCAATTTGGTCCAAATTAGGACATCATCCTTAGGTGCAAAAACAATGAACCGTTTCTCCAAATCCTTCTTGTAAGCTTCTTTAATATATGGAGAAATATTTAGGTTATCTACAGATTTCCAAGAGATTCTTGGAATGGAGTCCATATATTCAATATTAAAATAATCCACAAAAAGAGGATCCCACAGATTTTTTAAGAGCTCTTTTAAATTCCCCCAATCAGTAAAAGAAGAAAGAACAGGATATCCATTCCACCTATCCTCCCAAAATTTTTCTTTTTTCCCATTGTGGATCACCCATGAAAGGTGAGGGAGGATGACATACCTACATGAAGATAGAAAGTTCTAGATTGTCGAGCCTTTTGGTAACAAAGAGGCCCTAAATAGTGATTCTCGTGGTAGTGAGTGAAGATACTTTGAGAACATTAGTTTCCCCCATCTTGATTGAGGGTTTTTATATAATTTCCAAGTAAGTTTTGCACCTAGGGTAGAATTTTGAAGTTTGATATTTCTTATTCCAGTTCCACCCAAATCTTTTGGTAAACAAACCTTATTCCAAGCAATGAGTGGTATTTTTCCTTTACCCCCAACATTATCATTCCACAAAAAGGAGTGTAAAATAGATTTTAGAATGTTTAGGGTATGACATGGGGCCTCTAAAATAGACATCATGTAAATAGGAATGGCATTAAGAACAAACTTCACCATTTGAATTTCCCTGGCAAAAGTTAACCATTTATGTTTCCAAAGGGATATTCTATCCAAAATCAACTTGAAGATTCTCTCCCAGAAAACATGAAGATTATTTCCAGAAAAAAATGGTATATCAAGATAGGAGCAGGGCAGAGATCCCACCGAATACCCCCTGAATTTTATTAGTCTATTTTGAATGAAATCTAGAACATTGAATAATTTTTTTTTTTGATTTAGAGGGATTAATTTTTTGACCCGAGGCTGATGTAAAGTCTGTAATAATATTTTTGATTACCTTTGCTTCAGGTATTGAGGCATGCCCATATAATAAAGTGTCATCAACAAAGAGACCATGCGTTTGAGCTTCCTGCATATTTGGGATTAGGATACCTTTCCAAGCTCCTAAAACATTTTCTCTTTTTATTGGTCTGCTTAAGCCTTCAGTCATAAGAATGAAGAGAAAAGGAGATAATGGATCACCTTGTCTAATGCCTCTGGTTGAAGGAAAGAAACCACATGAAGAGCCATTTAGCAAAACTGAAAACCTTGCAGTAGAGATGCATGAGAAAATCCATTAGACCCATTTTTTTGCAAAACCCAATCTACGTAGGACATCCAACAGGAAGTTCCAATTCACCCTATCATAAGTCTTCATCATATCCAATTTGAGAATCATAGCTGGCATTTTGTGTGACTTAATAGAGTGCGATATTTCATGGGCTACAATAGCACCTTCAGTGGAATCTTGCCCCGACACAAAACCACCTTGTTCCTCTGAAATGACATGTGGAATTATCTTCGCAAGGCGGATAGAGATTGCCTTAGTGAAAAATTTATAAATGGTATTGCATAAAGATATGGGTCTGAAATCAGAAAAGGTGCTTGGAGAATCCACTTTTGGTATGATAGCAATGAAGGTGTTATTAAGTTCTTCGAGGATAGACCTGTTACGTCTAGCTTCTTCAAGTGCTCGCCAGACATCAAAACCAATGATTTGCCAACATTTTTGGAAGAAATTGGGAGTAAATCCATCAGGGCCCGAAGATTTGTTAGGAGATAAATAAAAAACAATAGTTTTGACTTCCTCAATGGAGAAAGGGGCCATTAGCATAACATTATCATTACAGGAGACCACTGTGGGAATAACCTCAAAGATGAAATTTTTAATTGAAATAGGTTCGATAGTCAACAAATTTCTGAAAAAAGATATATCTTCTTTAGCAATTTGCTATCATCTTCTAAGAGAATTCCATCCATGCTTGAAATTGAGGAGATTCTACCTTTTTGCCTCTTAATTTTTGCAGAAGAATGGAAAAATTTGGTGTTTCTATCACCATCGGCAAGCCATGTGTCACAAGACTTTTGCCTCCAATAACATTCTTCTCTGTGAAGAACTTCATCAAGTTGGGAAGTTAGAGATTTTTGAAGAGCATAAGATGCTGAGTTCAAACCATTTACCATAACAACATCATTTAAAGATTCAATTTCATTCTGAAGTCTTATTTTGTTGTGAATATATTTTTGAAATGCTGCTGATTCCACATTTTTATTTTTGTAGTATAATATTATATAAATATATATTAATTAATATATTGTTTAATGAAGAAAAAAAATTAGCGGATAGGGTTTTTTTAAGTGGACTTGCCAGTCCACAAATTACAATTCTCTAGCAAACCAGTCCCACGCCGCTAAACCATTTTCAGTTACAGTTTTTAAGGCTCCGTTCCTGAATTTTTTCACGGTCGCCGTCGATGTGGAGAAGCAGCCTTGTCCACGATTTGGCTCACAATTAATATTTTCGTTTAAAAGGCTGGAAAAATCTTGTCTCGAGCTCAAGATTCTACTAGCTCTAATACCCCGATATCTTTAGATCTACTTTTCGTTTATTTCGAGTAGATTGAAGTAGCAGCTGTAGGGAGATTGATTTTGATTTGTCTCATTTTTATAAAAAAATTGCTTTGGTAGGGTTTCGTAATACTTTTCCTGCAAAGTCTGCCCATTTTTACTCATCGGCATGGTTGACAGCACGACAGAGTTTGTCCAGAATCTTGAGGTAAGTCACTTGCCATGGTTTCAGTGAATTTTTTAATTTGGGAATTTTTACATGGCCGATTATTTTTTGATGCGTTTCTTTTCCTGGGTAAGTTGAATCATCTGCAACAAAACATTAAAAATTGGAACGATCAATCATTGCCAACACTTTCAGGTTATTTGCCCACATAGAAGATCAGTTGGATTTTCTGTGAAAGCGAACTATAGGAGAGGGTTAAACGAAAACAACAGCCTTTACAGTAACAAAAAACAATCTGAACTGCAAAATAAAGAGATGCTGGTGTCAATTCTCCACAGATAGCTATGGATTAAACATGAAGATTGAAATACCAATTTCTTCCGCAGATCAGTTGTAAACAAGAAGCATATGAACCCCATACAAAAAATAAAATAAATTGTGGCAGATGTATTGAGAATGAATGAATATGTTCTAAAAATCGCTTTGAACAAACCAGAGGAGTGGGAAATGTGAGCAGGTCCAAATTGAAAATTGTGTCAAACGTCCCCAAGCTGATTACATAGGTTGAACATATCACTCCAGTGTGGCCAACGACATAGGAAAAATAAGAGATACCATGTTTTCCTTCGACAGTGACAAAACCCTGAGTTCTATGGCTTCCCAACTCAATTTTATCATACTTATTGGGAAGTAATCTAGAAAGATATATTGGAGGGAGTAGAACCTCAAAGGAAAAAGACAACTCTAAAGAGAGTAAGTACCACCTCGCAATTGATCATGCCAAATTAGGCTGATCCTGAAGCTATGGATCACCATAGGACTATCTCCCTCCATAGAACTATTTACATGGTAATTTTGAAGCTTATTGCCAATAGAGTCAAGCCTTTTTCACATAGCATCATTTCACAATCCTAATCAACTTTTGTTTGGCAAGGACAAATCATGGATGACATGGTTGCATTGTAGGAAATCATATGCTCTCCAAAGCTAGAGAGAAAGTTGAGAATGTTAATTAAGATAGATTTATCAAAAGCTTTCCATAGGTAAAGTAAATAGTTTTTAGATCTTTTGTCATGGAATCTAGGGTTCAGTCAACAAATGATTGAGTGAATCGTGAGTTGTACCATCACACTCATTTAACATTGTCCAACGCTTACATGGGAAATCTTTAAGCCCAAGCATGGCCTATACTAGACAAATCCATCATCATAATATGGGACATTACAATAAAGAAGATGCAAGGAAGGCTCTTTCTTAGATCAATGGTAGGTTAGTAATAGTAGGATAGGAAGAATAGAAGTAATCTAGAGTTGTATTCTTATATGATATTATTGTAATACCTTCAACTTATTGGAGGTATGATTTATAAGGTGTCCACAATAGGCTATAGATTCTGCGACTTCAGGCGAATTCATTGTCAACAATTCATTGCCAACAATTCATAGTCATGACAAATTCATCTCGTGGAAAATTCACTGCCAGCAATATGATATCAATTACTGGTGATGAATTTTGCACGAGGTGAATTTGTCATAACGATGAATTGTTGGAGGTGAATTTGTTAACGGTGAATTGTTGACGATAAATTTTTCTAAAACCAGATTCTGCATGTTTGGATATTTCTACAAAACCTGTAACATGGGTGATTCACCTTTTGGGCTTGGCAATCAATGTTCGGGTGCTTGTTTGGTCCATATATTTTAGAGCCCCGATCTTGCATTTGAAGGGACCTAAACTTTTATATCTCTTTCCTTTTTTTAATTATACCTACCCACAACATTGCCCTGTTGTGTTTTTGATTCATTACGTACAAATTCATGTTTGTGATTACTTATAGTTACTGAAGAGCTTCTTATTTCAGGTATCTGTTTATAAATCCTATTCCAAAAGGTGCTTCATTGATGGTAGTTTTTCATCATGTTTATTACATTAGAATTTTACATTCACTGTATCTGTAAGATCACCAAATGTGTGGACATCACTACCCCATGATCAGGAACAACCAACTCGAGCTCCTTATGGGGGCTCTCCTTATACTCCAGTCTCTGTTCTCTATACAAGGGAACATTGTGAAGCTAATCCTGATTACCATCTGACCAACCTTAATGGTCGTATTGTCATGGAAGCTGCTAATCAGTCTGACCCAAATCAAGTTGGGTGTAATAATATATAGATTATGAACACTAGGTTTTTACAGTTCATTAGATTAAGTCATTTTCTTTCTAGAACTATCTGTTTTACTTGAATCAATGTTTTTGATCACTATTCTATGAGAAAATAAATATCGATATATTTAGTGTTCCATCATCACAATGATCAAATGAAAATCACCAATCAGAAACAATGATACAAATGAAACACAGTACTTTTATTTTTTTAATTCACTCATCATATTTATATTCTAAGTTGAGTATTCATCTATGTTACCCCAAGTTTCTACATAGATTTTTCTAAATATAAGTATGCTAGTTATATTACTAATTATGTGATTGTAAAATACATTTAAATTTTACTTTTCATTTCCTATTGATGTATCCCTTGAACCTCCTATGGGTGCAAGTACTAGTAGTACATAATTTTAACATAAAAAGATGGATGAATAAGAAACCACACTTTTTTAAGATATACAATGTGTAAAACTCCATTCAATGTGTTTGAGTATGAAGAAAGAGATTTATTAATGTATTGGAGATGGGTGAGTTTTATGCAATAAAATTTATTTTATTTTGTTAAGTTTTTCACTCCAAAAGACTTTTCCCAAATAAGAATATTATGTATTACTTTAATTTCTAATTATTCTATTATTATTTCACATAATATATATGTACGATTTCTCTTATAGAAGTTTATTTCAATTTTTCTCTATATTTCAAATAGATAAATGCACATATCAAAATAATATAATAATTTCATTACGTTAGTGCATCTTGTTTCACCATTGTTCCATGTACCTCCATGTCAACCTAATGGGTCCATTGCCTCCTTGACCTTATTTGCTACAAAATTTTGAAGTTTGCAAGCCTATTTGCACTTTGTGCAAACTTCCTTCTCTTCCTTGTGTTTATGCCTTCTTGTATAGGTCGTTCACTATCTACTTACATGTATGATTGTACCTCATGCATATATTTTGATGAATTTTTTGTTAAATTCAAAACTAGTGTTACTCAATTTTATGTGCAAGTCTATTACATAGTAGAGTTGTGGACTTTGCAAGCACATGTTTACTTTAGGTGAGCTTCCCTTGTTCTTCTTTATCCTTGTGAAACTTTCGTCCTTGCATAATTTTAGAGTCCACATGCACATTCACATCTGGAGTAAGATGCTTTTTTCCTCCCAAATTTACTTTTCTACTTGATCTTCATGCTCTTTGTGAAATTTTATAGTCTACAAGCATCTTTGCACTTGGTACAAACCACTTCGTTCCTTTTTCCTTTTGCTTCCTCACATGCTCTCTTTCATTCCCTCTACCTTGCAAGCTTCTCCCTTCTTCATGCAATTTTGTAAATCATATCGAGTTATGATCCCTATTAGGACCACATTATGGACCTTCAAGGTTCCTAAGGACACACAATCCCAAGTTGGACTTCTATTAGTCTGCCTACTAGCTCCACCTACTCCAAGCACAACCAAGGATTTCATTAGTACTCTCCTAGAGCTCAATATGATTGTTGAAGATACCAAAACACATATCAATACTCTATGATATCACCAAAGCATGGATTCATATAAAAGTGACATGATTGTGCATGCAAAAGGATACATCTTGATAACTAAATCTATACAAGCATGTTGTGAGTAGCACGGTTAACATCAATGCCGATAGAATATCCTTCAACTACACCCAAAAGGGCTAGCAATATAATGAAATAAAAATAAGAGGTTTAAATTAGAGAAATTGGAGGACCAGTAGGGGGCATTGTAGCAAAAAATTTGAACAAGGGAAAGAATCCTTCCCCTGCACATGTAAATGATGTGGTAGAACTTGTTGTTTAAGATAAAATCCTATTATTTGCAAGTACATAGTTGTATTTGTATTGTATTAGCTTTCTCTATAAGCATATTTAATTTGAGCTAAATGGATGTTTGGTTGCTTCAATCTAGCTTGCAATGCTTATTCTTGTAGATGGCTCTCTCATGTTCCCTCTCATATCTTCTTTATTTCCTCTTTTCTATGTTCTCTTTCCATCTCTTTCCCCTTTTCTTTGTAGGTTGGTTAGAGTAGGTTTAGATTTAGTTCTCTTCCTAAATTTGAACTAACCCACCTAAGTATGATTGCACATATAATATTACCAGCCCCCTTGTTATAACATCTCATCTATCACTAGGTGAGTCCCATAGACCCAAGACTTGGTGGTCCTGAAACCTTGGGGAGATTGCAAAGTCTCCTTTCAAGAGAGGAATCGATTCACCTAGCTCCTAATTGTCTACTATGTTAAAAATCCAATAAACATTTTTGGTTACTATAAGGAGGCTTGTTCTATATTTTTTCTTGAGTGTAAAAGGACTTAAATGTATGGTTGTTTTAATGGTTTGACTAGTTAAACTTGGGGTAGTTCCATCTCAAATGACTAGTCTCCTTACTTTGCAAGGGGGGTTCCTTGGACTCCTTGAAGGTCATATCACATGGAACCCTACCTCTTACCCTATTAACTAGAATACATTTTATGAGTATGTAGTCCAAATCTAAATCAAAGTAAAAAAAAAAATCCTTTATTGAACTCTACTCAAGCTTTGTATATGTGGTGGTTATGGTGATTATGGTTAGCCATATAGTTAGCTTTAAATATGAAATTAGGTCTATAAATTCTATGGTTGGTAAATCATTATGTTCACTACTATTCAATTTATTCATAAATTAGCAAAATCGTGTAATCTATCATTAAAAAAGACCACGGTGAAATGATAGATTTCACATAGCTACTTAGATTGGTCATAGAGATATTCCTTAACTATATATATCTCAAGTTTCTTATTTATAATTCACAGAAACTATTCTCTCTATAAAAAAATTATTGGATATCAAAAACATGCCATATAAAACACAATTTATTAATCCCAAAAAATAGAGAGTTCATTACTTTCCCTTTTACCACAAATCTATTATGTAAACATGTTTACATAAATAGTGTGATAATCTATCATGAAGGGAAAACTCCATTTTTTGTTCGTCTGATAGGCTCACTTTATTGTTTCCTTCCATTCTCTTTTATGAGTACGTAGTCCAAATTTAAATCAAAAGTAAGAAAAATCTCTAATCTATTATCTATGAATTATTAGCTTCAATACAACTTGTATAACATCCAATGAGTGTCAAGAAAGTTGCTTAGTGAGAAGTTGGGAATGAGCAGAGTTCATAAGAAAGGTTGTTGAGCTATCGTGGGTCGATCAAGAGATATGGTCTAAAAAACATTGCGAGTAGAGTGAGTGTAAAATAGATGGCAAAAGAAAATATTATCAAGAGAATTTGAGCCTCCATGGAACAATTCTCATAAAAGGAACTCAGCTAAAATTTCCCATAAATAATGGTGATTTTTCAAAGTCATATGAACTTACCTGTATAAAGGATCACAAAGCCCAATTCCCCTATGTCTAAGACCCAAATTTTGTACACAATTTGATCTCCAATTGATGAGCACCGATTGTTTTCATGAAATAAAAGATCTGCTATTTACTACGCCCTTCGTATGAAATAGCACTTCAATTTTTAGTCGCACTGAAGAAGTGTTTAAGGTGAACAATGCTTGAAGAAATATTTCTACAGTCGCTATCCCAACTTCTTAACACCTTTGCAACTCGCCTTAACCCCCAAACACCTCCATTCACACCTTCCTTCTACCTTTTCTTCCCAAAATGAAGCCCAAAACTGTAAATTTATGGAAGGTTATGAGTCTATTTCCCTTTGTGCATTGTCCTTCATTCCTAGTTGCAAAATTCCTCTGTTCTCTCTCCCTCACGCCATTCTCTCCTTCCTGAACGATTTTTATTGTCCTCTCTTCACGTCATACCCTTTGTTGACCTTTGCTGCTCACGTCTTGAGGGAAAAATATATCTCTCAGACTACCTGAAATCATGCTTTTATGGTGGGTCGCGAGTCCATTTTCCTCTGCATGCCATATATTTTCCACATCCTACAATCTTCTCATGCAGAAGGGGGACACCCATACCTTCATGTGACATCAGAGGAAAATTGTAGGGGTGTTATGCCTCACTAAATGCACCATCTCTCGTCCTTTTTTCCTATTGTGTTACCCATACCCATGCTTTTACTTTCTTTGACTACCTTTCTTTAGGCTTCACTATGTGGGATGTGACAAAAATTTCTAATTTTTTTTTGCAAGATATATTACTTCAAAGAAATATTATAGATTAATCATGGAAAAAGGTAGATAGTATGGAAGCACTCCTTAACGCTAATGTGTTGGGCTAAACCAAGGAGACAAGACAACAAGAAACATGTCAAAAATGCTACAACATGAACAGATAAAAAAATTAAAGAATCAAAGCTTTTTCAAAGAATTAGTGATTCATTTGTCATCAACCTTAGTCTTCTCCTTAAGAAGCCAATTTTTATAAGAGGAATCTTCAAGGAATCTTTCTACATCCCTTAGTCTATTGATTATTAAAAAAAGAATCCAAACCCCAAATTGAGAGACAAGGTGATGATTTGAGGAAATTCCCACCATTGCTTCAAGCAACAAAAATCACATGGCTAACCACATCCTCCATCTTTGGAGGAACTAAAATATTTTTTAATCACTTATTGTCTATTGTTTTGCCTCATTGTGCTTTTCTCTCAAAGCAACTTCAGCCCCCCTCCACAGAGTTTTCATGTCCTTCCTGTGAATTGTTAGAAAAAGTACGAACAAGACCCACCCTTTATCAATTAAATCAAATCTTCATAATTATTAAGCATTGTAGACATTTCCACATTAACCCATCGAGCATATTAACAAACTAATTTGATCTACATAAATTTTAGTAGCATTTTGACATGTAAACAACACACATAAAAGAAAGAATGAGAGAGATAGAAAGAAAATTTTTGCATCTATGCAGAAGAAATCTAACAGCATAACCTTGCAAAAACTCCTCACTTTAATGTCTTCAAGTCAAGCCTTTAATATATACACTCATGAAGGCCCAAAAAATTTCCGTAAGACATTAGCATGAGTCCAAACAAAGTTCCAAAATACCATGATAAAAATTCATACAACCTACACTCCAACTAGAAGCACTACTACTAGAAGCACTACTAGATTAAACATCCGTGCACCATTACCATTACCACTGTATGTACTGTGTATAGGATAGGAGCTGTCACTATGGTATGGAGTCCACTAGAACATTAACACATGCCAATATAATCAATAATAACATACATGAATACTAGAAAGTACTGGCTTTGTGCTTTTCCCTCATGATTGATAGGTTCAGGAAGAAGACTTAAAACATAAGAACCTAAACAACCTAGGCAGTCTAACTCAGAAGGATCTTGCAAATACATATGTTCCAAATCCTTTGCCTCATTGACATAGATAATACATCACTCAACAACATCATTGACCAGTTTCTATCTTAAAGCGATCCAAAATGCTCTTGCTCTTCAACCCCTGGCTCCGGAATGCCTCCATGTATTCTTCAAACCTGTATCCTCTGTACAGAGCCGGATGCTCCTCATCCACCATGGATTCTGCAGGAAAAATAAAAGCATCCAACGAAGGACCATAGAAGGTAGGAATAGATATACAAACAGTGGTATTGTTCGTTACAGCCCGATGCTCGATGCTCTGGAATCTCCCATTGCTCAAAACCTAATAAAACTCCACAGTGTCACAGGAAAACATTTCAAAATTCAGTCCATCAAAAACAAGTTATGAACAATAGGGAATTCTGAATATAGTTTTGAACTACATATGCTACTCATCATCTGAGAGGATAAGAAAGCAGATCTTACATAGATAAAAAATCATAATGAAGAAATTAGTTGTCTATATAAGGAACTCGATTTATTTTTTTATCATTCATATCTATATGAGCTCAGATTTGCTTTCTTATCATTCACCCTGATGATGAACAACATTGTATATAGTTCCAAACATTGACTACCCAATCGCTTATACACAATTTTATTCGTAATATTATGGATTGGGGAAACTTGAAGTCTTTAAAATTTAATCATATATACTATCATAAACCTGCAACTGATCTCCCAAATTCACCACAAAGGAATTGGTTGTGGGTTCTACTGCAACCCATTTTCCATCTCTGAGCACTTGCAGGCCGCTAACAAGTCCTTGCATTAGAACAGTGATGCCTCTTGGATCTGAATGAGGTGTTATGCCAAGGGTGAGATCAGGGTTTGGGCATGAAGGATAGTAATTTATCTTCATCACCTGTCCATGCTTCTTAAAGATTGTATTCAAATAATCAGAATCCTTACCCATGGCTTCAGAAATTGCAGCCAAGAGCTTTAAGGAGAGGGCTCTTATTTCCTTAGCATACTCCCCTGCAATCTCTATGTATTACAAAATAAGTAAAAGACTCATTTCTGCTTCTGCTTTTAAAATTCTTGAGAGAAATTTTGTTCATTTTGGATTCTTGGTTACTACCTGTAGGCTGCAGGTTTTTGAGGCCATGCATGGATGAATTCCTCCAGAGGATGACATGGCTGTGTTAGAAAATTCACCCAGTTAAGGAATTTGTCTTTGGTGATGTTGAAGCTTGTAGGAAGCCTCACCAATTGCTTCATGTCCTCTGAACAGAGGCATGCCCCATCTTCCAGCGACATTTCGAAGAACTCTTTGGCAACGTCCATCATGCTTTTCATCAAACTCTTCGGCACCCCATGGTTCACAATCTGGATGTTTCATAACATTTATTTACCAAATTGAAGCAGAACCAGATAAGTTGGAGTAAGGGAAAAGAGAATATAAATGAATGTTTTACCTGGAAGAAGCCATCCTTCTCACATGCACGCTTGATCTCATTCACCACCGATTTCCTACCAGGACCCTCTAAATCTTTGAGGTCTATAACTGGAATGCTATAAGAACGAGAAACCTCAGCCATTTGTGGGCGTTCATGGGGAGGAAATATGTAGTTCTGCTTAACTTCGAGATGGTTGATTCCATTGGACAGGAGTTTCTCAACAGCATCAAGATGGGTTTCAACATGGGCTGTCGATGACATCTCACAAGGGAAAAAACGGGAAAGCTTTATTCTGGACTGGAATTGTTATGGCTTTTCTCAAAGAAATGGGACTGCTTTGGATTTTGGAAGTGTGATGGGATTTTGGGAATCCATTAGGGGCTTTGAATTGACATAAACGAATTGTATTGGAGATTAATTGAGTTTTATGCAATTAAAAAGAATTTTATTTTGCTAAGACTTTTTCAAACAAAAATATTATATATTACTTTTACTTTCTAATTATTTTCTTATTGTTTCACATCATATATGTACTATTTCTTTTAGAGAAGGTTATTATTTATTTTTCTGTAGTCTAAATAAATAAATGTACATATCAAATCATTTTAATTTTTATTATATTTAAATATATAATTATCTGAAATAATTTTTGTGAAGAGTTATTAGACAACGAATTATGGAAGGGATAATAATATTAAAAACAAATCTAATAATTTATTTTATAAGGAAATTAAAAGATGTGTTAAGTTGAATAATTGAACGATATATTTGATAAGTTTGATAAGTCATCTTAAAAGATAATTTCTAACATATCATTATAACTGAATGATATTTTTGACAAGTCCCTTCTCTATTTTGGTAGCCTTTGGTGGGTCCCTCCTTTTTCTTGCAAGACATTTTTTATGATTGCATGCTTTGCATTCTTCCTTGAGCTCCATCTGTGATCATATTTGATGCCACATTTAAGCTTTGAGTTTAAATCAACGTGGTCCTATTCTAAGTTTCCACAAGTAGAGCACACTATATGTTCCAAGTCTTGGCGTCCTCTACCTCTTTCTTTTCTTTGACCTAACATTTACGAGAGGTTTGTGTTGCTTTCTTATTTGTTAATATCACCTAGGCTCTTTGCTTTTTAGTGTTATGCATTTGCATCATGATATAGTTACTTTGCAAGGTTCCTTGGTTAGAGGTAATTACATATGTCTATAGCCATCTTAGGTCATAGGATCATTGTCCTTGCATTTCCATGTCATTGATATTTTCCTTTGTGTCTTGGGCCCCATGTAGTGTGATGCCATTTTTTGGCCATGTGGCATTATTGCACTCATTCTCACTATTATTTGTCTAACAATTATTTCCCATTATGTCATTGGTTGATAATAGACCATGTCATTCACAATGGGACCCTCCTTTTTCTATCCAATTTCAAAAAGGTTAATAAACATGTGGTGTGCTTTTTGTCATCTAGTGCACCTGCACACTCCTAAACTATTATGAATTTGGCAATCATAAGGGGAGAGGGGTCAATAGTTGAGTGAGGTCATATTGTTCACATAATATTTGTGGTTATGTACTTTAATCTTGCAACATATTTACACTATATATTGTCAAAAACTAGTCCATATGTAAATCAACAAATGACCATATGTTAGTCAAGATAGACTCTTACATGAACACATGAGAACTTATGAATATTATTAAAAATCACAAACAAATTCATTAACAAGTGAAATAAATACTTTTTTGCTTCATATAAAATATCACAAGTATCCAATGTAAGTGCCATTTATAAAATAAGGTGCTCATCTAAACAAGTATTATTGTTATGTAGAAAAATACTATTCTTATGTGTAAAATTATTGGGGTGAATGTATATGCATTGAAATACTTATATCATATGTTTGTCAAGTACTACAAATATAAACGGTGAGCACAATAAGTACCTTGTATTTTATGATGAAATGTGAAAGAAGTTTTATGATAGTTTAAAGTTGAATATAATTTATATTTTAAATAATAATGTGTTTTTATAACAATAAATAATATTTTTGTGTTCAAATATTAGGTCATTTGTGTTGGATATAAATGTTAGAGATAATAAAATTATGGTTACCAAAAGGTATCGAGATCATTTAGGTTTCATATAAGTTATATTTTAAATAAGAAAATGATAGTATTCTAATAACAAAGGATTTTTTTGTTCAACTTCTAGGGATTACGTGATTAAGTTTCGGTAAAACCTTTAAAAATTTATTTTGAAACTTTTCACTAACATGTTGGTGTGGCAAGTTATGTGACGAGTCACAATTCCAAACCTTAATTGTAGATAGATAAGATGTCATTTCAAATTTATAGAATTTAAAAAGGTCTTATGAATTCCATGTAACCACTACATGGTCGTGAAGTTAGCCCACATGATTGCTACCCCCTCTCCCCTATTCATTGTGTCATTAATTGAGTTATCTCATAGGTGGAAGTTATAATATCAAAAGGCACCTTCTATTCATTAAAAATGATTTGATATTATAGGTGATTATTAAAATCCAACAATCGGTGCACATTTATCATGGGTGTTAAAATCCAACAATCGGTGCACATTTATCATGGGTGTTAATGCATCTTGTTGCACCATTCTTCCATACCTCCATGTCAACCTAATGGATCCATTGCTTCCTTGACCTTTTGCTACAAAATTTGAAGTTTGCAAACCTATTTTCACTTTGTACAAACTTCCTTCTCTTCCCTATGTTTATGCCTTCTTGCTTGGGTCATTCACTATCTACTTACATGTGTGATTGTACTTCATGCTTATATTTTGATAAATTTGTTGTTAGATTCAAAACTAGTGTTACTCAATTTTATGTGCAAGTCAATTATATAGTAGAGTTGTGGACTTTGCAAGCACATGTGCACTTTAGGTGAGGTTCCCTTGTTCTTCTTTCTCCTTGTGAAACTTTCCTCCTTGCATAATTTTAGAGTCCACTTGCACATTCACATCTAGTGTAAGATACTTTTTTCCTCCCAAATTTACTTTTATACTTGGTCTTCAATATTTGCGAACTTTTAGAGTTTGCAAGCATATTTGCACTTAGTGCAAAGTGCTTCATTCATTTTTCCTTTTGCTTCCTCACATGGTCTTTTTGATTCCTTCTACCTTGCAAGTTTCTCCCTTCTTCATGCAGTTACCTAAATCATGCCGAGTTATGATCCCTATCAAGACCATATTATGGACCTTCAAGGTTCCTAAGGACACATATAATCCCAAGTTGGACTTCTATCATTCTACCTACTAGCTCCACCTACTCCAAGAATGAACAAGGATTTTATTAGTATTATCCTAGAGCTCTATATGATTGTTGAAGATCCCCAAACACATATCAATACTTTATATATCACCAAAGTATAGATTCATGTACAAATATCATGATTGTGCATACAAAATGACACATCTTGATGACCAAATCTATATAAGCATAATGTGAGTAGCATGGGTAAGATTAATGTTAATAACGTATCCTTTAACTACATCCAAAAGGACTAGCAATATAATGAAATAAAAATAAGAAGAAAAAAGAGGAGAAATTGGAAGACCAGTAGGGGGTATTGAAGCAAAAAAAATGAACAAGGGGAAGAATCCTTCCCCTATACATGTAAGTGATGTGGTAGAACTTGTTGTTTAAGCTAAAAATCCTCTTTTTTGCAAGTACATAGTTGCATTGTATTGTATTATCTTTCTCTATAACAATATTTAATTTGAGATAAATGGATGTTTGGTTGTGAATGGATTATTATCCATACATTTAATATGGTGATAGTTTCCTTTATTATGTTCATTTGCATACATGATCATGAGGTCCATGATTTTCTATAGACTCTAGCTCTAGTTTGATAATGAATTGAAGTAAAAATACAATTGCATAAGCTATAAATATTATTTTTCTAGGTAATGCTTCAATCTAGCTAGAAAATTTTATTCTCGTAGATGGCTCTCTCATGTTCCCTCATGTATCTTCTTTCTTTCCTCTTTTCAATGTTCTTTTTCCCTCTCCTTCCCTTAACCTTTTTCCTTTTCTTTGTAGGTTGGTTAGAATAGGTTTAAATTTAGTCCCCTTCCTAAATTTGAGCTAACTCACATAAGTATGATTGCACACATAATATCACTAGGGCTCTTGTTATAACATCTCATTTACCATAGTTGACTCCCATAGAGCCAATACTTGGTAATCCCAAAAACTTGCAGATATTGCAAAGTCTCATTTCAAGAGAGGAATCGATTCACCTAACTCCTAATTAACTATTGTGTTAAAAATCCAATAAACATTTTTGTTACTATAAGGAGGGTTCTATATTTTTTCTTGAGGGAAAAATGACTTAAATGTATGGTTGTTTAAATGGTTCAACTAGTTAATCTTGGGGTAGTTACATCTCAAATGACCAATCTCCTTACTTTGCAAGGGGGGTTTCTTGGACTCGCTAAAGGTCATATCACACGGAACCCTTCCATTTACCCTATCAACTAGGATGCATTCAACCATGTAGAGAATTATAAGAACTTATTATTTTAACATCAATTGATGACTAAGGATGTTGCATGCATCATTTTTTATATACCTTTGAAAAAGAAACCTATGCTTGGTACACACACCTATTGCAAGATTTGGTATAGAATTCTTTGTACCATGCAAAATTTGGCTAAATCTGTATCAACCCAAGATTAGAAGCTTCAATGAAAGCACAAGAGAGACAAAATATGAAAGAATAATGTTATTCTATCAAAGGATGTAAATGATATTACTTTCAATGAATGAAAATACAAAGAGAACTTGATGTAGGAGCATCCAGGTCCACGAGCAATCTTGCTTCGCCCGAAAATAATTTCTTTTAATTTCTTTAGTTTTGGTGTGTTTTGGGGTTCTTTTGTCATCTCTCAAATTTGGAAAGCTATTGGAGTGGTCAGATTTGTAGGAAACAAGTTTTCACCTATTGACGGTGTCAACACAACATAGGCAATTTCCGTGAAAACAATTGTTCAAGAAGATTGGTGAGGTTTGGTTGTGAATAATTTTACAAGGATATTTTTAAATGCATTCCAGAAAATGTGGTGAAGGTTTTAAGGTTAGATTCCCCCTGGTTTCGAAAAAATTAAAAATTTCCATTCTATACTAGTGATTTGCCAAATGTTTAATAGCTCACAAATTTGGATGGTTGGAGTAAAATATTTTTGTACGGATCCATGGGGTACCATTCCAAGCTTGCACTCCAATTTTTGTGTGAAATGAAGAACTTTTATTTTTTTGCCCGTCGACACCCAAATCCTCACCTTATCACTCTATGTTGATTAATTAAATTCCTCTCCAAAATTGTTCTTGTAGATTTAATACTTTATTTGTAAACATCTAATTCAGATATTTTATGCTCACGAATTGGTATTTCTAGAAATTATTTTTTTCTAAATTAATACCCATTTGTAACGCCTGTTTAGTGGCTAATATGGGGGTTTTCTTGCATGTTATTTTTCAAATTTTAAAATTTGAAAAGTTATCCCATTCATGACAGCTTGTAAAGCCTCGTTATGGCATCTTAATGACAAAATGAAGAGGCCTAAGTGTGGCCAAAACTGCCACACCAAAACTGGGTAGTAGTGGGCATGGGAAGTGGGGAGTTAGCCACCTCATTTCAATTTTTTATTAATAAAGTTAACATAGCAATGGGGCTATGTGGGAGATGGGTTGTGTGAAGGTTATTGGAGGTAAAACAAAAGGTAAATTGCTACATAAAAAGTAAGGAAGAGGTAGCATGGAAAAATGGGGAGTTGGCAACCCATTTTGGACTATCTTTAGCACATTAACAACAAGGAAATGGTTGCATAGGGGTTGGGGAAAGCTAGGGAAAAGCATGGGAAGAAAAAAGAATGAAAGAGTAGTGTGACAATGAGGAAGGAGATAGAGGGAGGTGTTGGGGAAGAAAACCCTTTCGTGGGGTTGTGCAACATCAACAGTAACAGGGAAATTGGTTGAGAAAGGGCGGAAAGGGAGAACCCTAGACTTGGGTGGCAGGGAAATTGAGGTGGATGAGGAGTTCATTGGCTAGATTACTGGCCTTCCAATTAAGGGTATGAAGGTGTACAAGGATAAGAAAGAGTCACTAGCCGCGATGTCTCTTTTCTTTAAGAAGAATGAGAGTGATGACTTGAAGCCTGCGAAGAGTGGTGGGTATCTAAGGAATTCCTTGAAGGCTCTCTGGCGGGATGTTGTCAAAGAAATAATGAGGTATGTAACCCTGGAAGGAAGGTACATGGCCATTAACAATTACCATTTTTCGTTGCTTAACCATTTTAGGCACAAAAAATGGGTGTCATTTCCCTATTATTTGCTGGTGTCGATGGACTATGGGATTAAAGAGCATAGGAAGAATCCCAAAAACCCTATCCTTCATGCGGGGTTGATTCTTTTGATCTATGAACATGTTAAAGCTCATGATGTATAGAAAACTTTAGTTACTCCGAAGGCTAAAGCTAGGGAGGGTTATGAAACTGAGTTGGGTGAGGAAAGGGCTTCTAAGAAACCGAGGAAGAGGAGGCTTAGGTTAAATAAAGATTCTGAGTTAGAAAGGGATGATGATGTTGATTATGTCCCTGACTCGTATGCCTCTTTGGAGGAGGGCCCCATATCCCCTGTTCAGAGTAAATCTGGGAAAAGGAAATTGAACGAGGAAGTGGGTTATATGACTTGCAGTGATGAGGTGGAGGTGACTGTTCCTTCTAAGGGGGACAAAGACAAAAATGATCTTTATGGGGAAGCTTCCTCTCCTCCCCCTACGTCTAGGCTTGTGCAGATCCTGAGGAGGGAAGTCGGAAGAGAAGGGTTTTGATTCTTGGTCAACATCTGGAGAAGAATGCCCCTTTCTCTATGGTTGGTGGCTTCCATGGTGAGGATGTTCCGAGCACTGTCATTGGGTTTCCTAAATAGAAGGTTAGAGTTGTGGGTGGTGAACAAGCTGCGCGTGCTAAGAAAGCGAATGCTGAGATGATTCAGAAGAGGATGGCTGTTGCGGAGCAAATTTCCATTTGTAGGATGAGGTCTTCTGTCACTGCTGGTAAAGGTAAAGATGTTTCTGAGGATAAGGTCCATGGGAGTTCTTTTGAAGAGGATGTTGCTGTGGGAAATCGCATTGAAAACTTTGATAGGGAGGAACTTTCTGATGTGTTGGGCTCGGCTCGTGACAGTGCCAATGTGCTTTTTAAACTTTTTAAATGGTTCTTTCATGAAATCAATAGGACTAATGTTCATATTAGAAGCATTGCTTGCAAGGCTGAGGACCCTTCGATCCAAAGCCAAATTGACAATTTAATGGCTGGTCTCAATATTGTTGCTAATACTGTGGCGGAGGAAACCGTCAATCTAAAACAGAGTATGGAGGCAAGAATGTTATCCCTTGAGGAGAAAATTGACAAAATTTGGAATGTGGTTATGAAGAGTGGAGAAGCTCCTAAAGTCTTGACTAGGTCGGACTCTATGATGGCTTTCTCCCCTAATAAGAGAAAGGAAATTTTGTATGCTGATGTAATGGCTATTGAGGGTAAGCTCACTAGGGAGGATTATGTTGCTACTAAGGGTGCTGCTAAAGGTTATGTTTTGAGTTATGAGGTAAAAAATGGTGGGCCTAGGGTTAGGACTAGAAATAGACTGAAAAATTAGGCTAGGGCCTCGGGTATGGAGGTTTCTGATACTGGGGTTAAGGGACAGAAGCTTGCTGCTAGTGAGATGGAAGTTGTTGAAATTTTGAACAATATGTAGTGATGAGTGTCATTTTTTGGCTGCTTTTTGGCTGGTGGTTTGTTGTCATTGGGTTGATGGTTGTTTAATGATGTTTCCTTTTTGCTTCAGCTGTTCCTTTTTGTAAAGGGTTCCAAGCCCCTTCAAAACTCATTTTTTTACCTCTAATCAAAACATCAATAGTAACATGAATTTAATATAGTGGACAACAATTTTGTGAATATACAACAACATGGAGTTTAAGGGAGAGGTGTAGAAAATTTTGGGGAAGATGTATGAAGAGTTTTGGGTAGCAAGAAGAAGCTACAAGAACACTTTGTGTAGGTTTGATTTCAAAAATGTATTGAGAAAATTTGTACTTTTTTCAATGTGAATGAAGGAAGTTTTAGATTTGAATTAAAATGGTTTCTCTCTCTATTTAATCTCTGTTGTTTTGTGAGTTTGTGGAATGAGATTGCTTGTTTACATTGTAACCCCTTGGTTTTATAGACCAAGGTGAGACATAGAATTGCAAGAGATTATGAAAAGTGCCTTAATCTTATGATATGAGACATAAAGTGATAAGCATCCTATGTGTACCATAAGTAAACTTAGCTAGACTAGTGTGAATAGGACCTAGGAAATAAACCAATTAGGTAAAATCCCAATTCACAGGTCAACACTCCCTTAAATGCAAATTAGGGAGAATGTACAAGATGTAATGATGGGTTCTTGATGTAGAAGACTCAACGGTCTCTACCAGTACTTGGATAACATATTAATAGTGCTCTATCAAAAATCACAAACTCACAAAAGATAACACAAAATCTGATTTAATCAATACCCAAAATTTGGAAAAGGTGTAGTTGATTTATCATTCAAAAATATTCTCAATTACATGGATTATCCTAAATTGTCCTCCTTCACCACATCTCTCCTTCCCTCCTTTCCTTCTTCATGGGATCCAACCCACCACAAACCAACCACCTCCACCAAGTTCCTCCTGCACCATCATCTTCAACCTCTATACACAAACATGCAACATCCATATACCAATCTACAACTACAACTGCATCTTCTACAATTGCAATCTCTTCTATATAAGGTAAATAATCATGATGTTTAAACTCAAAATTAGAATTTACCTCATCCTTTTTTGCTACTCTAGCATCATCTTCTTCATCCTTCCCTGCAATATTTATCTTCTCACCTCCATTGGAAAGTTTTGCAAGCCACTCTTCTTTTATTGACAGTATATCTTCTTTACCCTCTTTATTTGTTGCAATCTTCTCAAGCTCTATTGCTGCAAGAACATATTCATTTACAACAATTGCTACACTTTCTTTGGCTAGAAATAATTCTTCTATCTTCTTTATCTCCTCTCTCAGTAGGAGATCCCCTTCCTTGCCAATCACCTCATCATACTTAGGACACTCAAAGTCCATCATATCAACTTCTATTGCAGTCTCTTCTTTTGCACATACAACCTCCTCATTGTTTACCATTATGCCTACAACAAGACATGTCTCAGCTTCAATTTCATCAATTTCTTCGTATTCATCCTCTTCCTCTTCTTTTGTGCCACATGCATGACACCCCATTGAATCATCTTTTTTCTTGCAATCAAAATATCACTAGAAAGATAATCACAATTACCTCCAACTCTCCTCTCTTCTTATTTTATCCTTTCGATCTTTGCTTCCATTTATTTCACCCGCTACTTCATATTTATCATTTCAACCCTCACATATTCTTCTCCAATTTTTCAAAATCTCTCTTTGATTTTATCAAGTCCAAGAATCTTTAGAATCCATGTCCAATGACAAAAGTCCTTTTCTTCTTCCTCTTTTCCATCCTTAAGACCTCACAAATCCTTAACATATTTTTTTTTTCAAAACCATTAGGTTCTACACGTGTAAACTGCCTCACTCAGTGATCTGTTTACAAACCGTACACACTCCACCCCCAGGTCCTAGTGTAAACTGACTCATATCGGTGTTTCCACCTCCACACTCAAGAACTCCCACTCTAATACCATTGATGTAGAATACTCATAAGTATTAGCACTCAAAAAATAGACTAATAGTTCTCTATCAACAATCACAAACTCACAAAAGATAACACAAAAATTGATTTATTGACACCCAAAATCTAGAAAAAAGTGTAGCTAATTTATCATTGAAAAATCTTCTCAATCACATGGAAACCATAAGAAAAATGGAAATACATTGTTTGCAGCCATATGGCTTTTGGAAGACATTACAAATAGGTATTTAAAACTAATTTATGACAACAAAGAGTAAACACCAAATGGTCTTCTCCAATCAATCCAATCTTGCAACCTCCAACTCCTCTAATCTGAAATTTCTAATGGAGAATCCTATTTCCATGACCTGTAAACTTCCAAACCTTTTTGTCATTTTCAAAAACACCCTCAAACCTGCCAAAACAATGCCCTTTTTCCCTCTCCAAGAAAATCCATGCCTCCTCCTATCCCCAAAATCTGGAAAAGAAGAATCATGCAACCATTGTCCAACATCACCTTCAACATGCAATCTTCTACTACAAAACCATTGTTGTAATAACCAACAATCTTCCACTCTTTTTCTGATGTATATCAGCTCAAAACCTGTAATAAAAATGGAGTCTTGACGCCTTCTTAAAGAGCTACGCCTAACTCCTCAACTCCTCCCATCTAGAGAAGAATCATCCAAACCAGCATTCACCAACACAATCTTCAACGTGCAACAAAAATCCATCTCCTCCCCTCTCCCAAATGCTATGCCCACCTTGAGATTCCGTCAAAAAATGCATGTTAGAAAAAAATATTAAATGTGGCCAAAAAAGGCATATTCAAAACCACATTCGTGAAATTTCCAAAAAGAAGTTACAAATTGGACCCACTTTTGAAAAGCCATTGCCAACTCAACATGGGCACCCAACTTTGCATGCAACAATTGAGGTGAATTAAATGAATTACTGAAAACTTGAAACTCCCATATCAAATTTGCAACTACAAAAGTAACGTCAATTATTTATTACATTATTTTGGCCAACAAATTGCAATTTGTTTACCCCACAACATAAAATATCAAATCTTAGTGTTATTCCCAGCATAACCACCCCCATTTTCCTTTTGGTCTAAATGGGTCTCCCTTTTTGTTTCTACTCGTTGTTTCCTTCTTTTGGCCTTGTTTTGTTTATTTTTGCCTTGTTGTTTATGTTTTGGTCCCAAGAGTTTTTTCTCTCTTGGGCTTTGTTTTCTTGTTTGCGCTTGTTGGGCTTCGGGTTCCGAGATGGACCTTGGACCTTTTACAGAAAGGTCCAAGTTTGGTTTGGTTTATGATCTTGAATGTTTTGTGTCATGTTGGGTTTCGAGTCCCAAAATGGATCTTGGACCTTTTTCAAAAAGGTTTGAGTCCATTTTTTGTCCCTTCTCCTACTTTGTTCCTTTTGCTAGGATCGAAAGTTTGGATTGGACTTGGACTTTGTACAGTTGAGTCCAAGTCTGTCTTTGACTCTCGACCCCACGTTGTTTTCTTGTTTTCCCTACCTTGATCCATTCGGGAATGGGAGTTTCAATTGGACTCTCCACTTTAGGTCTCGATCCAGAAGTTTATCCTGATTTTGAACTCTCATTTACCTACTGCATTAATGATGGTCTAGTTTGCAAATATGGGATTGATTAAAAAATGGATTTTCAAGCCAAATTAAGCCACAACAATGAATTGTTTGTTAAGAGCTTGAATTGTGAAAGATGTGGGTGTGTTTTGGAGTGTTTGAAGCACTTGGTTATCAATTTTCTTGTGTTTTTCTTCATCGGGTTGCGTGTTGAGGTAGGGTTCATTGTTTTCCTTTTGTTTCTTATTTTTTGTTATTTTCTTTTGTTGTGGTGTGTTTTATTCTTGTTGTTTTTTGTGTTTTCCACTTGTTTGGGCTTGCATGTTTTGCCCTCGTTTGAGGGTTTTGGTTTTTCTGAGCAGTGGATTAAGTTCCCACCCGTGGTCTCATCAAGATCTTTGATCTCAATATCCTTTTGGCTTTTAGGATCTTCAATCCCCACCATGCACTAGGTTTACCCTAGGGTTTCAATAAACTTCAATCAATTAGCCTAAGTTGGATTGAGAAATAAAATTGCATGAATTGGACCTTGTGGGGATCAAAACCCCACATAGACCTTTGCTCAAAAGATTTTGATTCGGGATCCATTCCTCATCCCAAATATCGAGCTTTGACTTAACCGAAATGATTACTTTTTGAAATTGCTTCTTGGTCCTATCAGGATACTGAATTCGAATCGAACCCTCTGTGAGTTGGTCCAAATCTAGGATCTATTCCCAATCTTGATACCCATGATAGGACTTTTAAAGTATTATTCACTATCCTTGTGGGGTTGGTCACCCCAATCACCCTCTTCACTAAGTGGTCTTAGTCTAAAGTCCATCTCTGCTCTTGACTTCTGAAGAATGCCAATAAACTAATAGTCCATTGGGTTTCCATGAACCTGAAAGCACTTTTTATGACTGGTTTATTGAGGACTTCCAATCCTGATCGAACCCAAAGTTTAAAAGTCTTGGTCTAGAGTTAGTTTCTGACCTCAAGACTCGAAAGGTATGAGTCCTGTTGGGATTTTGAATCTTAATTGGATGTTATTGTAAGGATCGAAATCCCAAATATATTTCTAACTCTAACACTTGATAGTTAAAGAAAGGGTCCCATTAGGCCTCCAAGTCTCGATTGAACATTCTCCCTGAAAGTCCAGATCCAAAATCTGTTTCCAATCTCAAATCTTGCCAAAGGCTTAAAATTGCTTAATTTAAAAGAGGTCCTTGCGGGGTTTGGAAACTTGGTAGGACAGAATTGCAAATCCACTCTAAGGCCAAGTTTCATGAACAAGCTTACAAATTTTTGATTAACTTTGAATGGCTTTCTCTCAAGTACCCTAAATTTCTGAAGTAGGCAGAGAATCTAGTCTTGAGGAGGCACAAAGACAGTCCAAATCCAAGAAGACCAAAGCATACCAACTGCCTCTTACTATGAAATACAAGTTTCAAGGAGTCCATGCGGTATCTAAATTCACCTCTAAATTCATGAAGATTAAAGATACCGAGTTGGACACCTTGACATGGAGACCTTCAAAATAGACACTTTCTCAGCAGATGCCTCTCCAAGGGCAAAGAAGATAGTTGCCTTAGGTCTAGCTCATGTCGCATATTTTCTAGCAGCAGTTTGATGTCCTTAATCCATATTGGCAACAACAACCTCCTACAACCTAGTGCAAAGGAAATGTATTGACTCCTGGGGTACATAAATTATTCACCTCACTCCAGCAATGATCAATGTGGTTTTCAATCTACCGCCTTATCCAAATTTGAAAACCATAACAAAGGCACAAGTAGTCTAAGAATATGAAAAGGATGTTAGTGGTCACCAAAGGTATATGAAAAAGAATTGGCTAAAGAAAAAAGGGAAGTCAATTGCTAAACTTCCTACTAAATCTAGAAGATCATACTTCTATTCTGAGGTAGGAGACATTATTACATTATTGTGTAGAGTATTCGGGAAAGAATATTCCCAAATGTACAAAAACTAGATGTTCTACCTTATCTATGTTATTTTGAAAGGGGGAGTGTACCTGGATTGGGGTAAAATTGTCTTAGATACCATCCATGCTCAATTGACCACTATGAAAGATACTAAAAAAATCTTCATGTCTTCTTATGTTATATACTGTGCTGCAAGAATAGGAAACTTTCAAGGGTTGAATACCACAGGAATTAGAGGGGAAGGACTGGGAAAAAGCAAAATATGGGAATACTATGACCAATTTGAGCACAAGAAAGCGAAGAAGCACTTCAAATGAGTAAAAGATGCTTTCTTGTATGTAGTCATTAACTAACTTACAAGGGATGTATGGTTTAGGTTGTCAAAGGAAGCTATGGACCTAGTTGGAGAGTGGGGACAATGGTATATATAATTCCCCAAGTCTATATACATTTGACTCTTCGAATATGATAAGGCTCCATTTCTTCCCCCAAGGTGTTGTAGTGGTAAGTTAATCTTGATTGAGTTTTCTAGGCAAATGATGGATAACAACCTCAAGTTTTCTAGTAAGCATAAGGCAAGGGGTATGAAATACCCCATTAACCTTAGTTTCTATTCATGTCCATCAATTGTGGCTGCCAAGACAACTATAGAAGAACTATAGGCAAACAACATGAAATCGTATGTTGCAAGGGAGGATTTTGATCCTAAAGGAAAGATGACCAATCTTTATACATCTCCCTTCTCCCGCCATGAGCCAAACTTTGAGGATTTTTGGGCTAATTTGTAGGATGAATTTGAGGTACCAAAAAGAACTTATGATAGGTTAATAATTCCTCAAATGAGGGATTTCAAGATCAAGGAGGACATTTGAGAAGGGTTGTCTGGCGATGGTCAGACACTTGACCCCTTATATGAGTTACAAGAGATTACCACCAAAACACTGGATCTCATCAATTGGATGGAAAATGAGAGATGTTCTATAAATAAAATTTTTGCAACAGTGGTAGATAGGAGCATCTCATGGGTAGAGCTTTGAATAAAGAATTATCAAGGGAAGGTAGCATCTAAAAAGAAGAGGAAAAATATAGCAGCTGGAACTTCTTCAATAGGCCCAAAGGAGTACAAGGGATTGAAGAATAAGACTCCACTACAGATGATCGAAGAAGATGAACCTACAAAAGAAGAAATGACATAGGCGTTTCAAAAAGCATCTACAACATATATGGTTGCATCTATACAGTGATACCTGGGCTGGGAGTAATTCCCGCAACATAAGAACACCCCACTAAAGAGATTGTTATAGAGGAGGTTTTGTTAAATTATATGATCAGATTGAAATGCACAAAAATTAATTCAAAAAATAAACACAAGACACAATAGATACCCTGGGAAAACCCTCCTCTTGAGGGAGAAAAACCTAGCCAATAATATCTCTTATATTATTGAATCTTTAACAAGAATGTTACTCATACAATAGGCCAATAAGGAGGCCAACACACAGCACCGTAGTCTGATGCAAATACAGAATTGAGTGACACAATCTGCCAATAGTTATCTCAGCCTTCTACTCAATCACAATCTTCTTCCTGAGACAACCTCACATATGAAGAACTCAACTGAATATGCTCGAACTGACTTGGATGATTCACACCTTAGACTAGTGAATGAACAAATGTAGAATGGATGGTGAACAAAGAGAATGCCACCGATATATATACACAATAGGAGAAGAAGACGCAACTCTTCAATACTAAAAGTCGGCTTCTTTTGAGATAACATAATTACAATAACAAGAGGTCGGCCTCACTTAGAAGTACGCGTCACTTCATAACTTCAAATTTAAAATAAAATAATTATCTTGGAGTAGATGACGTGTCTCTTCATCAAGATATCTCTGTAAATTAAATAGCCATAGGCTAGCATTTAATTTATTCAAACAAAAGCAAGGAGAATGGCTGGAATGATAAGACCGACACTGACATAGATCATCAACACTCCCTCTCAGCTAGGGAGTAATCTTCCAGCTGCACAATACATATCACCTCATCATGATGTCTACCACTATGGCTACAACCATAAGTGGAAAAGAAGAATATCACCTCATTGTGATATTAGATATCACCTCAACATGATATCAACCATAATGGCTACAACCATAAGTGGAAAAGAAGAATATCACCTCATCGTGATATCAGATATCACCTCAACATGATATCAACCATAATGGCTACAACCATTCTATGGTATGTACAAGTGTTCATCACTTGCATGATGTTGTCACCTCAACATGACTTTCACCATGGCTCTCCCAGAGGGTGAAACACAAGTACAAAATATTGTCATGGAGTCACACACATGACATCCACCATGACTCTCTCAGAGGGTGGAAACAAGGGCTTTCACCTCAAATCTCAAAGAGAAATGCATTAAACAAGGGATTTCAACTCAAACTTCTCTCACGGAGAAGAACTCATTAACAAGGGATTTCACCTTGAACTTCTCTCATAGAGAAGAACTCGTTATCAAGGAATTTCACCTTGAACTTCTCTCACAGAGAAGAACTCATTAAACAGGCTCACTGATACTGAGACTCTTTCTCAATTAAGGCTGGATTCTCCACCATACCAAGCTTATCTCGAAAGTACACAACCTTTATTTTGGAGAGAGGCTTGGTGAGAATGTCTGTCGTCTGCTCATCAATGCTGATATACCTCAATTGTATAGCCTTCCATAATACCATATCTCTAATATAGTGGTACTTGATCTCAACATGCTTAGTTCTATCATGAAACACTGGATTGATAGAAAGTTTCACACAACTCTGGTTATCACAATGAATGATAGTAGGCTCCATTGATTGTCAAACAATCCTGCAAGGAGCTTATGAGGCCACACTGCTTCTTGAGCTTCCATACAAGCTGCAATGTACTCTGCCTCTATTTTACTCAATGCCACAGATGACTGCTTCCTGCTGTACCAGGATAACATAGCAAAACCCAAATTGAAGCAACATCCAGAAGTGCTCTTCCGATCAGCAACACAACCATCTTCTTTAGGTTCAATAGGCTCCCTCTGAATCTTTAAGCACTTGCATCAACCTTCTGACCTCATCGTCCAAGATTGCCTGCAATGCTTTCCTTAGATAAATGTTTTCTAGTGCACACCTCTGGTACTGTAGAGAGTTCAGGGTAGACCTCCTCGACCTCATAGTAGATCACTCTATTCTGAATAGGTTTGCGGAGCTACCAATATCAAATCCAGATGATAGATCTTAGCAGTTGAAGAGGACTTTCAAGGATTTAAAACTTGGCCTTGCAACACTGCAACCTTCACTTCTTCTCAGTGTGTCACAAAACTCCCTCTTGATCCCTTCTTTAGAGCATGCAAAGAAGACTTCTGGAAGTGAGCTCCCTCTAGCCACCAACTTAGTCCCATGGTTGCAAGTTGTAACTTCACGCTTGATCATTTCTTTGGTCGGCATGACTTCCTTATAAGATGCCACAACATTTTCATCACTAAGCAATCTCTCAACACCTTTTGCTCTTAGATTTGTCCTAGAGGCGCTAAGGAGAGAGATTACTAATAGTTTATAGATATCCAAAGAAATATCAAGGCTAGAATCATACAAGGTTTACTATCCCAAATTATAGCATGAAAACATAAGAAATCATGAACAAACATGAAATGCTTATCTCTTAATACATAAGAATCAACCTATAAGTAAAATATGTAGCAAATATCAAAGGATCAAAATAAAGAAATAATATGACTTATCTTTGTTGATTTCTGATATATCTTTCTTCCATCATTTACTCCTCTTGAGAGTGCTAAACTCAGCACAACAAAAGACAAACTGCACAACTACTGATTTCTTGAATGCAGTTAACATATTTAACATAGAACCAGGCCCCTCAAGGTACCATCAGAGTTCATACACAAGAGAATGGTATCGATGTGATCATCTTATCACAATGAAAATGCAATTCTCTTTTTCATCTTAGAGTCACACTCAGAGATCTTCACACCTGGCATGAAATAGTTTGCAAAGGATAATAGGTAACTCCAGAGGATCTCATCACAAAGATCACTATTCAAGAGAAACTATGATCTTTACAAAACACACATGATTCAAATAACGAATGTCAGATTTGCACAATCTTAGCAAACTGAATTTTACCCCCAAAAATAAACAAAAGAATACTTATCTCCTTATATTGAACTATTCTACAGATGGGGCTTGTCTGCAGTTTCTTCTCAGCTTGGTTGAATCCTTTACATCTCTTGTGTAATGACCTTTATACCCAATTCCAACAGATGTAATATGTTGATTCCATGTCAACAACAGATGAAGCCTGAGACATATTCCTAGGCTCATAGCAAACAATAATGCCTACCAGTAGTCACACACAAATCGCAATACCAACACAAACAATGACCAAAAAAATAATCATGATTTGCAGGCCTGAGATCTAGACTTGAAGGTGACAGAAGGCGAGATATGGAGTTGATGCGCTAGGTTGATATACGATGCCCTTTACACTGGCACCTCCTTCCCCTGCCTCCAAATCTGAGGTGAGAGCCATTGCATGCCACGGATGAGGCTGCTCTGAGATGCGTTGTTACTGGTAATGGCTCAACTTTGCAAAGAGACCTTCCCGACACAAACCACAGATACCCAGTGAGTCCCACCCAATACAAGGATCCCGACTGACATACACAAGAGATCGCACGACTTCAAAAGGTTGATGCAAGGTAGGGCACAAGGACACACAGATAAGGTGGTAGCAAGGAGAAGCCTCTGTCAGGGGTCCCAATGAAGTCAATGCCCAACGATGGAGGAAGATCGCGTGACAAAACTTCCTTCAGCGTGAATTCTTTTCAAGGAAATCTGATTCCCTTTCCAACTCCGAGCGTTATAACGAAGCTCGGGAATGCATGCTGTCAATAGAGCTCTCGAGATGCTGATGCTACATTGTTGCCACAAGCCCCCAGACTCCAGGTGATAATGACTAACATAGAGAATCACAAATCAAGAGTTTTAGTTGCCTTTGAAATGCCTGATCTTCGGTCCTCGATCCAAATACAATGACTCTAATGCCGTGATTGTTTGACAAGATGCCAAAGCACAAAACTCTACTCAACACTTCTATTGTACAGAATGCGTGATGCTCAACATTTGACAAATGCCTAGGTCATGTGCGAATAAAGATATCAATGGAATGAGTCCGACAATTAAATAAAGACATGACTTTCTCTAGGTAGCCTTCGATTCTTTTGTACAAACTCAAGCCTGATGATTGATTATTCTGCACCGAATGTGTTATCAACGGATCTTCTCCAAGATTGATTTCCCAAAATTTCTGAGATAGACTCTTAAGCAAATCTGATCAATTCCCCTGAAACCCGCTCTGATACCATGTTAAATTATATGATTAGATTGAAATGCACAGAAATTAATTCAAAAAATAAACACAAGACACAACAGATACCCTGGGAAAACCCTCCTCTTGAGGGAGAAAAACCCAGCCAATAATATCTCTTATATTATTGAATCTTTAACAAGAATGTTACTCATACAATAGGCCAATAAGGAGGCCAACACACAGCACCGTAGTCTGATGCAAATACAGAATTGAGTGACACAATCTGCCAATAGTTATCTCAGCCTTCTACTCAATCACAATCTTCTTCCTGAGACAACCTCACATATGAAGAACTCAACTGAATATGCTCGAACTGACTTGGATGATTCACACCTTAGACTAGTGAATGAACAAATGTAGAATGGATGATGAACAAAGAGAATGCCACCGATATATATACACAATATGAGAAGAAGACACAACTCTTCAATACTAAAAGTCGGCTTTTTTTGAGATAACATAATTACAATAACAAGAGGTCGGCCTCACTTAGAAGTACGCATCACTTCATAACTTCAAATTTAAAATAAATAATTATCTTGGAGTAGATGACGTGTCTCTTCATCAAGATATGTCTATAAATTAAATAGCCATAGGCTAGCATTTAATTTATTCAAACACAAGCAAGGATAATGGCTGGAATGATAAGACCGACGCTGACATAGATCATTAACAGTTTCCAGTACCACTTCCCAAACAACCAAACAGGCAACGAAGGTGGAGAAAGAAAATTCAATAATTAAAGTAACAAAATCCCTCTTGTTTCAGACACTGAAGAAGTTTCCTTAGAAGGAGGAGAAGAGCAAGGTTGATAAGGGTTATGAAAAAACTAAATCCACTAAGGTTACACAATCAGAAGAGCTAAAGATGGTCGAAGATATAGCTTTTGGGGAAGTGAATGGTAGAGAAGAAGATCTTAACTGTGTCTTCATTAAGAAAGAACAACAAGAGCCCATTGAGAGTGTAGAAAGGCGGTCAGCTCGGGAAAAGAAAGAAAGAGAAAGAGTTGAGCGAGAAGAGGCTCAAAGAAAAAAGATTGAATAGGATAAATCTCAGCAAGAAAAGATTGAGAAAGAAAATATGGAGAAAGAGAGAGTTGAGAAGGAGAGGAACAAATAGGAAAAGGCCTCCTTCTAAGAGAATTGAAATAAAAATTGGTAAAGGAGCAACCAAATAAGATCCCTCAAAAGGAGCAACAAATGTCTACATCTGCAGGAGCTCCAACCTAGTTAAAGTTGAATTTGGAAAAGAGGCAGCAGATAGTAGCACAACCCCTAAGTTAGTAGGATAGTATTGTAGAGGTAGAAAAGACTAAGCCAAAGAAGTGAACGAGTCTACACTCAACTAGAATGAATGATGTCATGGAGTTGCTCAACTAAAATGAATGATGTCATGGAGTTGGTTACAGAGATTGCTAAACTGATGGTAGACAAAGATGACCGAGAGCTTCAAGCAGTAGATTACCAATTGTTGATGGTCAATCTAGGTAAGTGAACCCACAGTGAACAAATGGCATCTCTTGATTTAGATGTTAATTTAGGAAAGGCAAGAATAATGAAAGATAAACATGAAAAGAATGAATTGAAAGCTCAAGTAGAACAAATAAATAGATTATTGAGGGAAATTTCCTCTCCAACTTCATAGCATCTTTTTTCTTCTGAAGTTCCAGTGTTGATAAGCAAAAAAGAGGTTGATGTCCTCAGTGAAATGAAGAAAAAGGCACACATTTTTGATAGATGGATTGAGAAGTTCTAAGCTGAAATGGATGAACTTCTAGTTTCAGGGTATCAACAATATGAGGATGATTGCTTGTTGGAGGAGCAATTGGAGAAATATACCAATAACATGAGAGATTTGGAAGAAAAGTATAGGGTATATTTGAAGTAGCTGAAAGACTTGAGCAGAATGAGCGCAAAAGAGCTTGGTAAATCTACTATTTTGGGTGAAGAAGAAACTAATTTTGTAGAGAAAAACATGAAGATAATATTATTTCGAATGGAGTTGATAATAGAGCATAGAATAATATTGTTGAAGCTACAAAAAAATTTATTCGAGGATTATTCTATGCTTGAAAGTTTCATTGTTACTATCATCAACAAAGTTCTTCAACTACCATGTACGCACAAGTTGGACAATTTGCAAGTTATTAAAGATTCTTGGAATTTAATAACCTACAAGCAGAGATTGACTCAAAAAATGGTGATGATGAAACAGTCTTGGATAAATTAATGAATATAAAAGTTGATGTGAGGTTTGTAAAAGGTGATATCTAGCAATTGAAGAATACCATAGCAGTTGCCACCACTAGTCTTAAGAAAATAAAGTTCAAACTTGAGTGGATTGATGGGCCAGATGAAGAAGTGTTAATGCAGGTGTTAGCCAATTTTGAGGAGTATAAGCGACAGTGAACAAGTTAAGTTTTTAAATTTTGAAAAAGTGGAATATGTTGTTTTGATCAAGTCAACGCCAAAGATGTTGTTTTGAAGATTTTTCTCCTACAAGATACACACCATAGCAATTGGGCTGAGTGAGTGGATAATTAAAATAGGAAATGGGCACCTACTTTCAGAAAAATTAGTTTCCAGATTATTAACTATTGATTTATGACCACACCCCTATTTTTGTGGATCTGCATGTTGGACACCCAAATTTTTTTGGTTGCAAGTCTCTTTGTTTTGGAGGGAAAATTAATTTTCATATTCTATAATTGTAAAAACTTCCTAATTGTATAGTCGACAAATTGAAGCAATATTTGTAGTCCTTAGGCTATAAGAAATTTCTAGATTTTCCAACACTCAGTTACTTTTCTACAATTTTAGTTTAATAAATGAGTTTAAAGACAAGTTTTTTGTGCACCAGTGAAGCTTGTTGAAGTTGCAAACATTTCTTATTTGTTTCAAAAGCAATAAAAGGAACCAGATTTAAATCCATCTTTGGAATATCACTATGAATGGTATTTTTGTTATTACTGTTGATCTGCAATTCATTATTGGAATAGAAAAATAAAATAAAATTTTGATGCAATTTGTTTGAATATGTTAAATGAAATACGTTATTTATTTTGCACTACGAATGGATGTGATTGTGTAAGCTTTACAAATTGATTCATTTATTAGTTTTGATTGAAAATATTCCTTAAAGAATTGCATATCTAGTTAATAGAATAAGTAATCATTCATGTTTCCTCTTAGAAACTTTGTGATATCTTTTGTTGTTATTTGTGATACATTTTGCTAAATGCAAGAGACCTTTGTTACCTTAAGTTTGGATCCTAAAAATATGATAACTTTGAAAAAAAAATTAGTTGTGGAACTAGCTTAACCTGCACATGTAAAATCCTAAACCTCTAATTGATGGTGATGGTTTGATAAAAAAGTGATTCCACAACTAGACTAATGAGCTGGGTTTCAAGTTTTGATCAAAAAGTTTGTAAAAAGTGAATTCACAACTAGACTAATGAGTTGAAATCCAACTTTTGTCAATGGGGTAAATGTGTAAATGACGAGGTTTTGAGATTCTCCAAATGACAACTCTAGATTTTTTCTCTTATAGCTCTCTTCTCATCATGATGATGGATCACAAAGTGTATTTGAAATATTGATGCAAATAAATCATGCATAGTTAAATCCAGAAATACATCACTCTCATAGATTATGGAATGTGAAAATCTAATGTCTCTAATTGTTTTTGGTATTCAGTTTTCAAGATTTTCAAGACAAGATGGTTTAAGGACTCCAATAATGACGCTAAAATGATGATGTTATAACCTACACAAGTTGGAAATGTTGAATATGTAGTGAAAAGTGGTTGTTTCAAATTTTGGAACTCTGTGTAAAGATCAGGTTTTAATGCAACCTTTGAATTTAACTTTATTTTTCCTGTCAAATAAATACGGTGAAGAAAGCCACAAATGTAGTGCACATGATTGCGACTATGATGTAGTTGATAACAGTTGTGTTGTAGAATTGTTTAGATGTGTTGCAACCAGTTGCAGTTTAGTTTCGTTCACTAAGGCATGAATTTTGAGTGGTTAAGATGCAACATTATACTAGACAAATATGTCGCATCCGGCAATGGATGTGTCATACTATTTCTGCAGTGCGAATACAATTGTGGCACATAGACTGACAGATGTGCAGAATTTTAGGCAACCAAATGACCTTTAAGAACCCTAATCTTTTTTATTTTTTGATTTTTAGATGTAATGCAGTGAAGAAAACACAAAAAATAGATGTTTGATAAGTGATTAGTTGATTTTAGTAAATATTTTTGTTTCCAATGATAAGAACGTTTACACTTTGGTCAAAATCAGAATCAAACATGTACAACCTAATGTAGTGGTAGAATGGGTGTGTAATAGTAGATGGGCCCACCTCCCATTTAAGGGGTAAATACTTAGAAAGATTAGGTATTTGAACAATTGGTTCAATTGTAAAAACACCACCTCTATAGAGAGGTAGATAGTAGAATTCTAGTGACATAGGGTCATCGAAAAATGTCATGGGAACACCTTCGATCACTTACTGAGAGGCTATTTCTAGCAACTCAGCAAGTTCTATCTCGACCTATGAAAGTACATGGTGAATAGATTTATGGTATGATTTGTATCCCTTGCACCACTTTATTAGTTATGTTCAAAGGAATTTAAAGGCTTCTAAAATTAAAAAAAATAAAAAATTAGTGGGTAGATATTGGTGAACACCGTCAACCTCTCAAACATCACATGAGGAAACCCACGCAAGTTTGGAGCACTTCATGCACAAATGGACCTACAACTTTCACTCACAACCAATTTATATACCACACCCAAAAATGGCGCTTGAGGTCGAACTCTTGAGTTCTCTATTAGGGTGTGTCTCAAGGAAAGCCTCCTACTTCAAATAAAATGGTGAAGGTTAATGTCGTTATTTCTTGTCACCCAGGATCGCACAAGTGCACAAGGGGAGAGGATACTATGAACAACACACCTTTGTGTGCAAACACACAAGAGACAGTAATCAAATGGCTCTTTTAACCACACCAAAATGAAGTGTTCAATTTGTCTGTTAATTTTAACAAAAATGAAAGATGACATGTTCAAACACACTATTCTGTTTAAACCCAAGATAGAAAAATTCAAGATATGTGTTGTCCTATTTAAGAGCACCAAAAATAAAATGTGGGAGATTACATTGTTCTTTTTAAGCATCAAAATTGAAATGTGTAAACACCATATCCTCTGTCAGCACCAAAATTGAAATGTGTACAAACCATGTCCATTTTAATCACCAAAATTGAAGTGTGTAACAAACCATGTCCATTTTAATCACCAAAATTGAAGTGTGTAAAAACCATGTCAATTTTTAAGCACCAAAATTGAAGTGTGTAAAAACCATGTCAATTTTAATCACCATCATTAAAATATGTGAGATAATTTAAAAATGCCACAAGCTGGAAGAAAAGGATTGGTAACATGAAAACTTTTCTCTACTAATAAAAATATGAAAATAGTACTGTATTCATTGTTAATTTACTTTTCTATTTTTATCAGTCGCTTTTGGTGCAGGAGGGCTCAAATGCATCACACAAAGAAGCAATTGTGTTATAGGGAACCATAGATGCAAAGTTCAGGAAAGTGACTTTGGCATTTTGTTCATTGATTACAATTTACGAAGGCACGGATGCAACAGACTGTCAAAAACCTACAAAAATAAATAGAAAAGAATAGTAATGAATAAGACACAACAAACTGCATTTGTGTCACTTATATTGGTGATTGTGTTGATCGGTCAGGCGACTGCGGTTCAAGACCCCGCGATTACATAGCAATTTTCCACGATTACATCATTTTTTGTGATTGCGTCGTTGATCCTATAGCTTCACAAAAACTTAAATTCGTACAAAATTAGATAAAAAGGGAAATTCACATCAAGTTCACCAAATTGTAAACTAGAAATTCGACCTTCAAGGCATAGAGTTAATAGGAAATGAAGCACACAACCACTATATACAATATTAATTACTCAATAAGATCCAATCTATTCAATAGAAAACATGAAATAATAAGTAAAACCATATTTCAATTAATTTACACCTTTACCTTCACCATATTGCCATGGATGACTTCCATTCTTCCTTCTTTGTAAGCTTTTCTCTCAGAAATGGGTATACTACTCTTTCGCTATGAAGCTTCAAGTATGTTGGATGATTGCAATGATGCAAATGCCGAATTTTAAGAGTTCATGGTTAGACATCAATGTGCAATGAAGGCTTGCTTTTATAGAAAATCTTGTTTCAGATGAACGATTTGGATTCAAAGATGAAAGATTAGGATCAACAATTGAGGTCTGTTGAGAGCAAATAGATTAGAGAGTTAACTGGCCCGATCGATTCAATCAAGGGAATTGATTGGATAATTCGTGGAAATTGATTGATTAATCGATAGGATTGATTGATTAATTAGTGTCACATCCCTTACATTGAGATTACATGTTTGGTTATGTTTTTCGAATACAATGTTAGTTGCAAATAACTACTTTCATATGATTGTGACATTGAGAATGCAATTGTTGGTCTTTTTGTCGTAACTGTGAATTATTAACAAAATTTTTATTTTGCAAGTGAATTTATTAATTCCGTATGAGATCATGAGATTAAATTTAAATGCATATTATTTAGCCGTTGTGAACGATCTAACCACAGTCCTTGTCAGTGGATGCAGGATTGCTGCCATCATGAGAGAAAGGGGAATATCATCAGGGAGAGGACATGGTTGACAATGGATCTATTTTATCGTCGACCTCGAGCCGGGGTATGACAAAAATCTAAAACGTAATTTGGTCATAAATAATATAAAGTAATTAATTACTCTATAAGTATATATATATATATATATATTAATCTTTAATATTTCTAAGAGATTGCAAATTAATTAATAAGGTTATAATAAATAATAATAAATTAGAAGTGGGGCAAACTAATGTTAAATATAATCTAACACTTGTAAATATTGAATATTGGCATCGATTGAATATAATTAAATTGAAGTATTTTGAATTCTTTTGGGAATTATGGAAAACGCCATTTTCCGTCTCATGCCATCTGCTTGAAACGTCCAAGTATGGATACATGAAGAGGCAGGCGTTGGCAAGAAAAGATTCTCTAGTGCGGAGTTGGAAGAGGATTTTCATACCTTCCTTTGTGGGAATTGCTCTCGCTTCGAGAGGGCTCGATGGTTTTTCTCTTGAGCATCGGGTTTTCTTTTGGGGAAGAGACGTAATTTTCTGGAAGTATCATCTTGAAGTTATAGGTGCCAAGCTGATTTCCAATTCTCACCACTGTAATCGCAATCTTTCATCTTCAAAAATGAACCCTGTCTTTGTGTTTGGGATTTTGGTCTGATTTTGTTGTTCTGTCTCTCTCCATTTTGTCGTGGAATTACCTTTCTGGATGCGTCTTCATTGATGGTGACTGGCTAGCGGGTCCACCAGAGAATTGGAGTTGAAATCTTCTAATCGTTTTCCTTTCTAGGCACGTAAGTGAATCCTTTACTAATTGCGTAGCTTGGCATTACTTTGCTTATCGAAGTAAATAGTAGTCTTAATAATTTCGTTCCAAGGAACCATGGAAACTGAATGTGAATGTTGGCATCAGTTGAATAGAATGAATTTAATGAGATAGTGTAATCGTAATTTTCTCCTCCTTGTCTCGAGTCTAATTCAGTCTTGCCCTTCCATTTGGGAAATCATTTGTAAACTTCACTTATATCGAGTCTTATTCCATTTAAACTCATCTCGAATATATCAAGGGAATCTGATGAATGCCACTGTAATCTTTCTCATCTCATTGAGCTATCGTCCTCAGATTTTTCCTGTTGACATGTAATAGACTTGTTGAATCAAACAATTGTGAGAATGGCATGAAGAGCAAGAATTGAGTCCTGTGGTAACCCAAGGCCTTTAATTAAGTTTCCTCAAGAGAAACATGCTTGATAGAGTCATTCAATCCATGTCTCTTCACTGTAAATTTGAATGGTTAAGTCTCGGGTTAAGACCCCAGCTGTCAGATCTTCTTGAATATAAAAGGGAAATCATTTTTAAAGTGGAACTTAAACTTGCTGGATTATTAAATGTTTGAGATCATGTGATCATGACGACCCTGAAGTCAATCTTTCAACCATCTATATTTTGTTACCCTTTGTTGGTTGTGGCCTTAATTTTGGAACCTCGATCCTTTGTTGAGGAACCTGAAATGGTTTTCTTAGAATTATTAATCTTTACTTTGCTAAGATCAACCTTGTTTGATTATTTCCAGATTTGCGAAGTTTAAATTTAAATAATTTGAATTAATGGAATCTTGGAAAACGGTTTAAGTTTCCCAGTCAATCTCAATCTAAACTGCAGAATGATTCTTGACCTGTTGTTGGTCTTTGGACATTTCCATGCTCACCCGAATCTTTATGAGATATAAAAGTGAGTCCTTGGAATTTCACATCGAATAACCCCTTCTTATATGTATAATCTTGTGAATTTAATGCACTATGGAACTATGAAGGAATGTCAAGTTAACCTGACATCGTATTCTACCCTGAGACCAAAATATGAAGTTGATTGATAAGATTTGGTTGAACCTCAATGTTGAACTAGCCTCTTTCTGCCACTCTCTGCATGAGAGAAATTAGTAGATTATAATTAAAAAATAAAAGAAGGAAAGTTTATGAGCATTGTCTCTTTTTCCTCTTTAATGATATTAGTACAATCCCAAAATAAGATGTAAATACAAACCTAGTTATGGTAATAATGAACTGTAGGTTAATTTTAACCTTGAATCAAGAGAAGATTGGTAACCCAACTAGATGTTGAAGAAATAAGAAACTTGATTAGAGACTTGTCATGCCGAGCAAAGGTGAGAGTGCTGACAGCACAATAGTGCCAAAGATGTTGGCACAGTAGTGCTAGAGACATCGGCACAGGAGTGCTAGAAAATATTAAAATCCTTGGCCAAGGTACGATGCGAGATTCGACATCTGTCTAGCTATCAAGTACCAGATATACCACTGATCAGAGAGGCCTTTCTAGTTGGGAGGTACCCTTAGTTAGGTCGATTAGGAGGTATAGGCCCTTGACACCAGGCTCAGAGGTATGATGATAATTTGATCCATGTTGATTACCCTCGTGAAGGGCGAGTTCTTCAATTGAAGAAACTCGGGAGACCAGTAGGTCTTGGTTGGGCGGTAAAGCCCTTGATGATATTTCTCTTTCCTCAAGTAATGATGATCAACATTTCAGCTTAATGATGTTGCCTAATGGTTACTTCTTACCGCTAATTCAGGTATAAATAAATGTTCATTTGAGTACTCTATTGCTACTTTTACTGCTATGTAATTAATGACTTGTTCAAAGCTAGTTGAATGGAAAGGATAGACGGTTAATTTCTTTACTTCATTATGAATGAGGGATAGTTAATGATGCCCTAGCAGTTACTTTTTCAGTTTGTTATTTATGCTTGATGAAACCCTAGATGGATTAGTTAGTATGGTCAGATGAAGTTTGGTAGTTAGTTCCATTTCATAAACCTCAGAATAGTAACTGTTATATTTGTTTCATAGCTATAGAATTTGTTTGTTACTTCTGGAAGCAAGAAAAGTAGTTATTATCCTTAAGGGATTTTATGATATATGTTTTCAGTGAAAAGTTTACCAGTCCTCTGGAAATGGAAATTATATGTTAATTAATGATTGGTAGGATGTAATGGCTTCATAATTAATTTTTCCTTTTCATCTAACTACAAAGGAAAACCCTAGTTAGACAGTTTCTTAGTTATGTTCTTCCGTGAAATGGTTAGAGGAAATAGTTAGATGTTTCATTTTAGTTGAAACTGAAAACTTAGAAGTTAGTTGGAGTTTCGATTGTTGTAGTTGAACTCGATTGGAAACCCTAATTGAAAACAAGTTAGTTGAGCTTCAGCTGAAAGTTAGTTGATAGTTGAAGTTTTCAAACTGTAGTCCAGTTAGGGTGTTACATATGGTATCAGAGCTACGAGGTTCAACACTGTACCTCGGGGCTCATCATGCAACTCAGAAAATTGAAACTAGCATTGGAAACCTTGAAAATCTTATGCATTGGATCTATCACAGGAAGTGAAAACCAATCCTATAAACAAATCTTGTATTGAGTCTATCACAGGGAGTGATAGCTTTTTTGTAACCATTGGAATTGAATCTGTCACAGGAAGTAATAATAATCTTTGTAAATAATTTTGCTTGTAACCGTTAAATGCTCTTAGAAATAATTTGAGTTATCAAGTAATTATGAAATGATTCCACCTAAGTTAAGGCAAGGTATGCCTAGGGTATTGAGATTGTGATCAAAACTTAAAATATAGCTTAATTTGAACTTGTGGATTAAAAGATTCAGAAGCAATCAACTAGTGCAAGGGCATCTGAGTATCGGAAATCCTTGAAAAAAAATATATCAGGATAAGATGAACTCTAGTCTAACGTCTAGATTGTTCGGAAAGAGCCAAGTGAAATTAAAGGATCAAGATGATAAGAAAATAAAAAGTCAAGGAGAACATCTTGTTACATCAAAGATAGCTTGAGAAAAGGGGAAACAGATTAGTGTTTTATCTTTTAATCCCTTTGTGGAGTCTAGAAGGAGGAGTCAGTAAGTGAATGAATGTTTAATTACTTCATTGAAGAGGAGTTACCTCATATTGATAATATTGTGATATCACAGATTAAGTTGTTTGAGGATATCACTTTTGGTTCTTCATCAGACTGATGAATCAAGAGTTGCAGGATTTGATTTGTTATGGCAGGAAGTTGTTGACATGAGCAGCCTGAAATGCAGATATAATATGACAAGTTGATGGACAACTTAAGGTGACAAGTTTGCTATCTACATACATGGTCTGCCATGTTACTGGAATGATAAATATTTGTTAGAAGATTATTGACTATATGACAAACAGAGCATTCACTGTGTCCCTTAATGAATTATGTATGAACCTTTTTGATCAGGTCTCAAAACATATTAACATAACCATCAACAAGAACCTTGATTTTTATGGTACCTCAGGAAGTATTGGCATATATGGTGCATTATAGTTATCTCACATATTTATTTTTCCATTAATATTCAAGAACTTCAGATGGAATTGGTTCATCTTCTTAGCAGTGATTATGTTTAGGCCAGTGGCAATAAAATTTCATGGTGCATATATATTCATACAAATCTTGGATAAGTATCACTGGTAGAACTCTTGGACAGGTTCCTGTGATTGGCACTACAAAGACATTTCCTTGTAAATAGAGATAATGAAGACATCAACAACATGATTAAGGTGATGGTGAGTATCAGCTAGATCATCTCTTGAAGACAAAATAAAATAAAATGGTAAGAGTTTATTGTTCAAAACCCTCCTTGACCTCTTGTCACATAGGTTTATTGTTCAAAAATTTAGTTCATGAATGGTACAATGGTGATGGAGCAGTTAAGTAGACAACTTGTGTGAATGTGTAAATTCGTAAAACATTTCTATTGATACACCAAGTTTATATGTGATTCTGATAAAATTTGCAACTCAGACACGCTTAGTTATTGTTATCTACTTGAGAAGAGATAGTAGATCAATGTTATGAGTTAATACAAATGAGAGTGTTACAATTACAAACATGACACAAAGCTTGTTTTTCTACAAGGTTATTACAGATCTTCTTGGCAACACCTGACAATGGCATAATGACTCTGATGTCTTTAACTATAGCATTTTTGCTAGTGGTAATCTTAGTGATGGCAACATAAGGACATACAAAGTCACAGGTATATGGTATTCTTTAATTGGTGGAAACTTGATACAAATGATAGTTGATTGGTTTCTCAATTTGGTTAAGCCACTGATGATCATTAAGCAGGTATTTGTAACACATGGTATTAACAAGAACATGCATACCATGGATATGAATATAATACATTGGTTCCCTCATGTTTCACAACACAATACTTTGGTCGGGTAGTTGTACAGAGCTCATTCTTAATTGGGAAAGCTTTTCATGCTTAATTCTTACACCGGTTGATAGTGATTGCATTATTGTCTTCTCAAGGAGTGATCTATTGGCATGGAATGCGGAGAAAATGGTATAGAACTAGGAAATACTTGCTCACCGAGATTCATGAGAAAATCAATTGTTGTAATTAAGCATAAGTAAGGATGAAAGTTCGAAGGACTTATTGTTTGATGCGTTTGTAACACAGTCTCTAACTTAATGTAAGTTTTTGGAAGGACTGATAGCAGTGCAACAATCTGCTTCCTTATTAATGACTTAGTTAAGTCATGTGGTGCATGATAAATGTTCTCTAGATCTTGACAGTGTAATGGATTTTGGTAAAATCCCTTTTTATACTGGCAAGTGATGCCATTGCTTTATTTCTTAAATTCTAAAGTAGTCTAGCCGCTGAATTTTGAAAATTGTTTATGGCCATTTGGTCAGAATTTGGTTCAGTAATGAAAATGATCTTAGCCTATTGATTCCTTGTTGAAATTAAAACTGTTATATTCAAGATTGAGTTAAGTTATCGTACAGGAGCATTGTGGGTTGTTTCTCAATATTTGATGAAATGTTCATCTCTACCGTGTCTTGGATAGGCCTCTATTGGATTTTGTAAGGAAGTAAATTGTATTAAATATACATTGTATGATCTTAACTTGACAAAGAAGAAAATCTTGTGTTATGATATGTCGGTGGACAGGTAGTCCAGTAAACCCAGGTGAATAGTTTCTCCAAGTCGAGCAGGATGGTGAACATATACTCCAGACACTTAGCTAACTAGAGTTGTCGTACTTAGTAGGAGGGTATCCTTCGTAGTGTGACATGATTGGTTAAGTGGGGCTACACACCAGAGCTCAGATGGAAACTGAAGGGGAAAAGTTCTTCCTTTCAGTGGCGTGCCGAGTCTTGGAGGGTAGGTAAACTGAAAAGAGAATTCTGATATTTTCTTTTGTACTTACATAATAATTTATTTTAATGATGCATTAGATAATGAAATTGGTATTTGATGATGTTAACCTTTGGTGAAAATTCTCTTGGTAAACTTGTGCTAAAGGTAATTGAATGCTACACTTAGGAATGGTAACCATCCTTATGGTGATTGTTATAACAACTTTTATAATTCTGTTAGCAATTCGATTTCATTTGAAACATTGGACAAGAAAAGATGTCAAAATTCCTGTAAGCTAGATAAGCTAGAAGCTAGGATTAACATTAGTCCAGAAATGTTGAAAGAAATGGTAAAACAAATCAAACCAATAAGAAAAGATTGGTGGAAGCTATTAACAAATACAGAAGCTAAATAAATGCCACCTGGGAGGATTATGAAGAAATCCTCCAAAATTTCCTTATCTTTTGTTGAACAATTGAGAACACTATATTTATGTTTATGGTTATTTTTAAGTTTAGAATAAACAATCATCGAGGACGATGATTCTTAAGGGGAGGAGCATGTCACATCCCTTACATCGAGATTACATGTTTGGTTATGTGTTTCAAATACAATGTTAGTTGCAAATAACTACTTTCATATGATTGTGACATTGAGAATGCAATAGTTGGTCCTTTTGTCATAACTGTGAATTATTAACGAACTTTTTTTTTGGAAGTGAATCTGTTAATTCCGTATGAGATCATGAGATTAAATTTAAATGCATATTATTTAGCCGTTGTGAACGATCTAACCACAGTCCTTGTCAATGGATACAGGATTGCCACTGTCATGAGAGAAAGGGGAATATCATCAGGGAGAGGACATGGTTGACAATGGATCTATTTTATCATCTACCTCAAGTCGGTATATGACAAAAATCTAAAACATAATTTGGTCATAAATAATATAAAGTAATTAATTACTCTATAAGTTAATTTAAATATATATATAAATATATTAATCTTTAATATTTCTAAGAGATTGCAAATTGATTAATAAGGTTATAATAAATAATAATAAATTGGAAGTGGGGCGAACTAATGTTAAATATAATCAAACACTTGTAAATATTGAATATTGACATCGATTGAATATAATTAAATTGAAGTATTTTGAATTCTTTTGGGAATTGTGGAAAACATCATTTTGTCTCATGCCATCTCCTTGAAATGTCCAAGTATGGATACATGAAGAGGCAGGCGTTGGCAAGAAAAGATTCTCTAGTACGGAGTTGGAAGAGGATTTTCATACCTTCCTTTGTGGGAATTTCTCTTGCTTCTAGAGGGCTCGATGGTTTTTCTCTTGAGCATCGAGTTTTCTTTTGGGGAAGAGACGTAATTTTTTGGAAGTATCATCTTGAAGTTATAGGTGCCGAGCTGATTTCCAATTCTCACCACTGTAATCACAATCTTTCATCTTAAAAAACAAACCCTGTCTTTGTGTTTAGGATTTTGGTCTGATTTTGTTGTTTCGTCTCTCTCCATTCCATCGAGGAATTACCTTTCTGGATGCGTCTTCATTGACAGTGATTGGCTAGCGGGTCCACCAGAGAATTGGAGTTGAAATCTTCTAATTGTTTTCCTTTCTAGGCACGTAAGTGAATCCTTTACTAATTGCGTAGCTTGGCATTACTTTGCTTATCGAAGTAAATATTAGTCTTAATAATTTCGTTCCAAGGAACCATGGAAACTAAATGTGAATGTTGGCATCAATTGAATAGAATGAATTTAACGAGATTATGTGTAATCGTAATTTTCTCCTTCTTCTCTGGAGTCTAATTCAGTCTTGCCCTTCCATCTGGAAAATCATCTGTAAACTTCACTTATACCGAGTCTTATTCCATTTAAACTCATCTCGAATCTATCAAGGGAACCTGATGACTGCCACTATAATCTTTCTCATCTCATTGAGCTATCGTCCTTAGATTTTTCCTGTTGACATGTAATAGACCTGTTGAATTAAACAACTGTGAGAATGGCACGAAGAACAAGAATTGAGTCCTGTGGTAACCCAGGGCCTTTAATTAAGTTTCCTCAAGAGAAACATGCTTGATAGAGTCATTCAATCCATTTCTCTTCACTGTAAATCTGAATGGTTAAGTCTCGAGTTAAGACCCCAGCTGTCAGATCTTCTTGAATATAAAAGGGAAATCATTTTTAAAGTGGAACTTAAACTTGCTGGATTATTAAATGTTTGAGATCATGTGATCATGATGACCCTGAAGTCAATCTTTCAACCATCTATATTTTGTTACCCTCTGTTGGTTGTGGCCTTAATTTTGGAACCTCGATCCTTTGTTGAGGAACCTAAAATGGTTTTCTTAGAATTCTTAATCTTTACTTTGCTGAGATCAACCTGTCTGATTATTTCCAGATTTGCTAAGTTTAAATTTAAATAATTTGAATTAATGGAATCTTGGAAAACGGTTTAAGTTTCCCAGTCAATCTCAATCTAAATTACAGAATGATTCTTGACCTATTGGTGGTCTTTGGACATTTCCATGCTCACTTGAATCTTTAAGATATAAAAGTGAGTCCTTGGAATTTCACATCAAATAACCCCTTCTTATATGTATAATCTTGTGAATTTAATGCACTATGGAACTATGAAGGAATGTCAAGTTAATCTGACATTGTAATCTAACCTGGTCCATGCTCACCCGAATCTTTAAGATATAAAAGTGAGTCCTTGGAATTTCACATCGAATAACCCCTTCTTATATGTATAATCTTGTGAATTTAATGCACTATGGAACTATGAAGGAATGTCAAGTTAACCTGACATTGTAATCTAACCTAAGACCAAAATATGAAGTTGATTGATAAGATTTGGCTGAACCTCAATGTTGAACTAGCCTCTTTCTGCCACTCTCTGCATGAGAGAAATTAGTAGATTATAATTAAAAAATAAAAGAAGGAAAGTTTATGAGCATTGTCTCTTTTTCCTCTTTAATGATATTAGTACAATCCCAAAATAAGATGTAAATACAAACCTAGTTATGGTAATAATGAACCATAGGTTAATTTTAACCTCGAATCAAGAGAAGATTGGTAACCCAACTAGATGTTGAAGAAATAAGAAACTTGATTAGAGATTTGTCATGCCGAGCAAAGGTGAGAGTGTTGACGGAACAATAGTGCCAAAGATGTCGGCACAGTAGTGCTAGAGACATCGGCACAAGAGTGCTAGAAAATATTAAAATCCTTGGCCAAGGTACGATGCGAGATTCAACATTTGTCAGCTATCAAGTACCAGATATACCACTGATCAGAGAGGCCTTTCTAGTTGGGAGGTACCCTTAGTTAGGTCGATCAGGAGGTATAGGTCCTTGACACCAGGCTCAGAGGTATGATGATAATTTGATCCATGTTGATTACCCTCGTGAAGGGCGGGTTCTTCAGTTGAAGAAACTCGGGAGACCAGTAGGTCTTGGTTGGGCGGTAAAGCCCTTGATGATATTTCTCTTTCCTCAAGTAATGATGATCGACATTTTAGCTTAATGATGTTGCCTAATGGTTACTTCTTACCGCTAATTCAGGTACAAATAAATGTTCATTTGAGTACTTTATTACTACTTTTACTGCTATGCAATTAATGAATTGTTCAAAGCTAGTTGAATGGAAAGGATAGACAGTTAATTTCTTTACTTCATTGTGAATGAGAGATAGTTAATGATGCCCCAGCAGTTACTTTTTCAGTTTGTTATTTATGCTTGATGAAACCCTAGATGGATTAGTTAGTATGGTCAGATGAAGTTTGGCAGTTAGTTCCATTTCATAAACCTCAGAATAGCAGCTGTTATATTTGTTTCATAACTATAGAATTTGTTTGTTACTTCTAGAAGCAGGAAAAGTAGTTATTATCCTTAAGTGATTTTATGATATATGTTTTCACTTAAAAGTTTACCATTCATTTGGAAATGGAAATTATATGTTAATTATGATTGGTAGGATGTAATGGCTTCATAATTAATTTTTCCTTTTCATCTAACTGCAAAGGAAAACCCTAGTTAGACAGTTTCTTAGTTATGTTCTTTCGTGAAACGGTTAGAGGAAACAGTTAGATGTTTCATTTCAGTTGAAACTTAAAACTTAGAAGTTAGTTGGAGTTTCCATTGTTGTAGTTGAACTTGATTGGAAACCCTAATTGAAAACAAGTCAGTTGAGCTTCAGCTGAAAGTTAGTTGATAGTTGAATTTTTCAAACTATAGTCCAGTTAGGGTGTTACAATTAGTGGGATTGAATAATCAATGAAATTGATTTGCTAGTCAACAAATTTGATTGAATAAGTAATGGAATGGATTGATTAGTCAATAGAATTGATTGATCGATCAAAGTGTGAGAGGATAATTAAATTAATTAAATAATTAATAATCTTTGGAGGAATGTGCAAGTAAAGATTGAATTAATAAATAAGAATATTTAATAATGGGTCATGTTGAATGAATATTGGAGGATTAAATAATTAATTAGAAGTGGGAAAGTGGTTTAATTAAATAATTTGTAACAATTGTTTGATATAAGAAGGGTGTTTGATTTTAATTAAATAATTATATGATAACTATTTAATTAAAGTAGAAGAATACGTTAAGTTAGCGACATAATTAAATAAATAAGATTTATTTAATTAATTAGGAAGAATAATGTTTAATTAAGACATTATTAAATAAATAGGATTTATTTAATTAGTCAAGGAGAGTAAGGATAATCAAAACATTATTAAATAAGTATGATTTATTTAATTAGTTAAAAATGGTTTAAATAATATAAAATCACTTAATTAATAGTAGAAATGAAAAATTGATAGTAATTAAATAATTGTGTGAAATGAGAGGTCAGAAGGTGTATGAGCTCTGCTAGAGTTTTCTTGTGTCTGTGGTCATTCTTGACCCCTCTTGCATCATACTGCACTTACTGCGCAAGTATTTCCTCTTTTCCTGTGTGTACGACCACATTTACTGCGGTTCTTTTGTTTTAATATGCCTTCAACCGGATCTAACCCAACAATTCATGTTAGTGTTGGCGGTTCGACGGCTCTACTCAATGGCTCCTCCTTCGAGCAAATGACCCCAAAAATTTGTTCTGAAAGTGTTTCACAAGGTAAGTCTTTTGACTCCCTAGTTGATGTGGTTTTACCTTTGCTTGATTTTGATTCTTCTTGTAAATGGATTAAGCAACATACTCTTGTTGGGTGCTTTGTTGGAAGGACTCCCCCTAAAAGTATGCTTAAAGAATGGGTCCACAAGGCTTGGGTCCCTCATGGGATCTACCTTGATATGGTCCAAAATTTAACCAATGGTTTTTTTCTTTTCCATTTTGTGGAGGTCAGTCATGTTTACGCAATCCTGAATCATGGTCCCTGGTATGTCAAGTCTTCTTTGTTGGTTTTCCAATCATGGACCCAAGACTTCATTGTCTTGGATGACACCAAGTTGCGGGTCCCGGTTTGGATTGATTTTTCAAGGTTGCCCTTGCCTTGTGTGCCTATTTGAATCATATTGTGTCCTCTCTGGGGAGGGTTATTTGCATTGAGCCAGATAGGTTTTTCCAAGCCTAACCCCAGAAACGGGTGTGTGTTGAAGTGGACCTTTCACAAGATTTGAAAGACTCCATTGATATTCAAATTGGAGATTTTCAGCAATACCCAAAAGGTCACTTATTTTAATCTGTCGAACACATGCTATATATGTTATTCCGCAGACCACAAGATTAGGGATTTCCCTTTGGTAGTGCCTCCTACTCCTCCACTGTAGGAATCTGAAAAGCCCCGTCAGGAAGATAATTTTGTTGCTAAACTTGATGAGAAATGGACCACAATTACGAACCGTAAACACAAGTCCAATGGCTCTAGGATGGTTCCCAAAGTCCCAGATCCAACTAAAGATGCTCCAAACCCTTTGGGGAAGGGGAAAGAAGCCCCGGTCAGGGCTAACAATATTCAAGCATAGCCCAGGCCAAAGGCTACGCCTCAGCCTACTGTTGTTATGATGGCACAACCTAATGCTTCTCCTCCTATGATCAGAGCTCAATGGTGGTCTCTTAGTCCTTCTCCACCATTGGAAGAGGGAGAATAGTGCAGGAGAAACAAAGACTTTCTACTCCGAATAATCAAATTGGGTCAATTCTGCCAGAATTTTTATAGAATCGCTTCTCTACTCTGGATGAGGAGGAGCCAGACTTCGACGATATGGAGGAGTTTCATTCATGAATTTCCTCTCTTGGAATGTTCAAGGTTTGACAGATTCATGAATTTCCTCTCTTGGAATGTTCAAGGTTTGACAGACCTCTCCAAAAAGTATTCTGTTAGGGATACTTTGAAGAAATATTCTGGTATTGAAGTGCTCTATTTGGCCAACTAGTCAAATGTTTTGTACCACTCATGATGCTGGACGTGGTGGAGTTGTCACCCTTTTGTCCCCGCAGTGGCATGCTTGTGTGGTCGACCACGAGTCTGACCCCACACATCGACTCATCTAGATCCTTTTCAACATTGATAATCATTCCTTTGGGATTATTAATGTTTATGCTTCTAATGATGTTGTAGAACACTCCGTGCTTTGGTGTTGGATTGATGATTCATTGCAAGTTGTTACTTGGTTACTGTGTGGGGATTTCAATATGGTTGAGATGGCATATGATAAAGATGGCACTTTGCCATTCATATGGGAAACTGGCAAACGAGAAGCGTGGTTTTACATGCGTAATAAATTGGGGCTTTTTGATCCCAATATTGGCCACCATCATTCTCATTTCCTCTAGCACACTTGGTGTAATTATAGGGCCGACTCTGATAGGATATTTAAGCACCTTGATCGTGCCATGATCTCGGCTCAATCTTTCTTCTCTTTTGACAACTTTTGCTTCCGGTTAAGTTGTTAGTGGATGTGGCCTTGTCAAATCATTTCCCCATTTCTTTTCGCATTGAATGGGAGACAAGACAGTCTCGGGCTTGCAAAACATAGTTCTTTTTTCACACATCTCTACTTTGTCATCAACCCACGTTGGCCCACATTCATAGAGTCTTGAATTTGGAGTGCAAGCTAGCTCATAATACAGGTTGGATTAATTGGTGGAATGATGCTATCAATCGCATGACAAGATTTTTGTGTATTTATGGGTGCCAGCTGGCCATTTTTCACCGGTGGTCTTATGAGGCTACCACGGCTGACCTGAGTTTAGCTACCAAAGCTCTGGAGGTTAGCCCTTTTTCCCCATCATTACAAGTTAGGTTGGTGGAATTAAGACACAAAAAGAAAGTTACAGACAATTATGCTACGAAAGGTGTGCAAATCAAAGCTAGGTTACACTAGTTAAAGGTTGGCGACCGTGCCTCCAAGGAGTTTTTTTGGCCTTGCATGCCAAGAACTCATCTCTAGGCATTAAAAAAATCAAAGATGGAATTCAGGTGCTCTCTGAGCTGCCTAACATTCTCCAGGCCTTTGTTTGACATTATGAATAAGTTTTCACTACTCAGGAATTTACGCCAAAGTGACAACAATCCCTTCAAGATTGTCTTGTTGTTGTGCCAAATAGGCTATCTTCATCCCATAAAGCCTTTTGTGAACAATTGCTCGTAGTTGAAGACTTAAAGGAAGATGTTCATTCCATGGATGATGACAAGGCCCCGAGGATTGATGGCTTCCCTTGCGAATTTTATAAAAACCTTTGGGACTATGTTGGACATGACTTGCATAAAGTCTATGTTGAGGCTTTTCATTCCAAATCACTGGGTAATTTAATTAACAAAGGAAATATTATATTCATACCTAAGTTTGGAGATCCTGAGGATATCTGTAACTAGTAGCCCATCACACTCCTCAATGTTTCTTACAAAATCATCGCCAAAGCTTTGGCTTTGAAGATCTACCATCTTTTGCCTTAGATTGTGCGCCCAAAGAAAATTGGGTTTATCAATTCCAGATTTATTATAGACAATATCATTGTTGTGTGGGAAGGCATGGAGTGGGCCAGATGTTCGGAGCATAAAGCTATTTTTCTCAAAATAGACTTTGCTAAAGCATATGACCGCATAGAATGGCATTTTATTTTGGCCATGTTGAAAGCCTTGGGGTTTGGGCCTAATTTTATTAATGATGTCCAAATACTCTTCTTAGATGCCTTTGCTTGTATCACCATTAATGGCAGCCAATATCTTGCCTTTCGGCTTTTTCGCTCCATTTGGCAAGGATTCCCACTTCCTCCTTCTCTTTACGTGCTTGTTGCTGAAGGATTTAGCTATCTCCTGGCCAATACGGTTTCTCAACAATGTGTCAAAGGAATTTCTCTGCCTAACTCCCAAGCTCAACTGGTTAATGGCCATTTTGTTGATGACTCTTTACTCACTCTTCTGGAGGAAGAGAATAATATTAAGGTGGCTCTGGAATGTCTTAGAATTTTTTTCTTGCATCTAGCTTCGCCATTCAGTGGCACAAAACTTTGTGCTATAGAAAATCTATATTTCCCACTCCTCACTGGCTTTAGCAGTATGGTTGGAAATGGATTGGGCCAAGGGAAATCTTTTGGTTTCTGGGAATTCCCTTTGCCTTCTAGGCCTCTCCGGCCTCATTGTGGCAAGTTGTTCTCTCTAGGATTGAGAAAAAGCTACCCTATTGGATTAGCAAGCCTCTTTCTCTGGTAGGGAAATTCCAAGTGTGCTCCAAAATTTTAGCAGCCACACATATCTACTACTCCTCTTGTTGGGCCCCTTCAAAAGTTGTGTATGATAAGCTTGAAAAGCTACTTCAGGACTTTCTTTGGGCCTTTGTGGAGTCCCACAGAGGGTTTCATCGCATTGCCTGGGAGTTTTGCTACCTTCTCAGTGACTCTGGAGGGCTTGGGTTGCTTTCCACTCAATGACAAGGGATTTCCTTGTGTGTGAAATGGATAATTGTGCTCTTATTGGAGATGAAGCTTGGAAGATTCTCCTTAAGCGTTGCATTCAATCTAGTTTTCCTATTCACAGACCCACCTAGAAGGGGATTGGCTTTCAAACCCTTCTAGTCATGAAGGAACTAATTCAAATTTTGGGAACTTTCATGGCAAAGAGCATTTGGAGAGCCTGGGAGGTGGTTAAGCTATGGCTCCGGTGGGCTGACTCTGGTTTTTGTGATGGGCTTTTGCTCAATCAACACAATATTTGGTGGTCACCTCTCTTTGCTAGTAATAGTCAGTCATTGGCCAAGTCACCTTGGCTTAAGGTGCTAAGATTCCACAAGAAGGGCATTCAAACTTTACAACAGGCGTTTCATAGACCCACAATGTGCATCATGTCGTGGGAAGATTTTTGTGCCCTTTACAGGCTTGAAAATGAGGGCCTTGATACTTATGATGATCTGGTGAATGCTATTCCTACATAAATGCTTCATAAGGTGGGAATTCGTGGGTCCAAGCCCTGGTGGAAGGACATGAAGTGGTACTCAGGCACCCCTTTCAGGAATTACAAGCCCATGCTTGGTTATAGATAGCTTTCGCCACACTTTCCTATGATTGAAAGTCTAAACCAAAGGTGGCTACTTCAATCCTTTGCTCATGTCTGGCCGAAAAAGATTCTATGCCACTTGGTCTACAAGTGTTGAGCCAAAATTTCCCACTTTGCTTGGTGTATTCTTTTCCAAGGCTTACTTGGGGGTCCAGGACCCTAGTTTCCATTTCTATGGGCAAGCTGAGACTTTTAAGCATACCTTCTGGTTTTGCACCAGAGCTTCATAGTTTTGGAATTCGATTAATGAATTCTTTCATCCTTTCAAACTTGAGCCCTTCTCTTGGCATATGATTCTGGTGGGAGATTCGCCCAGACTTCTTGCTAAATATTACCCAACTTTGGAACACTTTCAGGGTGGAAATCCTCTTCAATATCTGGAAAGACAAAAATGCCTACATATTTGCTAACACACAAATGGATAAAAAATGTTTCTTTGTATTCTAAAGCTATTATTTGCTCTAATGTGCTCTTGCAGATTCAAGTTCAAGCCAACAAGGTTGCACTTGAGGTGGCTCACCTTCAGGTGCTTTTGGATCATTGGGGCAATGCCCCGCATACTATTGCTTGGGTGCCCGCTTCGCCCACTTCCTCTCGCACCCGATCACCCTCTCGAGGTCAACAGTGGAGTGGCTCTTCTCGCCCCCACTCTTAGCCTCCTCTTCGGCGTGGTTCTCACCCTCCTCGACGAACTCATTCTCCTGCTCTGTAGGCCAACCAAGGGTGGCCTTCTAGAGGAGCTATGGGGAGCAGCGATGGTGGTTTCGGGTGGCCCTCTGATGACACTCCTACGAATTGAATTGGTTGGCCAGACTCTGGTAATTTTTTTCCATGCCTGACACTTGCAATCTCACCCTGACGTGAGGATAAAGAGAAAGATGTTGATGATGGTTGGGGTCCTCCTCCTAACGTCACTCTAGACCCTGTTGATGTATGGGGGAAACACATGGATAACAAAAACCCCTACTGGATCTGTTAGCACTTCTCTGGTTGCTTGATGGCTTTTTTATTTCATATGTTTGTAATGTTTATGGACTTTTGGGCTAGGCCCAAGTGACTCTGGTTTTTTGGTTTTCTGGGCTCTGCCCATGTGACTCTTGGGGTGTGCCTTCTTACCACCCACCCTTTTTTTTTGAATATGTAACTTTAGCTTTATTTTTAATATAGATAGCTACCTATTCATCAAAAAATAATAAGGTATTATTTAATCAATAGGGAAAATGAGTAAAATTTAGTAAAAAAGGTTTTGCTCACAAGTCAAGACAATTTAGGGTGTTTGTACCTACCATAGCCTAGTGGATTCCAACTTCAATCACCTGTAGGCCACCAATGTTGAGTCTCCACCTAGGAAGAAGTAGCTTTTTGAAAAATACCACCTTGTGACCTTAGTTTAGTATTGTCATCCATCTTCTTCACAACCTAAGTAACATTGGGTATCAATCACCATCGTGTTATAGGTGACCGCCAATGAATCCTCTTGATATAATGGTCAGCTCTAGTTACCCTTACCCACACAGTAGGGTAACTACCTATGCAACTGTTACCATAGCATAACTAGGACAACTCACTACCTTCACCTTTGTGAACTAGGTGAATTTTGACTAATCCCTAACAATAGCCTAGGCATCGATCATTCAGATGGTCCAATGACTTCTTGTCACTAATCAACTATCCTAAAGTTTCACACTTGGCTCATCTCTAGCTCAGGACTTACACAACATGATTCACAAGTATTAGTGTATATCCAAATCAACAGATTCAAGATCCTATACATAGAGTCCTCTAGGTCTATAGTTGAATTACACAAACACAAAAAAAAATTGAACCAACACAAGATGGACTCTAATCAACAAATACCAACTATAAGGTAGTCAAATATATTCACTTCATTTTAATCATTATTCAAAAAAAATATTATTTATTAAATAAAAGTTATCATATTTCCTTAACTCATTCATAACCATTTAAAACCCATTTAAACCTCAAATTAAAGCCTGCAAAAGAGAGAAGGTCAAACGAGTTAGGAAAAAATCTCAAACCTTGGGGTTGTCCCTCTAAAAATTTCCCCTACAAACTTATGGTTACATGGGAATCCTTTACCTAAAGGAATTCCCACATACTCACTTCCAAATGGGATCAAAGTCACACATAGTTCTCCTTAAAATATTTCTCTCAAAGATTCAACACTTGTAATTCCTACACAAAAAAACCCCTTATACAATTAATAGATAAGGTTAATACGATTTTCCACCAAAGGGAGTTCATTAAGCATTGTAACTAATATTAATTTTCTTTCCAAACACATCAAGGTTCTATTCCTATTAATAATCTCTCACATGGAATATATAGGTGGACGAGGTTTTTGAAGAATATTTTTATCCTTGATATATCTCTCCAAGAATGGAGATCCAACCTACCTAGGTACAAGGTTGTTAGGAAATCTTGACTCAATCTAACATTAGGATATTGATAAAGAGTATACACCCCTATAAGTAGTCAAAATATTGTTTGAATATTATTAATTGATTTTATACCAGATCTTGTATTATGTGTTTTATTCTTGGATCATATTATAAGGTGTTCTTAACGCTAGAGATTTAACCTAGGCTTCATTGCCACCTTATTTCACTTTGGAGTCTAAACATAGAGGTATAATGAACTTAAGGTAAGATCCTATTTTATCTCCCACCATTGTCTACTTGAAATTCCACACCCTTGGACATTCAAATAATCAACCCTTGATTACAAAACTTCCTTGTTTATGAATTTCTCATATCCCCACTTTCTCATATCAAGTATTCTTACATTTGAGATCATGAGCACCATACTAGATATTAGTTACCTCTAGATCTTGATTCCCCAAATACTTATAAAGGGCTGTTTTCATTTTATTTAATATCATTATATATTGTGGTTTACATATAAACATTACCAAAATCTACATCGTTCTTGCACTTGGTAATAAAATTGCATCATAATTAAGAATAAGAAAATATACTATTCAATCTATTGATTATCCACTTTTCTCACATAAGCATAAATAATCTTGAATTAACAATTTTTAACTACAATGATGGATAATCTCCAATTTCATGCTACAGAAGCTACACAAAAATTTATAGTCTTTTGAACATATTCAAGAAAGAGTTTACATGTGAGTTTTCCTTTATTGAACTCTACTTGAGATTTTAAAATGTGGTGGTTATGGTTAGCCATATATTTAGCTTTAAACATGGAATTAGGTCTATAAATTCTAAGGGTGGTAAATCATTATGTTCATTACTTTTCAATTTCTAGTCATAAATCAACAAACTCGTGCAACCTATCATTTAAAAAAATCATGGTGAAATGATGGATTTCACATAGCTACTTATATTTGGTAATAGAGATATTCCTTAATTGTATATATCTCAAGTTTCTTGTTTATAGTTTGTAGATACTACACTCTGAATAAAAAAATTATTGAATATAAATTATTAGATATAAAAAGCATGTCACATAAAACACCATTTATTCAATCTCAAGAAATAGAGAGTTCATTACTTTCACTTTTTGCCCCAAATCTATTATGGAAATTTTTGCATAAATAGTAGGATATTCTATTATGAAGGGGAAAATTCTATTTGTTTTTCATATGAAGGGCTCACATTATCGTTTCCTTCCATTCTCTTTTATGAGTACATAGTCCAAATCTAAATCAAAGTAAGAAAAATCTCTATTATCTATTAACTATTTTCTTCAATACAACTTAGATAACATCCAATGAGTGCAAGAAAGTTGTCTAGTGAGAAGTTGGGAACGAGTAGAGTTTATAAGAATGGTTGTTGAGAAATTGTGGGTCAATCAAGAGATATGATCATTAACAAATGTCACAGGTAGAGTGAGTGTGAATATAAATGACAAAAGAAAAGATTATCAAGAGAAGTTGAGCCTCCATGGAATGGTTCTCATAAAATAAACTCAACTAGAATTTCCCTTAAATAATCATGATTTTTCAAAGGCGTATGAACTTACCTGTATAAAGGATACAAAGGCCAATGCCCCTATGGCTAACCCTCTCATTTTGTACTCATTTCGATCTCCAACTAATGAGCACCAATTTTTTCCATGAAATAAAATATTTGCTATTTACTATGCCCTTTGTATGAAATTACACTTTGATTTCTAGTTACATTGAAGAAGTGTTTAAGGTGAACAAAGCTTGAATAAATCTTTCTAGGCTGTCACTTGCCCAACTTCTAAACACCTCTACAACTCACCTCAACCCAAACATCTCCATTTACACCTTCCTTCAACCTTTCTTTCCAAAATGGAGCTGGAAACTGTAGATTTATGGAGGGTTATGAGTTTATTTCCCTTTGCGTGTTGTCCTTCATTCTTAACTACAAATTTTCTTTGTTTTCTCTCTCTTTCTCTCACGTCATTCTCTCCTTGTGTGATTTTTATTTCCCTTTCTCCACGTCATACCTTCTATTGACCTTTGTGGCTCACATCTTGAGGGAAAATATATCTCTTTGACTACCTGAAATCATGCTTTTATGGTGGGTCGTGAGTCCATTTTCCTCTGCATGCCATATCTTTTCCACATCCTATAGTCTTCTCATGTAGAAGAAGAGACACTCATACCTTCACAAAACATTGGAGGAAAATGGTAGGGGTTGCATGCCTCACTAAATGCATCATCTCCTATCCTTTTTCTTGTTGTTGTCACCCATACCCATGTCTTTACTCTCCTTGACTACCCTATACCCATGCCTTTGCTCTCCTTGACTACTAGGCTTGACTATGTAGGATGTGACAAAGCTTTCTAAGTTTTTTATGAGGATATATATTATTTCAAAGAAATATTATAGACTAATCATGAAAGAGGTAGGCGATATGGGTGCACTCCTAACACTAATGTGTTGGGATAAACCAAGGAGACAAGACAACAAGAAGCATGCCAACAAGGCTACAATATGAGCAAATCAAAAATTAAAGAATCAAAGCTTTATTTAAAGAATTAATGATTCTCTCGTCATCAACCTTAGTCTTCCCCTTAAGAAGAAGCCAATTTTTATAAGATGAATCTTCAAGGAAATTTTTTACATCCTTAGTCTATTGATTAGTAAAAAAAGAGTCATCCAAACCCCAAATTGACAGACACAAGGTGAGGATTTGAGGAAATCCCACCATTGCTTGAAGCAACAAAAATCACACGGCTAACCACATCCTCCATCTTTGAAGGAACTAAATATTTTTAGATCACTTATTATCTATTATTTGGCCTCATAGTGATTTTCTCTCAAAACAACTCCAAGCTACCTCCAAAGGGTTTTCTTGTCCTTCTTCCCTATGCATTGTTAAAAAAAGTACCAACAAGACCCTTATCAATTAAATTAAATCTTCTTTTTTTATTAAGAATTGTAGACATTTCCACATTAACTCTTCGAGGATATTAACATGTTAATTAGATCTACATAAACGTTAGTAGCATTTTGACATTTAAACAATACACACAAAAGAAAGAATAAGAGAGATAGAGAGAATATAAACCACAAGAAAGAGAATAACATAGATATACATATGGAAAAAGCCCAACCTCTAAAGCATCAAACCAATGTATTATTTAGCAACAATAAATTTGTTACAATATAATATCAAGTTTTTACATATGTGAAAACCAATATCCTCTTTTCTAGAAGAAATTTGACAGCATAACCTTGTAAAAACTCCTCACTTTAATGTCTTTGTCTCAAACCTTCAATATATGCACTCATGGAGGCCCATAAAATTCCATAAGGCATTACCATGGATCTAAACAAGGTCCCAAAATATAATGGTAAAAAATCATACAACTTACACTCCATAATTTGACATTTATCACCTTTAGAAAGATGCTCTATGATGTGCATCATAAATGGGTTAAGATTCCTAATCCACTTTGTAACCTTCCTCTTAATCATGCTCTTACACGTCATAATATCTCTTACACCATCTCTTTATCCTAGATGCTCTTACATGTCTTTCATGACAATATATTCTCTTACAAATATATTTACACTTATAAATGTCAAAATAAAAATGATTACACATGGCATAAAGGCCAAGGCATAAAGTGGAACATCATATTTTATTATGACACAATATAATTAATAATTAATAAATCCAAACATTAGGACTCAAGAAAAACACAAAAAAGTCCAAGATGGAGATGGCTTGTTGGGAGGAGTTGATAGACTGTCTCACTAAAAATCAGAAGTTTATTTGTTTGTTTGTTTTCTATTTTTTGTGTTTTTGTAGTGCTATTTCTAAATTGTTAGTTGGTTTGTGGTTGGCTTGGATGTCAATTTTTTTTATTTTTTTTTGTCATTGTTCCTCTGCTTTGCTATGTTTTACTTTTTGTAATTTGGGTCAAGGCCCTTCTCTACTTATCTGAAAAAACATTAGGACTTTCAAGGTGTACAACATACCTAATTCCAACATGCATTTCTTTCAAATTGATTTCAAAATGGTTCTTCAAATCCTTTTCCAAAGAGCTTTTAGAAATTTCTTCTAATATTTCAAACCTATTTAAAACAACAATAGCTTTATCTAAATTGATAGCTGAACTTTGTTCACCATTCTTTTGCTAAGAATATTTGTTCACTTCGATTGTAATGCATGTGTGTCTAAGAGTTTTGAAGTGTCTAAAACACAATTTGATTTTTTTAATCTTTACCAAAGTGATCATAACAGCAACACTTGTTGCATTTTTGAAAGGTAACCAATCATAATCCAATTTCTACATATACAACCAACCTTTTAGATTTTGCTCAATGACTTCAAAGGATGGTTTGAATTTTTTATAAAGATACAATGAAATTTTACCTGAAGTCTCTCAAATATTTGACAATTATTTATAAGAAATTTACCACTTGTCAATAGGATTCTCTATATAAAACTATAACAACTCACAATAAGTTTTATCTGACATCTCCTAGTATCGCCCAAATCTTTGAGGCATACACGTCGTCAATGAAAAATACCAGTAATTGCCCTCAGAAGTGGCTTCTGATAGTGTATATGATCAACCAATATAAATTACTTAGGAATGCTTAAAATCAATATAGTAGATGAAAAAAATCTGCAAATTCTACCACCGGAATTTGGACTGTGAAGCACTACTAGATTATATATCCCTGCACCACTACCATTACCACTGTATGTACATTGTATAGGATAGGAGGTATCACTATGGCATGGAGTCCACTAGAACATTAACATATGCAAATACAATCAATAATAACATACATGAATACTAGAAAGTACTGGCTTTGGGCTTTTCTCTCATTGGCATAGACAATTCATCACTCAACAACATCATTGAAGCGATCCAAAATGCTCTTGCTCTTCAATCCCTGGCTCCGGAATGCCTGCATGTATTCTTCATATCTGTATCCTCTGTACAGAGCCTGATGCTCCTCATCCACCATGGATTGTGCAGGAGAAATGAAAGCATCCAACGAAGGACCATAGAAGGTAGGATTACATATACGAACAGTGGTACTGTTTGTTATAGCCCGATGCTTGATGCTCTGGAATCTCCCATTGCTCAAAACCTAATAAAACTCCACAGTCACACTAAAACATTTCAAATTTCAGTCCTTCAAAAACAAGTTTCGAACTACATATGCTACTCATCCTTTGAGGCGATAAGAAAGCAGATCTTGCATAGATAAAAAATCCTAATGAAGAAATTAGGTATTTATATAAGGAACCCAGATTTATTTTCTGTATCATTTATATCTATATGGGCTTAGATTTGCTTTCTTATCATTCACCCTGATGATGAACAACATTGTATATAGTTCCAAACATTGACTACCCAATCGCTTATACCCAATTTTATTCGTAATATTATGGATTGGGGAAGCTTATAGTCTTTAAAAATTAATCATATATATTATCACAAACCTGCAACTGATCTCCCAAATTTACCACTAGGGCATTGGGTGTGGGTTCTACTGCAACCTATTTTCCATCTTTGGGCACTTGCAGGCCGCTAACGAGTCCTTGCATTATAACAGTGATGCCAAGGACATGGTGTTCTCAAGATAGAGACTCATGATCAAATCCTCCAAGTGACATCTAAGCATCAGATATGCATACTCTAACAATATCATTCTGTAGTTGAGTGTTATTCCCACTAATTGAGCAGTATCCCCACAATCTGAATGTAATGAAATGTTGGCCGTGAAACCAAACCACATACCAATAATAAAAAAATCGAATGTTGTCTTCAAATTTAACAGAAGCCTTGTGTCACAGACAATAAATAGTTAATGACGCAGCACTTTGTAAAAGACGTATCATTAGGGTATGTTTCTGTTTGAACTTTAGATGACTGTCCACATATGTATCTTATATTGAGAGCAGTAAATTACACTTTATATCATAAGAGTTTTTAACATGGTTACCAGTAAATCCATCATAGAAAAGTCGACCGCATCCCAATCCCCGTACCCACAATTTTTGGTTAACATTTATATATAACATAGTCATTTTCATACGAACGACCCTAATTTGATTGGAGTCTGTTCCCATACCCTGTATCACCTGGTAACTATTTTTTCCTGAGTGTAATGGCTCAGTTTTCAAAGCAATGATTTCAAAACTTCAACCATCTAGTCTGACCAATTATTAGACAATTCAGCCCTATCTAACATATATCTACAAAATAGTAAATTTTTAACTCTAACTTCAAACGATATTTATTTCATGAAATAAGAATATTATGTTAGAACACGTCCGTGAACATGGAGGTGCCACAATAAGATTCCATACAAAGTCTGTTGGCAAGCGTGTTAATTGCTTTTCTTATCTTGTTCGAATAGTAGGATACAACACCAGACAATCAACTAGCTAGACAACAATTACACTAATCTACATCCACATTTCAATGAATAACCACATATACTTAAAGGCCCACAAATTCCAAACTTCACTTCAGTTCAGAACTGCCACCAGTTCAGTTCTTAACACTGTTGCTTTTGCTTGTTAGTGAAAAACCAGGCTCCTTCAGAAAAATATATTGATAAAAAAATATGTTAATAAAATTTCTAGCTGATTCTTTTCCCCACCATTTTCTCCCTTTTTTTGTATTTGTTCAAACTCTTTCATTACGTGGCTGACTACAACCTCCCTGCACCAAATTCCTTATTCTATCCACTATTGCAATGCCGAGAAACTTTGCCTTCTGTCCTAGTTTTTGCAGTACCGTCTTGGTCTCACATAATCGAACTTTGCAGGCTTTTTTCCATATTTCAAATGTAATCTTCACTTTCTGAAGTTTTTCATTGGGATTAAGATTTTTCTTGGTTTCAGCAGCAAGGCTCATTTTAAACCCATCTTCAGATGACTGCCACAACAAAACCAAGAATCAGAAAGATAGAAGATAGATAAAAACCGTTCAATTATACTTTAAATAATACAGAGATGAAAATTATACACTAAACGATTCGTCCTAGTACCTCATATTTTTGTACTGTCTAAAAGTATCACAAGTTTTACCTGCTTATGTTCAGGATGTATCTCATTTCTTGTGCCTGGATTTAGATCCATAACGTATTTCTCTGCAAGACTATGCAAATGCTGCTGATATATGTCAATGTGTCTTCTAACAAGCCATCCTCGAGTCACTGCAAAAGACCACTCGTGCTTATTATCCTCAGTAAAATAATATTGTCAATACAACCTACAGAATTATATGCATAAAGAATATACAAAACAGCAACATCATTTTACCTGCCTGGATCAGGATCACCATTTTTAAAGTTCTTGCATAACTTTTTCTGGCAATTCTACGCCTTACTTCCTTCTGAATGGTAATCGCTGCTTGATTTCTCTGTTTCAAAACTGGGGATTCCATTTCATCGTGCACAGAGAAAGAAGGCCGTACAGATGGCAATGAAGATGTTCTCATTCTGACATTAGACGGGAGTCGAGCTTTTGACATCGGTCCAGAAGGCAAAGCCGGAGGAATATCGTTAGGCTTTTCTTCTTGCTTCTTTAAAGACTCCAGCATTAGTTCCATTGTGCTACGAGTAGCCGAAGTCGCCATGCTTGCACACAGCGTTTTTCCTCCAAATTTATGTAAAGGTTGTGAAAATCAACACTCCGAGCTGATTATTAAATCCTGAGAAGCGTCTAAACCATGAAATTGACCCTTTAACCTATAAAAATGAACTCTCCGGCCTAAACACCAAAGCGCGAAGATGCCTGTAACGTAACTCCTCAACACTTAAAATACTTGCAGATACGACTGTTCTTCACAAAGAAAATCCTCCGAAATAAAACTAACGGCTATTTGACTGTAGATTCTCACTCCCCGTCCTTTTTGCTGCTTTGTGGGTTGTCGGGTATAATTCTTCTGGCAGATTCTTAAGCGAGAATCTGTTAAAAAATCATCAACTTTTAATTCAAAATGTTTAGAAAAAAACAAATTATTGTCAGTAATGTTAATGCTGGATTCTATCCAGCCCGCCAAATCTTTCAATGTTAAATGCTGGGCCTGAACGAGGTGCTACGCCAAGTGTGAGATCTGGATTTGGGCATGAAGGATACTAATTTATGTACTATACTTCTTAAAGATTGTATTCAAATAGTCAGAATCCTGCCCCATAGCTTCAGACATCGCAGCCAAGAGCCTTAAAGTGAGGACTCTTATTTCCTTAGCATACCTCCCTACAATCTCTCTGAATTACAAAATAAGTAAAAGACTCATTTCTGCTGCTTCTTTTAAAATTCTTGAGAGAAATTTTGTTCATTTGGGATTCTTGGTTACTACCTGTAGGCTGCAGGTTTTTGAGCCATGCATGGATGAATTCCTCCAGAGGATGAGATGGCTGTCTTAAAAAATCCATCTAGTTAAGCAATTTGTATTTTGTGATGTTGAAGCTTGTAGAAAGCCTCACCAATTTTCTTGTGTCTTCTAGGGTCATTTCGAAGAACTCTTTGGGAACGTCCATCATGCTTTTCATCAGACTCTCCGGCACCCCATGGTTCACAATCTGGATGTTTCATAACATGTATTTAACAAATTAAAGCAGAACCAGATAAGTTTGATTAAGGGAAAAGAGAAAAAACAAAAAATTACCTGGAAGAAGCCATCCTCCTCACATGCACACTTGATATCATTCACCACCGATTTCCTACCAGGACCCTTTGTATGAAATTGCACTTCGATTTCTAGTTGCACTGAAGAAGTGTTTAAGGTGAACAAAGCTTGAAGAAATCTTTCTACAGTCGCTTTTCCAACTTCTAGACACCTCTGCAACTCGCCTCAACCCCAAACACCTCCATTCGCACCTTCCTACCTTTTCTTCCCAAAATGGAGCCCGAAATTGCAGATTTATGGAGGGTTATGTCTATTTCCCTCTGTGCGTTGTTCTTCATTCCTAGCTGCGAATTTTCTCTGTTCTGTCTCCCTCATGCCATTCTCTCCTTCCCGCGCGATATATTGCCCTCTCTTCAGGGCATACCCTCTGTCGACCTCTGCTGCTCACGTCCTGAGGGAAAATATATCTCTGTGTACCTGAAATCATGCTGTTATGTTGGGTCATGAGTCCATTTTCCTCGGCATGCCATATCTTTTCCACATCCTATAGGTAGTCTTCTCATGCAGAGGAGGGGACACCGATACCTTCACGAAACAATGGAGGAAAATGGCAGGGGTTTCATGCCTCACTAAATGCACCATCTCCCGTCTTTTTCTTCGTGTCACCCATACCCATGCTTTTACTCTCCTATGTGGGATGTGAGAAAACTTTTTAGTTTTTGTATGAAAAGATATTATTTAAAAAAAAATATTATAGACTAATCACCAAAAAAAAGGTAGACACTAGGGAGCACTTCTTAACGCTAATGTGTTGGGCTAAATCAAGGAGACAAGACAACAAGAAACACGTAAAATAGGCTACAACATGAGTAGATCACAAATTGAAGAATCATAATTCTTTTAAAGAATTAGTGGTTCCCTTGTCATCAAACTTAGTCTTACCCTTAAGGAGCCAATTTTTATAAGAGGAATCTTCAAAGAATCTTTCTACATCATTAATCTATTGATTATTGAAAAAAGAGTCATCCAAACCTCAAAATGAGAGACAAGGTGAGGATTTGAAGAAATTCCTACCATTGTTTTTCTCTCAAAACAAATTTAGGCTACCTCCAAAGGATTTTCTTGTCCTTTCTCCCTATGCATTGTTAGAAAAAGTACCAACTAGCACTGGCACCCCAACGAGGTGCAATTGTGACGCCAATAGCAGGATATACTCTAGCAATATATTGAAGGGCAGAGGAAAAAAATTGCAAGAAAATGTACATTATTTTTCGTAAGACTAACTATTTATAGCAAAAGTCAAATGGTGATGCAATGTGAGAAGATTTGAATATGAACAAATGAAACTTAATTTAAATTGGTATGCTATGCTAAATGGTTTTACAACATAATATATTTTGTACAATGAAAGAAGGCCTGTAACTTAAAAGGTCGCTTGGACCAAGTACAATTGTTGTTGGTTAATGATATACCTTGTGATCGAATGCAATATAATCGAGAACTGTATGTTGCGGGGAAATATTTTTATAATACAAAAACTATTTTATGACACATCAAAATCACAAACTCAAGAGATTGGTTATGTATAATACAATTGTTGGTGGTTGACGATGAGGTTCTATGATATGTGCCATTTGTCTTCAAGACCTATAAAACAATTTAAGCAATGGAATGGTTAGATGTGATGATTTTTTTTTTACCTGTATACTGATTTCTACATATTCAATTTATAGTACTACTATTATTAGAAAATATTTTTGCCAATATATGAAAAAAATTACCATAAGAAGTTGAATATGTTGAAGTTGTTGATGACGCCGATGCCTTTGATTGATATGTATGCTTGATTCTTGATCTCTTGTCCTTGTAGCTGATTTTGTCATGGTCTGTAGCACATATATGTAAAAGAGAAATTTGTAAAAGTGGAATTGATGATCCAACAATAACTGGGAGAGATGTGAGGGAGAAAGGGATAAGAGTTGTGTACCTTCACTTCTTAGAGACAGTTGTTGTAACCGAGCTTCCTCTTCTTTCCTCATATTTGTGTATGGATTGTTATGCATTTCTCCATTAAAACCAGAGATTTCAAGAGATTTGTAGACTTCTTTTTCACCTCAAAACAAAGATTTTCATTAAAAGGCAGAGGGTTAGCATCAAGAACCAAGACTTTTTGGGATTTACAGACCTTTCTTCACAAAAATCAGATGACTTCTTCATCACAGAGCTTTGATTTATGTGTAAACATGTCATGCTTGACCAAGGACAACCCTAATTTCAGAGTAAACAACTCAAATTTTCCCTCGTTAAGGTCTAATTTCCAAGTAAACAACTCAAATAAGCCTTGGAAAAGCTCTAATTTCCAAGTAAGTAGCTCAACTTTGATTGAGAAAAGGTGTGATTTGTGAGTGAGCAACTTACTCTTCACCTGATAAAGCTCTGATTTGTGGGAAAATAGGTTTTTTTTCTGTGTAAGCAAGTCATTTTTTTACCAAACTACAATTTGATTTATGAAGAAGCGGGTTAGTTTGACCAAGAGAAAATTAATTTTCTCTAGGATTTCATCAAATCAGACCGAGGGCCTATCAAATTTAAGACATATTTCATCACAAAAGGTGGATTCTCTCATCTAAAGAGCACAATTCCACATAAAGAAACCAAAATTTTTCATTCAAAAGTAGGGAAAATATCAAAAAGAGATCAAACATCTCAAAAAACACCAGAACTTCACTAAATTAGAACAGAGACCCATCAAAAAATAAAAGTTTTCATTAAAAAGAGGGCATTTTTAGTTGGTAAAAGACAAATTTTTGGAGTAATTGCTTCCAAATGCTAATGTTTTCTATCTTGCTTCACAAATATATCATAAATTGTGTTGCATTTAAGGATAAAGTTTCATGAAGAATGTGTTCATGCAACAAAATGGTACCAAAAGAGACTACTTACTCCTATAGCCTTTGAAGGTCACCTCTACCTTATAAACTTCACCATTATGCACAAACTTCATTTTCCAATGACAGTAAAACACACACAACAATCTATAATTAGCCAAAGGCATAAAATGTTGAAAAATGAGGTGTTTTCTTAGCTTAATACTCTGTAAAACTACTGATCTAAGTAAGTCTTTTCTTTGTTACATATATTCTTTGTGGGTGATTATCTTGATTAATTCATTTTACTGTTGTAGAATGTAGAGAGAAGTTGATAGAAGAACTAGACATGATATTAGAAAGATTAGACAAAATGTACTGTGGAGAAACCCTTTCGGGAAAAAACTCCACCAAGAGTTATTCTATTATTCAATCTCTAAATTAAAATAGCTCCAATTCTTGCTTGAGAATGCTTCTTTTGTCTTTACCAATCTTCTTCACACCTACAATAACAATTATGAAAACTCTATTCAACTTGAATGAGATATAGAGACAATATGCAACATTGTAATCTCCAAATGGTGATAATTATAATGCACAAGCTCAAGCCCTTGAAAAGGTATGCCATATTGCTTCAAGTTGAATTCTACCATGAAGAGCAAAGCTTAGAACATGTACTTTACCCATTTGGGCGTCCCAAACTAAAGCTACAACTCATCCTTCACTTCGGTGATAATTACAAAGCTCTTCCTCAAAGATGGCGCCCAAAAGAGGGTCCCACTTAACAGAGCCTTCAAAAATATCTTATCATGCATTGGAGTTAATTCCAACAAAGCATCTTAGGCACCCAAGTTGGCTCTAAGTGATTTCTAGTTAACTAAAACATTTACTCAACACCATTCATGCAAGAATGGTCATCCCCTGTTAATTGGAGGTAGTCCATGTTATATGTCATACAACACAATGTTATTAGCCATGCATTACAAGTTAACTGAAGCTAACTACATGCAACTCAAAATAACCAACATGCATGCAACATGCACTTGCATGCAACTGAAGATAACTGAACCAAACTGAACTTAACTGAACTGATCTGAACTAAACTGAACTGAACTGAACTGAATTGAACTGATCTGAACTAAACTTAACTGAACTTCAAGCATGCAAACATCAAATCCTAACTCCTAGGATCTTTACATGCATTCAGAAGTGTTAACTGTTACTCGATATAGTTAACTGGACACAAGGTGAGTTTCACCTTACCATGTGAGTGTCCCATGTGTCCCTATTATTTAGGAACTCACTATGGATGCCCTCACATGCTTCTTACATTGAGAATTAATTACAAATGTCAATAATCATGATTATTTCATCAAATATTAATCTCATCTTAATCTTAGTGTTGTTGAACACATTCCAAGAATCTAGGAGATACATGAAATAATTAATGTTTAGGATTTGCAATTGAATGGCAACCTATTTCCAACATAAAATACAAGTCTTTCGAAATGTAGTGACCCCGAACACCTCAATAGAAATGTCATCTCATGAATTCCCTTTATTGCGGTAAGATACAAAAAATGTAAATATTGAAAAGGTTCAAGAGAATTTCTAGCAAATACAAAGAGCCCTAATGGAAACACATACAATATTGGGAAACAAAGAAGGCAGCAGACTGTTTGACAAGGCACCTCCAAAAGATAATGAATTGCTATTACTGCAAGATCTACATGAAATTGTTTGTAAAAAAAGGGGCTTTCAAAGATTTCATGCAAGTACCATAGCAGGTTTAAATGCAAAGTGTGGAAACATGAACAGGGCATGTGGGGTGCTTTTTCTGGGTTTACATCCTCTAGATGACTACACCCAATAGACCCAAATTTAAATGACAACATAGACACTTCTTATGTGTAGCATAACATGCATCTACAGTCCCAAATCATAGACAATATAAACAAGAAATGCCCTAACCTGACTTGGATATCCGATAACAAGCTGAAGGCTGAGAATAATGACTCAAAAATTGTAGAGAACTTGCTTGCAACGGTTGATATTCCACAATGCCACCCTCTAGGGTCTCTTGCAGTGACCACGACCCAAATTGAAGAGGCTACTGAATTCATTTCACATAGCAAACACATTTTTTCTTAAACTCAACCAGAATCACATCAAAACACTTTATTTCATGGCACTCAGGTATAGAAACAATGCGCCTAGAGTTTTTCCATCAAGCCACGCCCTCAAAAACAAATGTGGAGCTCTTAAATTTGACTCCTAGATACAACAAAAACTCACTGACCATAAATGACGAAATCAAAATGTAGATTGTTTCAGCCTCCTTGTTCATTGAGAAGAAATCATGAAATCAGAATGTAGAATGTAGAAATTGAAACTATGGCTGTTAGGGTTTTTACTTCCCAACCAGAGAAGCTCGATTGGTTTTCCCATTCAGCCTCCGACCACCTAGTTTTAGAGGTAGCCATTGCAATTCATACACAAAACCCATACACGAAGCCACAAAACCAAGCTTTCATTTAACAGATTTGTTTTAGAATGAAGTAAAACACAACAAAAAAAGGATATAGCCACCTAAAGATTCTAGAAACTACAAAAACAAATCACAAAAACCATGATCAATAACTTACCTCAAGATTTTGCATAAATTGTATTAGGTTCAGATTCCACAACCTTTTCCAACGTCCACTCTACCTGCGCCAAAATGAGAGCTTTGAAACAAGGTATGGACATCAATCAAAGCATACACGTTAGAGATAATTTTCCAGATGTTGTAGTTGCAACTGCCTTGGTAGATATGTATGCAAAAATGTGGATGCATAGATAAGGCACACAAGACAATATGCCTCCGAGAAATGTTTTCTCATGGAATGCAATAATTGCAAGATATGCACAAAATGGATTTGTTGGAAAACTTTAGAAATTTTAAGCAAATGCAATTGATAGGGTATAAAGTCAAACTCCACAACTTTTGCCAGCATCCTCCTACCTATGTCGAAATGGGTGCTAGGGAGTATGGTGTGGACAACCTACAAACTCCCCTCCTTTCACGTGAAGAGTCATGGAAGATGGATGGGGTGCCATCCCTAATTAATGGCACAAAAGTCCTTTTGACCCCTGCCCACTCTCCTCTGCCACTAGTCTTATCTAAAATAATGGGTGTCTGCTAAAAAAGATAAGGTGAAGTTTAGGGTAAACCAAATTACTAGTAGCAAAAAACTTCAAAAATTTCTCAGCATCAGACAATAGACTAATTTGATGGGTTTTCCCACCCACAATAGCCTATCGGCTAACAAGACCTTTATCAATTAAATCAAATCTTCATAATTATTGTAGACATTTCCACATCAACTCTTTGAGGATATTGACACATCAATCATAACTAGACATAAATTTTAGTAGCATTTTGGCATGCAAACAATACACATAAAAGAAAAAATATCAACCACAAGAAAGAGAATCCCCTCTTGTTTTAGACACTGAAGAAGTTTCCTTAGAATGAGGAAAAGAGAAAGGTGATAAGGGGTATGAAACAACTAAATCCCCTAAGGGTATGCAATTAGAAGACCTAAAGATGGTTGAAGATATAGCTTTTGGGGAAGTGAATGGCAGAGAAGATCTTAAGCATGTCTTCACTAAGAAAGAGCAACAAGAGCTCATTAAGAGTGTAGAAAGGAAGGAATCTTAGGAAAAGAAAGAAAGAGAAAAAGTTGAGTGAGAAGAGGCTCAAAGAAAAAATATTGAAAAGGAGAAATCTTAGTAGCAAAAGATTGAGCAAGAAAATATGGAGAAAGAGAGATTCGAGAAGGAGAGGAATGAATAGGAAAAGGCCTCCTCTTCAGAGAGAGTTGAAATAAAAATTGGTAGAGGAGCAACCAAAGAAGACGCTTCGAATGGAGAAACAAATGTCTACATTTGCAAGAGCTCCAACCTAGTTAAAGCTGAATTTGGAAAAGAGACAACAAATAGTAGCACAACCCCTAAGTTAGCAGGATATGATGGTAGAGGTAGAAAATACTAAGCCAAAGAAGAAGTCAAGGACTCTACACTCAACTAGAATGCACCATGTCATGGATTTGGTTGCATAGATTGCTACACCAATGGTAGATAGAGATAGCCTAGAGCTTCAAGCAACAAATTACCAATTATTGATGGTCAATCTAGGTAAGCAGACCCACGGTGAACAAATGACATCTCTTGATTTAGCTATTAATTTAGAAAAGGAAAGAATAATGAAAGATAAATAGGCAAAGAATGAATTGAAAGCTCAAGTGGAGCAACTAAAGAGATTCTTGAGGTAAATTGCCTATCTGACTTCAGAGCATCTTTCTTCTTTTGAAGTTCTAGTGTCGATAAGAAGAAAAGAGGTTGATGACCTCACTGAAATGAAGAAAAAGGTACATTTTTTTGATAGATGGATTGAGAAGTTCTAAGCTGAAATAGATGAAATTCTAGTTTTAGGGTATCAACAATATGAGGATGATTGCTCATTTGGGGAACAATTGGAGAAATATACCAATAACGTGAGAGATTTGGAAGAAACGTATAGGCTATATTTGAAGCAGCAGAAAGACTTGAGCAAAATGAGCGTAGAAGAGCTTGATAAATCTAGTATTTTGGATGAATAAGACACTAATTTTGTAGAGAAAAACATGAAGATAATATTATTCTAGATGGAGTTGATAATAGAGCATAGAATAATATTATTGAAGCTACAAAAAATTTATTCGAGAATTATTCTATGTTTGAAAGTTTTATTATTACTATCATCAACTCAATTCTCCAGCTACCATGTACACACAGGTTGGACACTCTGTGGGCTACTAAATATTCTTGGAATAATTAGCTACAAGCAGAGATTGACTTAGAAAATGGTGAGGATGAAACAATGTTGGATAAATTAATGAATATAAAAGTTGATGTGATGTTTGTAAAAGGTGATATCTAGAAATTGAAGAATATCATAGCAGTTGCCACCACTATTTTTGAGAAAACAAAGTTCAGACTTGAGTGGGTTGATGGGCCGGATGAAGAAGTGTTAACGTAGGTGTTATCCAATTTTGAGGAGTATAAACAGCAATGACCAAGTTAAGTTTTTAAATTTTGAAAAAGTGGAATATGTTATTTTGATCAAGTCAACACCAAAGATGTTTTCTTGAAGGTTCTTCTCCTGCAAGACACACAATGTAGCAATTGGGCCAAGTGAGTGGATAATCAAAACAAGAAATGGGTGCATACTTTAAAAAAAATTAGTTTCCAGATTATTAACTATTGCTTTATGACCACACCCCTATTTTTGTGGATCTACATGTTGGATGCCAAAATTTTTTGGCTACAAGTCTCCTAGTTTTGGAGGGAAAATTAATTTTCAAATTCTATAATTGTAAAAACTTCCTGATTGTAAAGGTCGACAAATTGAAGCAATATTTGTAGTCCTTAGGCTATAAGCAATTTATAGATTTTTCAACACTTAGTTAATTTTCTACAATTTTAGTTTAATAAGCGAGTGTAAAGATAAAGTTTTTATGTGCACTAGTGAAGCTTGCTAAAGTTGTAAACGTTTCTTATTTGTTTCAAAAGAAATAAAAGGAACCAGATTTAAAGCCATCTTTGGAATATCACTATGAATGATATTTTTGTTGTTACTGTTGATCTACAATTCATTATTAGAACAAAAAATAAAAAAAAAAATTGATGCAATGTGTTTGAATATGTTAAATGAAATGAAATACATTATTTTTTCCTCACTATGATGTGATTGTGTAATCTTTACAAATTGATTCATTTATTAGTTTTGATTAAAAATATTCCTTAAAGAATTGCATGTCCAGTTAATAGAATGAGTAATCATTCATGTTTCCTCTTAGAAACTTTGTGATATCTTTTGTTGTTATTTAAAAATCATTGTTAGTTTAGTTTCAATTTGAAATACTCCCTAGTTTGTTATCATAAACCAATAGGCCCCTTGAAAATTTCAACCATTTAGAACACTAAGTTACTCAACATAGTTGTGAACTGACTCCCAAGACCTTGGAAGATGATAGATTTCATGATCTGTTGTCTTTTTCAGGAGAGGTAACAGTGTTTACAATCTTGCTTGTGTTGATGTGTCAATTTGGCTATCAAAACCTAGGAAAATTAAATTTAAATACCTTTTTTGATTGATGAAGGTTGTTCTTGACCATGGATGTTCCTACATCATTCGTAACTACTATTCCATGTTAAGTATTGATGTACAAATGAATCTCTCACAAAAAAAAAAGAAAATGAAAAAATATTAGGATCATCCCTATACCCAATGCTAAACATTGAGGGTTCATGATGACCCTGACTATGTATCCCCTTGTGGGAAAACAAAGGCTTCTTAGTTCACCCACCAATATTAGAGGGATTTAGTTCTCTCCTCTTGTATGAAATCTTTTATATCACCTTTAAAACATGAATATTCATTAAGCATAAACTATCAACTTAGCCAATTATAATAAAATATTAATAATTTTCCATCAATTGTTGGATCATACCAAACATTATCAACCATTAGTGTATAAACATAAAACAAATACAAAAGGGTTATATCATACCATAATTAAAAGATAACATAACCCATGATTGTCTCTAGCATACATCATAGATACATGTGATTAACTTATACACCTCACAAGTACAACCATGACCAACTCATATTCACATCACAAGTACAATGGTGATTGTATCATACACACATCACAAGTAAAATGGTGATTATGTCATGTGTATATCAAAATTACAACAATGAATAACTTAATCATACATCACATATTTACAATGTGAACAATCCACACAATACATCGCATGTTCACATAATGAAAAACTAGTAAAGTGGAAATATAGACAACCTTTTGCATGTAGCATTCCACTATCTAATTCAAAAACACAAGCCTATAAGTAGATTTCACTTGGAAAAGGAATGTCATTGCATCCTATACTACATTGTGGGTCCCATCCTCTTACTAATCCACCACCAACTATGATGATGAAAAAGCAGCCCATGCTACTAGATATCATCGCTAGCAAGGGTATCAATAATAACGTACACAAAATTTGAGACCATTTACATAATGAGTGACTAACATATACACAATGAATTATTGAAACATCTACAATGGTTGACTAACACCTATCCATAGTTCATCCCAGGTAGAAAAGAATGTTGGTGCATTGCACACTACATTGTGGGTCCATACTTTTCCCCAATCTTCTACACCATCAGTAAATTGGGAACATACTTTAGTGCATCCCATACTACGTGAGGGGTCCATCCTCAACCCAAGTGCTTCTAAAATTAATGAACCTACCATAGCTCGATGGATTCTAACTTCAATCACCTATTGGCAACCGATGATGAGTTTTTACACTTGGGATGAAGTAGCTTCTAACAAATACCACCTTGTGACCTTAGTTCAATATTGTCAGCTATCTTCTTCACAACTTGGGTAACATTGGGAATTGATCACTCTTGTGCTATAGGTCACTACCAATGAACCCTCCCAATACAATGGTTAGATCCAATTACCACTACCTGCATGGTAGGGTAACTACACGTGCAACCATTACCATATCATAACTAGGATATCCCACTACCTTCACCTTTGTGAACTAGGTGAATGTTGATTAATCCCTAACAATAGCTTAGGCATCAATCAATGGAACGGTCCAATGATTTTCTGTCACTGCTCAAATATCCTAGAGGTTAACACTTGGCACATCTCTAGCTTAGGACTTACACAACATGATTCACGAGTATTGGAGTATATTAAAAACAATAGATTTAGGATCTTATGTATAGAGTCCTCTAGGTCTATAGTTGAATTACAAAAACAAATAAGAAAACATTGAACCAACACAAGATGGCCTATACTCAACAAATATCAACTATAAGGTAGTCAAATACATTCACTTCATTCTAATTATTATTCAAAAGCTTGTTATTTATTAAATACATCTTATCATATTTCCTTAACTCATTCATAACTATTTAATACCCATTTCAACCTCAAACTGAAGCCTACAAAAGAGAGAAGGTCAAAAAAGTTAGGAACAATTTACAAACCTTGGATTTATCTCCCTAAACCCTCCCCCTACAAACTTGATGTCATAGCAGCATCCTCTACCCAAGGACTACATACATACCTTCTTCCAAATGGGATCAAAGTCACACATATTTCTCTATACAATATTTTTTCAAGGAATCTAGACTTGGAATTCTTACATAGAAAACCCCTTGTACAATCATTAAATAAGGGTAATATGATTTTACACCCAAGGGAGTTCATTAAGCATTAGAAATAATATTAATTTTCTTACCAAACACATTGAGGTTCTAGATTAATATTAAGATTCTCTCACATGGAATATACAGGTGGAATAGGTTTTTAAAAAAATATTGTTATCCTTGATATATCTCTCCAAGCATGCAGATCCAACAATTCCAAGGTATGAGGTTGTTAGACAATCTTGATTGAATCTAATATAAGGACATTGATAAAGAGTATACATCTCTATAAGTAGTCAAAATATCGTTCCATGCATCAATTATGTCAAAAGATTCGACATGGGTCCATGTGAGGTTTCCCACTCATAATATGATTTTATAAAATCAAGTATCATAATTGTATAGAACATATTTCTAGACCTCAAAATACATACAACAATAATTACATACTTTCTTGTAAACCCATGATCAATGTTCGAGTCATATAGGAGACAAATGGGCCACATTGTACCCGTTATATCATTTTATGTAGATGCACATTAAATAATATGAATAATAATATTCTTAACCCTCTAATCTCATTTACTTTATTGCACAATCCATTACTCTTATATTAGTCCAGTTCACTAACTATGTAATATTCACACTCACCACTTATAACTAATTATGATCTTGATGGTCAGCAATAAGTTATATTAGGACATGACATATGACATGATTACAAATTTTTTATCTCTTACCTCAAATTAAATGATAGTTTCCTTGTATTTAATCATGCAACCATTAGGTACAACCATGGTTTTAGTTCCATTAATGAAGTCCTTTACACCTACATTATTAAGTGGTTTTATGCAAAATCTTACATATTAGGTGTGTTTTATTCTTGGATCATATTGTAAGGTGTTCTTATCATTAGAGATAATTTAACCTAGGCTTCCTTGCCACCTTGTCTCACTTTGGAGTCTAAACATATAGGTATAAAGGTAAGATCCTATTTTGTCTAGAGCCCACCATTGTCTACTTGAAATTCTACACCCTTGGACATTTAAATAATCAATACTTGACTATAAAAAATTACTGGTTTATGTTTATCATAATCCAAACTTTCACATATCAAATATTCTTACATTCAAGATCTTGAGCACCATACTAGATATTAGTTATCTCTAGATCTCGATTCCCCAAATACTTATAAAAGATTGCTTTCATTTTATTTAATATCATTCTATATTGTGGCCTATATATACAAACAACGCTATTGAAATTTAGATCCTTCTTGCACTTGGTAATAGAATTGCATCATAATTAAGATTAAGAAAATATACCATTCAATTTATTGATTATCCACTTTTCTCACATAAGCATAAATAATCTTGAATTAACAATTTTTAACTACAATGATGGATAATCCCCAATTTCATGCTATAGAAGCTACAAGAAAATTTATAATCTTTTGAACATATTCAAGAGAGAGTTTGCATATGAATTTTCCTTCATTGAACTCTACTCAATCTTTGTAAATTTGGTGGTTATTGCTAGCCATATAATTTAGCTTTAAAATATGAAATTAGGTCTATAATTTCTAATGGTGGCAAATCATTATGTTCACTACTTTTCAATTTATTCATAAATTAGCAAAATCATGCAACCTATCATTTAAAAATGACCACAGTGAAATGATGGATTTGACATAGGTACTTAGATTGGTAATAGGGGTATTCCTTAACTGTATATATCTCAATTTTCTTGTTTATAGTTTGCAAAGAATATGCTCTAATATATATATATATATATATATATATATATATATATATATATATATGTATGTATGTATGTATGTATGTATGTATGTATGTATGTATGTATGTATGTATGTATGTATGTATGTATGTATATGTATATCAAAAACATGCCACATAAAACACCATTTATTCAATCTCAAGAAATAGATAGTTCATTACTTTCCCTTTTTACCATAAATCTATTATGGAAATGTTTACATAAATAGTGGTACATTCTATTATGAAGGGAAAAACTCCATTTTTTTGTTCATCAAAAGGGCTCACATTATTGTTTCTTTCCCTTCTCTTTTATGAGTACATAGTCCAAATCTAATTCAAAGTAACAAAAATATCTAGTTTATATTATCCATGAACTATTATCTTCAATACAACTTGTATAACATCCAACAAGTGTCAAGAAAGCTGCCTAGTGAGAAGTTGGGAACGAGTGGAGTTCGTAAGAAAAATTGTTGAGAAATCATGGGTCAATCAAAAGATATAATCATTAACAAACATTGTAGGTAGCTCGTGAGGGTAAATATAGATGGAAAAAGCAAAGATTATCAAGAGAATTTGAGCCTCCATGGAATGGTTCTCATAAAAGAAAACTTAGCTATAATTTCCCATACATAATCATGATTTTTCAAAGGAATATGAACTTACTTGTACAAAGAACTACAAAGACCAAGGCCCTTTTGGATAATGAAAACAATATTAGAAATAAGGCAGAGTTTTATCTTTGGAAAAGATAAAGGAGATAAAGAAAGGAGAATCTTATCTTTGAAAAAGATAAAGATTTAAAAACATAAAAACAAAGAAATAAAAATAAAGCCGAAGTTTTTTCTTAGTTTAACACAGGTTGAAGATATTATATATCTTGTTACCTTGAAGGAAAAAATATTATTGTAATGGATTGTAATTGAAGAGCAGTAGCTATGTGAAGGCTGCAATCAATTTATCTGAGCAATCAGAATACTGATACTTTGCCTTATGGATGTTTCCTTGGCATATTGTCAAGACTTTTCCACATAAATTTGTGTCTTGTCTTATTCCATTTAATTTTCTTCTTTATTTATTTGCAACTAATTTGTGTTGTAATATTTTAAGTTTGTGGGTTTTTCACTTTCATTTTCACAAGTGGTATTAGAGCAATTATTTTGCAGCACCTATGTTAGGATTTGGTGCTTTTTTTGTAGCATCAGATGGAAAAGGTTTCAAATGTAAGGTTCAAGGTGGATACATTCAATGGGAAGAATTATTTTGAGCTATGGAAACTCAAGATGCATGATTTGTTAGTGCAACAAGGATTGCACAAAGTGTTGGTAGGAAAGTCAAAGAAATCTGCAAACATGATTGATGAAGATTTGGAGGATCTTGATAAAAGAGCTCTTAGCACAATTTAGTTGTGTTAAGCAGATGATGTTCTTTTCAATATTATTGAAGAGGAAATAGTAGCAAGCTTATGGAGTAAAATGAAGAGTTTTTTTTATGAAAAAGTCCTTGAAAAATTAGATCTACTTGAAGAGGCAGTTGTATGGTTTGTGAATGAAAGAAGGTATAAAAATTGTTGATCATTTAAATGTTTTCAATTCTTTTATACGTCAATTAGCTAGTATGGGTGTAAAAGTTGAAGATGAAGACAAGGCAGTTACATTATTGTGTTCATTGGTTGAATCTTGGAATCACTTAGTCATTTCCATTAGCTTGAGTACAACTGACACCCTTGAATTTGATTATGTTGTGAGAGCTTTGTTGCCTAAAGAGGTACAAAGGAAATCTAACATAGAAACCTCTACATCAGAAGCAATGGTGGTTAGAGGCCAATCCACAAATAAAGGGGAAGATTCGAGAGGTACATCTAGATCTAAGTCAAAAGTAAAAAAGGGTAAGGGAAAATTTTAGTACTGTGATAAATTAGGGAATCTCAAGAAAGATTTTTGGAAGAGGAAAGAAGACAATGATAACTCCAAAAAGGAAGCAAATTTGGTTGAGACAAGTTCAAGCATAGTTGATAAAGTTTTATCTATTTGTAACTCCTTACAGTATCATGAGGAATGGTTATTATATTCTGGTGCTGCTAAACACATGTGTCCACATAATAATTTTTTTTCTTCTTACCAAGCTATTAATGGAAGTGTTGTTCTTATGGGAAATAATGTTTCTTGTAAGACTGTTGGGATTCAAAGTATTAAGATTAAAATTTTTGATGGTATTGTGAGGACATTAACAAAGGTAAGACATGTACTAGAACTCAAAAATAATTTAATTTCCTTGGGAGGTTTGTATTCTTGAGGTTATCAATTTATAAGTCAAGGTGGATCAATGAAAGTGTCTAGGGGCATTTTGGTGGTCATGAAGGCTACAAATAATAGAAACATTTACAAGCTAGAAAGGAGTACTATAATAAATGAAGTGGAAATGGTATCTGAGGAAGAAATGAATCTAGTCGTTTATGGCATCAATGACTGGGTCATGTGAGTGAGAAAGGATTGAAGGTACTATTTAATGGTAAGTTACTTCCAAATTTAAAATCTCTGAATTTGAATTTTTGCAAGCATTGTGTTTATGGGAAGCAATTTAGACAAAAGTTTGAAGCAATGAGTCATACAAGCAAGGTTATTCTAGATTACATTCATTTAGGTGTTTTTGGGCATTCTAAATTAGATCCCAAATCTAAGAAATATATCTTTGTTGGTTATGGTGATAGAATTAAGGGGTGCAGATTATGGGATCCTATTACCCACAAAGTTATTATTAGCAAAGATGTAGTATTTGATGAATCTCCTCTCATAAAATTAGATATTGTAGAAGTTTATTTGAAAAAGGAACTAGTACCTCAACATCAACAAATTTAACTAGAAAGTCATCCATCTACAAAAAATAGGGAGCAAGAAGAAGCTTCCGAAGAAGAAGATAAGGATGCAAAAAATCTATAGGAAAGTGTGAAAATTCCACAACTAGATCTAAGGAGATATACATGGGTTAGAAATCCATCTAAAAGGTATGATGATTATGTTTCATTTGTTGCTTTGATTTCTAATAATGGGGAACCTAGTTGTTATTAGGAAATAGTGGATGGTGTTGAAAATACTAAATGGAAACTAGCAATGAAAGAAGAAGTGGATTTCTTGGAGAAGAATAAAACATCTAGGACCTAGAAGAACTTCCAAAGGGTAGGAAATTTGTTGGTTGCAAATGGGTCTTCAAATTAAAGAAGGGTGTGAAGATAAAGCTGAAAGGTACAAAGCAAGATTGGTAGCAAAAAGGTATTCTCAAAAGGAAGGTATTGATTTTCATGAATTTTTTTCACCAATTGTTAAGCTAGTTTCTATTTGGGTTGTTTTAGCACTTGTTGCTTTACTTGATCTTGAGTTGGAATAATTAGATGTTAAAACAATGTTTTTATATGGAGATTTGGATGAGGAGATATATATGGAACAAGCAGAAAGGTTTGTTCAAGATTGCAACAAGAAATTTGTTTACAAGTTACTCAAAAAGTCATTGTATGACCTAAAGCAATCTCCTAGGAAATGGTACAAGAAGTTTGATTCCTTCATGGTGAGACAAAATTTTACAAGGAGTGAGTATGACCATTGTGTTTACTTTAAAAGTTTGAAAAATGGTTTATTCATTATCTTGGTATTATATGTTGATGATATGCTCGTAGCAAGTGAAAGCATAGTTGAGATCAATGGGTTAAAGGATCAAATGGCTAGGAATTTTAATATGAAGGATCTAGGAGTAGCAAAAAAAAATTTGGGTGTGGAAATACACAGAGACAGGGAACATAGTAAGTTTTGGTTATCACAGTAGATGTGGAGAAGATCCTCATAAGATTCGGTATGAAAATTTGAAACCAATAAATATCCCTTTAGCTTCTCATTTTAAGCTTTCTTCAAGTTTATGTCCTAGTAATAAAGAAGAAAAGGATTATATGTCATGTGTATCATATGCTAATGTAGTAGGAAGTTTAATGTATGTGATGGTATGTACAAGACCAAATATTTCACATGCAGTTGGTGTTGTCAGTAGATAAATGGAGAATCCAATTAAAGAGCATTGGGCAACAATGAAATGGGCGCTTCGATATCTTAGAGGCACAAGTAATTATTGTATCACCTTTGGTGGTTGTAGTGATTCAATTTGTGGTTATGTTGATTTAGGTTTTGTGGGTGATTTGGAAAAAATGAGATCTACATCAAGTTATATGTCTTTACTCAAGTGTAGGAGAACCTATTTGTTGGATGTCAAAGCTTCAAGAAACAATTGCTCTATCCACTACTGAGGCAAAGTATATGGTTGTCTCACATGCATGCAAAGAGGCAATTTGGTTTTTGGATGAGTTTGAAAAAGTACAGGATAAGGTGATTGCATTTTGTGATAGTCAAAGTGTTGTACATCTAACTAAAAATCCAACTTATCATAGTAGGACTAAGCATATTGTGATTAAATACCATTTTGTAAGACAGGTTATTGATGGAGATGGAGTAGCTCTTAAGAAAGTTTATACACTAGAAAATTGTGCAGACATGTTTTGCAAAACTAGTACAACTAGAGAAGTTGAAGTGGTGTTTGACTTCTCTTGGCTTGCAAAAAAGGTGATGAATGGGCATGGGCAAGTATTAGGCAAATTTTTGTCAAGGTGGAGATTGTTGGATAATGACAACAATATTATAAATGAAGCAGAGTTTTATCTTTGGAAAAGATAAATGAAATAAAAAAAGGAAAATATTATCTTTGAAAAAGATAAAGATTTAAAAACATAAAAAACAAAGCAATAAAAGCTAAGTTGGTTTTTCCTAAGTTTAACACAGGTTGAAGATTATTGCTAGACGACTTCTGGATTTGATTGTGTAAGAGTTTTTGCATCAACGTTTCGGATCACACTCCGTGATCCATCATCAGGATGTTGAGAGCTCAAGGAGAAAAATGATAAGTTGCAGACCAAGAACTAACTAAAAAGACCAAGGGGAGGGATGAGGGGCACAAAAAACGAAAAAAACAAGAAGCTATCAAATAGACTCCTAGGGCCAAAAAATAAAAAAGGCACAAGAGAAAAAAAGAAAATTAGAGAAAAACAAAAGGAAAAATAAAAATAAAAATAAAATAAAATAAAGGTAATCCAAACAATAAAGTTATAAAGTTATTTTTTAAAAGACACAAAACCTAAAAAGAAAAGTTGAGAGGGGACCTGCAATGAAACAAATAAAACCCTTACGATAAGAGACAAAAGAAAATGGAATTATGTATATATATATCTAGAGAGAGAGAGAGAAAGGCTTAAATAGATAAATAATGCATATATATTATTTTATTTATATATATCTCTAATTTCTTTTGTTTCTTTATATATATATACTTTATTTCTCTTTTCATTTGTTGAATTTTATTCAGTTTGCTATATAATAATATATATATTCCTAACTTCGTTTGTTTCTCATAAATAATATACATGCATTATTAATTTCTTTTTGTTTCTTTATATATATATTTATATATATATATATATATATATATACTTTAATTCTCTATTCATTTGTAGAATTATATTCAGTTTATATAAATAATATATATTATTTATTTATTCTATTACTTATTTATATTCACTTTGATATCTAATACTTTATATATTTCTAAATTCTTTTGTTTCTTTATATATATATATTATTTATTTCTCTATTCATTTGTTGATTTTTATTCAGTTTGGTATATAATAATATATATATTCCAAACTTCTTTTGTTTCTCATAAATAAATAATATATATGCATTATTTATCTATTTAAGCCTTTCTCTCTCTCTCTCTCTAGATATATATATACATAATTCCATTTTCTTTTGTCTCTTATCGTAAGGGTTTTATTTGTTTCTCATTGTGGCCCCTTTCAAATTTTCTTTGTGTTTGTGTCTTTTTAAAAAAGAATTTATAAATTTCTATTGTTTGGACAATTTTATTTTTATTTTATTTTATTTTTATTTTTTTCCTTTTGTTTTTCTCTAATTTTCTTTTTTTCTCTTGTGCCTTTTTTATTTTTTGGCCCTACGAGTCTATTTGATAGCTTCTTGTTTTTTTCGTTTTTTGTGCCCCTCATCCCTCCCCTTGGTCTTTTTAGTTAGTTCTTGGTCTGCAACTTATCATTTTTCTCCTTGAGCTCTCAACATCCCGATGATGGATCACGGAGTGTGATCCGAAACGTTGATGCAAAAACTCTTACACAATCAAATCCAGAAGTCGTCTAGCAATAATCAATATGGATTGTGGAAATGTGATATCTTTAACAGGTTGAAGATATTATATATCTTGTTGCCTTGAAGGAAAAAATATTTTTGTAATGAGTTGTAATTGAAGAATAATAGTTGTATGAAGGCCGGTTGTAATCAATTTCTCTAAGCAATAAGAATATTGTTACTTTTCCCCATGGATATTTCCTTTACATATTGTCAAGGTTTTATCACGTAAATCTATGTCTTGTCTATTATTCTATTATTCCATTTAATTTTCTTTTGTATTTCTTTGTAACTAATTTGT
>VDFB02000003.1:376977397-377002057 GCA_007258455.2 Sequoia sempervirens | reverse complement strand
AATGTCCAAATTGAGCAATGTGGGATTAACATTCATCCAATGATATAGTGCCACTTGTCAAGCTATGAATGGATGATGGATGTACAAGATTTGGGGTTTGTGCCAATAAATGTCAATATTTGAAATTCAAATTTGTTGAAATGACATGCAAGAGGGAAGGGAAAATGCAATAAATGCCACTTGGCTCAAGGAAAAGGACATGTAAGATGAATTTATTGCCTTGTTGGATGTACATGTTGACTTGGAATTTTTGAATTCAAATTGAGAGAATATTCAAAAAGATGCCTTGTGAGGAAAATAGAGATTTAATAAATGAATTAAATCTATTTTCATGTGCAACTTGCATTATCTAGAGGATGTGACATGAGATTAGATTAAATTAATCAAGGGTTAATTAATTTAATGGGAGATTAGATGATGTGACTTATTTGACTTAGATTTATGGATTTATTTAAATCAGATAAGAGAGGAATATGATTAAAGGCTAATTAAATAAAGATTTTGATTTATTTAATTAAAAGGGATGATGTTAGATTAAATCAAATAAGGTTTTAATTTATTTAATTTAATGGACAGACTTTAGGGATTTAATCAAATAAATTGATTATTTAATTAAATAGGGATAATTAGATCAGATGGATTGATAAGAGAAAGTGACTTAATTAGACAAAGTGATTTATTTAATTAAGAGACGAATATTGATGAATTTAATCAGATAAGGTAATTTGATTAAACGGTTAGACCGAGGGATGATTTAGGAAGAAATGATGTTAGTAAGTCAGGATCAAATGCATGATGTGAATCAGTATATTTTCGATGTCTACAGCATGGATCCATGTTAAAGGTGTTGTCCTTTCCACCTTGCATCAATATCTTAAATTTTTTCATGATAATAAATTCATTACAATAAAGGTTGACTCTAAGGCCCTTTATTATTGTCAATTGGTTGAAGTTGGTCAATATTCAAACACTCCTCTTAAAATTTATATTCATTCATTAACTCCTAAAACTATAACACCATCATCAACTCCTTATAATGAAAATGTATGTCTTGGTGATGATTAGGGTTCATTAAATTTTACTCCATTTTTTGGAGAATATAAAGTTGAAACCTATTAATAATTGTTTCTACACTGCACAACACATATAAAACACAAGTATCTTATCTCTCTTGAAAGGTAACTTTCTTTAGAAAGCTTCAAAAAATAACCCCAAGGTTTATAAAGCTAAGTCTTGACAATGCAAAAATAAGTCAGTGATAAATGTGATTTGTTGGTAATCACAAAGTGTGCATTTATGGTTTAACAAGGCTATGAGCTATAAGTTTCAAACTATGGTTTTGTAAAATCTAAAAATATATATAACCCTAACTGCATTTTTTATATTTGAAGTCTGAAAATGCTTTTATCATCCGATTTACCAATTTAAGTGATGCTTTTTCACCTAAAACTAGCATGCATTAAAGAAAATGCAAAAGATGTAAGGTTTTAGAGAGATTCTAATTTAAAACCTAAGTGCAATCATGTAAATAACTTAGCATTCAAGGTGGAAAAATCCCTAATAACCAATTCATGTTTTAACCAAGGTCACATCTACAATATCATAGAAATAGTGCAATCTTCAAAGGAATATAAAGATTTTTAGACTATAAAATATTCAAACATATACCTAGATTTTGGCATAATATGAATAAACACTCACAGTTGAACTATTGTATTAGAATGGCTCAAGCTAACTATGCAAAGTGACTTACAATCAATAAACCACAATAGTATGAGCAGAAAATTCCTCAAAAACCTTCAATATTTCACCATAAATGTTGCAAGAATGAAGGTGTTGTCATTGATGTCAACTGGTCAACTGGTTGTTGTCATTGATGTCATGGATGCAGGTTATTGGATTTATATGTCGAGGATATTAAGAAAATTGTAATGAAGAAAGGTTGCAGGTATTCAATGTTTGCTCTAGGTTTTTCTCTGGGTTTTGCTCCTATGTTCGTGCGGTTCAAATATGTTGATCATGGTTGTTGAAAGTTGCTATATCCAAATTTTGGGTTTCCAGATTGTTGTACAGTGTGAGTTATGTTCACCAATTGTGAACTGTATTTTTTAGGGCATCTGGCTGAGGTCCAGGAGAAATTTAGTTGCTCTGAATTTCTTCTTGGATGAGTCTTATGACTTGCAGTTCTAGAGTTAAGTTGTTATGATCGAGTTGAAGATAATTTTGTTGTCTGGAAAGATTGGATCGTGTTAAGGGTTTTTTGTGCTTAATTGTTCTATTTGTTTTACACTGGTTAATGAAGTGTGTTGGGACTTATTTGGGGGACTTATTTGGGTCCTCATCAAGTGTGTTTTTGGGTCACCCTCATTCTAATTGGAAACCCTAGAATTTTTTTTTGTTGACCTAATTTAAATGATGCATGGCTTGACTTTGGATATATTTTAAAGTTGAATATGGTATAAATACAGGATGATATATTAACGAAAGGTATGCAAAGAAATAGAGAAAGATAGATGTGAAATAGTTTGTGATGCAAGTTTGGAAGATTAGTGTGAAATCTAATTGTTGATTTTTTGTATGCAGTGAGTTGAAGGTGTACTATATCATTCATGCATGTCTACAAGTGGTTGAGTGAATCATGGTGGAAATCTATGTTGCATTGATATTGTCTTCTCTTTGTAACATATATCTTCTATCTTCTTTGTATATGTGTGGTAGTGATCCCTCTGGGTGGTTAAACCTTGTTGGAAAGTGAGTCTTGATCTGGAAAACCTAAGTCCTACTTTGGCAGTGATCTTTCTTTGGCGGTAAGCCTACTTTGGCAGTGAGCCTATTCAGGCAATGAGCCTTTGTAATCAGTTTTGATATTCTTTATTTTGTGAGCTAATCCTCACCGTCGTTTTTCCCTTATTGCGTTTTCCACATAAATTTGGTGTTACTGTGTATGTGTGAAGATTTTGATTTTCTTCCTATGCACTTAATGTTTAATCATTTTAGCAAAGTAAAGGATTTGTGATTGATCTAATTTCTGGTGAAAGTTTTAAAGGTTAATTTTTTTCACAACTAATTCACCCCCCCCCCTCAGTTGTCTTGTTCAACAATTGGTATCAGACCTTGGTTCCTTGGAGAAGAGCTTAACCGCTTAAGGAAGGTTTGGGATGGCAGGAAAGATTATTGTTGAGTATCTGAAGTTTTATGGAACTAATTATGCTATCTAGAAAATACTAATGGAAGAATATCTAGAGTATTGTGGATATGATGTTGAGAAAGCTTACAAGACTGCTTACTCCCCTCTTGCTAATGGTTCAAGTACGGCTGATGAAATCAAGGAGCATGAAGAAAACAATAAGGAAAAGTTCATTTTGAAGAATAGTCTTGCACATTCTGAGTTGATTAAAGTTCAAAATATGAAGACTACTAAAGAAGTCTAGGATGCTTTAGAAAAGGTGCATGAAGGAGATGAAAGGGTCAAAGAAGTAAAGTTAAAAAATTTTGAGACACAATTTGAGCTCCTACATATGTTTGAAGATGGGAATATTAAATCCTATGTACAGAGAGTGGATGAGGTGATAGGTGGAATGTGAGGACTTGGTGCTACAATAGATGAATCCAGGATTGTAAAGAAGATTCTTAGAACTCTCCCTAATGCATATAGTGAAAAGGTATCTGTTATTGAAGAACATATAGACTACAAGACCTACACTAAAGATCAATTATTGGGAACTCTGACATCTTATGAGTTGAGAAAGCCGAATTTGAGAAATGGATCCAAATTAGAAACTACTTTTAAGGCTACAAGAGCTGAAGATCCGGATGAAGAAAATATTGATGAATTAGAAGCTAACTTTGAGAGAAGGATGAAGAAAGGCTTCGGTAAGTATGAAGTTAAGTTACCATTTAAATGCTTTAGTTGTGGAGGAATAGGTCACTATGCTTTGAGATGTCTGGAAAGAGCTAATAGGAACAAACAAAGATTTGATAAAGAAAAGAAATGCAAAAATATCAATAGAGCATATTATGTGAATGAGAATGCTAGTATTTTTTATGAGGAATCTAATTATGGAGATTTTGATGATAATGAATTCTTGTTCTTGGCTATAAAAGATGAACCTACTTTTGCTAACTCTGAAATACATGTGAAAGGATTTCTTCTAGAGAAAGAGAAAGATAAAGATATTGTAATCTCTTCCCTACATGCCAAATAGGAAAAGAACTATTGGGTCGTTGATAGTGGTTGTTCAAATCACATGAATGGTGATAATAGTAAGTTTGTTCAACTTGAAAAATATGATGGAGGCTTAGTTATGTTTGGAGATGATACTGGTGCTAAGATTTGTGGGATAGGTTCTATAAGTTTGGATGGCAAGAATAATAATGATGATGTCTACTATGTTAAGGGATTTGTAAGAGAGTGGGACCAACCACATCAAGGATCTAGGTCATGGAGAGCCAAGAGAAGAGGGTTGCCCTAACTTACCTCACTCTAAAGGATGTCTTGGGGTGAGGACCAAGAATGAAGAGCACTATGTAGAACTTTTGTCACTCTACAAACCCGAACTTCAGGTTTAGGCTAGGCGAGCTAGTTTTTGGAGTCGATACTACACCTCAGACAACTCTTTGTCTGAGGACGGTAGCACAGTTTTGGGATGACAACGTAGCATGTTGGCATCTCTCTGGCATGGTAGCGTCCGTATGGCCAGAAAACATGAAGTACAGTAAAAACTACCTAAAAACTTACTAACAACCTAGCTAGTTGATCTTAACAAGGTGAACAGAATAATCAAGTATGAGAAATAGAGGCGGAGATGATGAAGAAAGTAAATGAAAGCTAGGGTGATGAAGATAATTTTACAAAAGTGTCAATTCGCCAGCTAGCTCCACACGCACGTCCACCTACAGACAAGCAAGATGGAAAATTGTTAGGGTTTTATAGGGGCCTACCTTAGTCAGACCCTCATTTAGGTGTTTCCACATCCACATATAGCTAGAAAGCAACGTAGTAGAATAATATGATAAAGAAAGTAGAAAGAAATATTGCAATGAACACTGCAAAAAAAAAATGCTACTCTATCAAATCACAAAGGATAGGAGTGAAGTGTTACCACCTCCACCCAAAATCTCACTATCCAATGGAGGGAGAATGTGAGATATGGGCTTGGAAAAGTCACCACAGCCGCAGCAATGATGAAGAGAGGTCTCGCAAAACTCCAATCCCACAACTTCTATGGTTTCCTCACACTTGCAAAGTGGATTTGATGGAGTGTCAATGTTGTTGTTGCAATGCTCAAAATGAGTGCTTAGAATGTTGGAGTGAATGTGAATGTCTAGAGAGTGAAATGAAGTGAGAATGAATGTTTTTGAATGTGGGATGAGAAGGAATAAGGAATTTTTGGATTGATTGATCAAAGAGTTATGTTACAATTAGACCCCAATCGGGTGTGTAATTCCTCTACCAACTTTAGACGCGGGAATCCATTAGGGACAGCAGCACGCCACGTAGACATTTGCACGTTGTGCATTCGTCCCTGACAAATATTCTCTCACCAACACACAGGACAAACACCAAGTGGATGGAAGGAAAGTGGGTGATGTGGAATTTCACCTTCAAATTTGATTTTCTAATGTGAGGGTATGTGAAAGGGGAATTTGTACAAGGGGTGCAAATTTTCTCCTATACATTTTTCCCCCACTTTATGAGAGTGCATATGAATGAGCATTTGGTAAAGTAGATTGAAGAGTTAGAAATGTATACATGAACCGTCGAGGAAGCAGACCGTCATCCAGTGAACTTGAAAGCGTAGGGTAGGAAAAGGACTCCACAGGTACTCTCCTTGACGAGTTTTGAACAAAAGGATTCCATAGACCCGTAGAACTATAAATTTGTAGAAAGTACACCGAAGGCCCTCAAACCAACAATGGAAAAATCCCGCAAGATGAAAGTGTCTTACAGGCCCCCAGACCTGCAAGAAGGAAACCCCCAAGTTCTCTCTCATGAAGGAATCCCAATGAAGTAAGCGCTTGATAGGCTCGTAAACCTACAAGAAGGCAACCCCCAAGTTCTCTCTCATGAATGAAGCCCAATGTAAGGGGACTCCACCGAGTCAAACTAGAAAGTGGCTTCATAGGCGCACCTACAAAGCAACATGTTAATTCACAAATTAAACATGTCAAAAAACAAAGTAGCCACGCAAGAAAACAAATAGACAATCACGTAGACAGTCAACAAATTGAAAAGATTTCAAAGGGATCCCTTGGGAACCCTTCAAAGGAAAAGAGGTCCACTCAAGGGACATGCTATTTGAAAGTGTAAAAGAGACTTTTTTTCCCAAATCAATTCATCATCAAGGAATCCTTTCAAAATATGTTCACTTCATCAAGGAATTCAAAAGGAAGAAGACTCCCCCTTGTGAGGGGAAGGTTGAGGCTTCTCCTGTAGGAAAAATCTGCTCCTACCTTGGAGGAAAGTTCTTAATTCCTTTCTTTGCGAACCCATGATGAAAGAAACATGTTCTGTTAGGGGTCCAAGTTGACAATGCGATCTTTGAAAAAGGTTCCATGGATTTTTGAGAAAAGATTTGTTGATGACGAATGCATTTTCTAAAAATAAAAACATTGTGAAAGGGACGTTGTCGCACATACGACGAACAACTCAAGCAAAGAAGAAAGAAAGATAAAAGAGCGAAAGAGAAATAGCATAAACAAGAGAAACAAGGGTGATATGATATTTAGGGGGTCAGAGTTGCTCATAAATATATATATAAGTATAGTAATAGTATATAAATGAACTGTCATCAACCCCCTACTATATCAAACCATGTGAAGAACACATGAGAAGGGAAGCCTAAATGCCCCCAACACTTTGCATCATCTCGAATTTTCCAAAAATCAAAGCACATAACAAAAGAAGAATGATGATACAAATAGAAGAAGGTTTACAACATAAAATCACTCATGTTTCCAAGCACCAACAAGGGTGAAAAGGGTCATCCAGGATCACATAACACAAGCAAGAGGGAAACACATCACAACACACACATCTAATCTAAAGGTAAAGAAGAGGCCTCCCCATAAGACTCATCAACCAAGAGGCCATCCACTTCCCATTCTAGATCATTATAAGGGGAAGGCGGACGAACCTACAGTGGTCGAATATTAAGGGGAGGAGCTTCCAACCCTCCCGTAACAAGGGCTAAGTAAGAAGGCCCTACAAGGTCTTCCTTGCTTGGCTCTTGTGGTTCTATGGTTAGCGCTTTTGTGAAGATTGCTGACAAGGTCAAAACTTCATCTAGAGAGTTAAACATGCACTTTCCAGGCGTTCCATGTTGTACCTCAACGAACGGGGAGGATAGCACTCGAGATTCATTGCTTGGCTCACTAAGTGACTTCGGAACAATGAAAAACTCAGGGGAAGTCGGGACTTGCTTCACCACTAGTACAAAACAAGCTAGCATAGGATCACCCTTTGGAGAAGGCGTGATCCTATTACGTCCTTTATTGCTAGAAGGGCTAACCTCTACTTTCTGCTTCGTCAAAAGATGTGAACTCCCCACAAACGAGGCAAGAGGTGCAGAGGAGGAGGAGAAAATCATGGTAGACACCACCCAGGTATTTGGCATTTCCAATGGTTTAGAAAACGGTGGGACGTCTAGGAGGGACATCAAAAGGGGCAGCTTGACTAAAGGAGAGATAGACACCTCCACCTTTTTAGGTTCAGGTGCACTCACACTCGTAGGGGGATCCAACAGAACTGAATTCATTTGAACAGAAGAAAAGGAGAGGAGAGAGGAGGATGCATCAGGAGGCCCTGAAATAGAGGTGGTCAGATCCTCTTTCTTTTTCTGCAAAGCGTCCTGCTCAGCCACCAAAGCCTCTCGTCAGTGCTTGCACTAATGTGCAAGGCGGTTTCTACGACTCTTTGATCTAGAGGCCAGGAGTTGCAAAGGGACAAGAGGCTCCTACTCGGCCATAAGGGTGTTCATAAAATCCATCTCCAATGGAGGGATAGACTCTTGAACGGGAGCAGGAGGAAAAGGTTGAGAAACAAATGGGGGAGTTGGCTATAGTGCCTCAACGGTGAGCCTCTTCTCATTCACTGCTCTAGGAGAAAGAGTGGTGGGAGGTCGCGGAGGATGAGACATAGAGGATTTTCCACAGGGACCTTCCTTCTACCATATCAAACGGGCCTAGGCTCTGTGGGTAGAACAGGAAGTTCAAATGCAGGACGCTTCAGCTTTCGCCAAGTGGGTACCATAGGGTTCTCCCACAAATGTGGAGCAGAATCTAATGGCACCGCAGCAAGGTGAGAGGAAGTGTTAGGCTAGATAGTGGAAGAGGAAGAAGAGGAACCTCGAGAGTGCTTCTCTTCTTCTCTTCTACAGGCCTTGGTGGCATCACTATGAGCTTTTAAATTAGCCCTATACGAAATAGCATAAAGTGATGGAGGGTACCTCACTCTAGGCATTAAGCGCCCTTTCTTGTACTTCTATTAAGTCTGGTATAATAGGTCCTTCCTAGGTGGGGGAGGACCAACGGGTGCAAGCCAAAAGTGGTCTAAAGAATAACTACCACACGTAACTAGAAGCTTATAACTAGTGTCATGGATCACATGCATTGAACCCTAATGAATAAATTTTAGACATTTATGTACAATTGAGGGAACTGCATTCATAGCCACTAGCTATGGGATACCTAGCTTCACTCTGAAACCTTCGGCATAACCTTGGACTGTCGGAATGATGTCTCGACGATGATAGGAAGTCTTGCCGATATCGGCGTGAAATTTGGTCTGTTTGGCCGATGTGGTAATCGGCATGACTTGCTCCTCTCGGTATGAAGTCCCAGCGATTGAAGAGTGTCTCACCGATATGGTCATCGAGGTAACACAAGGGCCTCGGGAAGAACTCTCAGCGACAATTGAATGTCTCGCCGAGAACGGGGATACACTTGGAGTCTTCGCGGTAACTCAAAGACTTCAACATGAAGTCTTGGCGACAAGAAGATGTCTCGCCGACAGACAGATGGAGTCATCGGGGTAACGAAAGTGGTTTGCTATGACCTCTTGGCAACAGCGGTATTTCTGGCTGAAAAAGCCACATGTGATCGGGTGTTTTTGGTGAGACTCCTAGCGAATGGAATCATCAGAGAAACACGAGGACTTTGGTATGAAGTCTCGATGAATGAGGAATGTCTGGCTGACGGTTGGAATTTTTGATATGACTTGAAGACATCGGTATGATGTCTTGGCGAAGAGGGATTATCTTGCTTGATGGGAATCCTGATGTCAGTATAACATCTTAGCAATAGCCTAAGTCTTGCCGACTGTTGGATTTTTCAGTATGACTTGAAGGGCTCAGTGTAACCTCCTGGAGAAAGCAATAAGTCTTGCCAATTGAGATGTTTCGATATAACATGAAGCGCTCAGTGTGATGTCTTGACGAAAGACGATTGTCTCTCCGAATGGAATACTCACATCGGCATGACTTGAAGACTTCAGTATGAAGTCTTGGTGAACTGTGGGTGTCTTGCCGATGGAAAAGCTAACATCGATATGACCTTTGAACTTTGGTATGATGTCTCATCGAATGGCAATTGTCTCGCCGATGAGAATATTAAGGTTGATGTGACTTGAAGACTTCGGTGTAATGTCTGGGCAAAGAGCGATAGTCTTTTCGACTGATGAACTCTTTGGAATACCTTTTGATTTTTGGTGTGAGGTCTTGGTGACATGACAAAGTCTTAGTGATAGCTCTCTGGACTCAATGTAACCTCTTGCTAATAGGGATGACTCTTGGCGATATCGAATGTTGGTTGTGTTGGCATCGGGGAGACACGATTAGTGTCTCACCAACATGACAACACAGGTTGAACGCCCTTAACCGTTTGAAGATTGTCCTACGTGGTGTGACCTGGACGTATTATCTTCTATGCAAGGAAGTGGAAACATCTATGATGTTGAGCCGGTTGATTTGATAGTTGTGATCTGACAGTTGGAAGCAAACCAATTCACAGAGGCCGTTGAGATCGAATGCATATATGTATGCATTGGACGTTCTGAAGAGTAAGATAGAGTCTAAGAGCTAGAGAGAACAAGAGAAGAAGAGAGAGAGAGCCAAGTGGCTGGCTAAAAGGCCGAAGCCATGAGGCCAAAGCAGAGGAAGAGAGAGGCAGAGTTATGCTGCTGGAATCTCTCCTAGTCATGAATGCCATGGTTGATCTCTCAAGGAGAGTTTGTTACCAGATTGATATCCAAAATGAACAAGATGTAATCTCTGTAAAGGCTATGAGCCTGAAATTGTATTGTAACCATTTGTTGCTGAATAATACAATGGCTCGATCTTTAGAGTGTGGGGTTTTTTATCCGAAAGGGTTTTCCCCACGTAAATTTGTTTGTTCTAGTTTCTATCTCATCTTTCATGTCTGTTGGTTCTTGTTCTAGAATCTGTTAATGCATGTTGTTGAATTATGTGCTTCTCTCAGAAGGATCAATGTGGGAAATAAATTGTGTCTGTTTTCACTTTAGGACATAGTTGTACGTGTCTTTGAGGCAACCTAAAAATGAAAGTTACCAAAGGCACTACTGTTATGGAGGTTTCTTTGAGATGCCTACAGAACCCCCCTCCATTTTCCTTACAAGTGGTATCAGAGCCTTCTTCTAGTTGTTGGTTCTAGGTATTTCTCCTATGAAGATTTCTCAGTTTGTTGGACTGGAGGAAATCTGGAGGAATGAACTGATTTATTGATCCTTTGGTGAGTGGAAGTCTTGTGATATTCAGAGATAGCACACAGCTTGAAGGATGGTGGAGATGGAAAAGGGAGTTGATCATGTTGGTTTGATGTGATTTGTATCTCCTGGATGGTAGAGGTATAACCTTGGTGTATGAGGTGGATTTATTTTCTCCGTGGCTGTGTAGCAGTAAAGCTTTCATATTGGGTGTCTGTCTGAGAGGCTCCTTGATGATATGGAGAAGCCTAGTTTTTTTCTCAGCCATGGAAGAAAGTACTTATGCTAGGTGGTGTTCCCTGGTGTTGGAAGGCACGGTTTCCTATTAACCTCGAATACATAAAGGCTATGGAGTTAATCATTAGATGATTTGCAAGCTTCTTAAATAGCCTTTATCTCTTTCTCAGATGCATGTACATGTTGGTGGTTTTAGGTTTGGCTTGAAAGGGGCCTAGATTTTCTAAACTGTTGTTTCCTTTTTTAAGGATGTTTTGTACTTGCATGGCTCTGTGGTTTTGCAGGTTTTACACGGTTAAGCAAAAACTTGTGATTATGTGAAGTTTTTGTTAAGCTATTTTCTAGAGCCTGGTAGGGGTGTTGTTGGATGAGATAGCTGCAGTTATGCATGCATGATTTGTGCATGGTTTGAGGAGGTGTGTTTTCTTCTCTGCATGGGAGTGTTGGTACGTGATTTGTCACTCAGCATTCTTGTGGTGGTGCTCGGGGGTTCCTTGATTATGGTGCTCTATGTGGAAATGATTGGAAAATCAGATCTAGTGTGATCTGGTGTTTGAGTCATGTTGTCTACATGGTTATTCTCTTTGAAATCTTAGTGTTGCAGTTTCCAATGTGATGATGGATTTGCATGTGTTTGTGATCTACAATTTATGTGGTTGGTGGATTAGCTACCCATTGGCTATAGTGTGATAACTTGAATGTGGACTTTCTTTATCCACGAGGTTGATTCTTTGCATGTGCAAACTTGTTAGTTGGCCTTGTCTATGGTCACTTGTGCATTGGTGTGATTGCTTTGAGATGAGAAGATGGATATTGTTGAGTACCTGAATAGTCGGTTATGGGAATCTGAAGTAGGTGGTCATGATGCTTGAAGAGCTCAGATGTCATGTTTCAGTGGGAGCTTTAGTAGTGACTATGGGTTCATCACATGGTGGTGAATGGTCTTCTTTAGTGTTGTAGATGTTTCAATGGGAGATCCCTTAGATCTTGTTGTTGCAGAAGAGTTCTTTCGCATTTGCATGAACATTATTTGAATATGTGCAACATCTTGGATCCATGGAGGATGCTTGGAGTCTTTACCAGAGGTGTTGGTGGTGCTTGATAGGTGATGTTGGTTTTGAGTATGTTTTCTTTATGTCATGTATACTCTTGTTTGTGCACTGGATTTTTGGCATTGTGCATTCTACTTGAGACCATGGTGAAGTCACTTGAAGCATGGTATCTCCTAAGGGGATATGTAGATCATGGTGTCATGATAAGTTCCTGATTTAGCTGATTGGAGCTTTGACAGTGGTCTAGTAATTCTTTGTGTATTGGGTGCTTTGATTATTTGCTTGATACTTCATGATAGTGCAGTAATTCATTTGAAGTTTAGCATAAGATGATCAGTTGTTAGTACTCATGGATACATGGAGAATAAGGTGAGGTTGTCTTTCTCTTATGAGAGAGGTGTTGTTGATTGTTACTCTTGATGAGTTTTTAGCAGAAAGTCCGAGAAGCCTACACCTTGGTTGAACGTGAGTTCAATAAGAGACCTATGAGGAGATTTCTCTTTGATTAGTCATGATGACTTGTATATCTTGAAGGAGTATTCTCGTTCCCACTCTTGGTCAGCTTGGCGGTTTATCTGAAAGGTATTTGGCCCATTATATTTTTCTGATGTGTTTTATGTTCACTTTCATGATATGGATCTTGAATTGTTGTCTAATGGTTATGGAGGATTCATAGCGGAAGTTGTACAGCTTGTTTTATTTCCTTCTTACTGATGAGAATTGGTAGGAGATGTTGTATGGGCTGATTTCCTGAAATGGGGAATGAACTAGCTTGATCTTCTTTGAGATGCTTACATCCATGTTGTTTTTTAAATTGGTTTGATCTTGGTGATTGAACAGATGGATTTTGTTAAAGCTTCTCTTTTGGGTTGTGAAGAAGATCATTCTTGACACAACTAGCTATCAGAAGTGTATGTAGGAGGATGTTCTATAGGAAGATGATGTGAAGAGTTTCTCTTTGTGGCCTTGAAGGTTTGTGGTGAGAGAAATGTTTCTTGTAGCAGTTTGTTGCAGGTTGTGCACATCATTATGGATATTTCCTTGGTACTACATGGTCACATGTTCTATGTGGTGTTATTGGTAGACTTGCGATGCCTTTTGATCTTTCAGATCTGGATTACTCAGGCAGTGGGAGTTCCTGTATGTGTCTTGTCTTCTTCGACTGGTTGGAACTTGGAGCTTGTATTTGTTGTTAATGAGTTGATTATAGTTTGGAATGAGTTTACTAATGTTGATACCTTTGAGGTATGTGAGATTGGATGAAATAGCATGAGTTGTGGGTGCTATTTTCAGTCATGTGGGTTTATCAGTTGGACAGGAGCAGTCAGTCTAATTGTTGTTCTAACTGGTGTTGTTTATCTTGTTTCTGGAGATTGAATTCACTGTTGTGTTATGTTTGAAGCTTTGAAGTTAATATTTCTTTTGTATAGCATTTGAGCACAATGAAGTGGTAGCAGTATCTTGTTGATGATATCACTGGAATCTTTTGCTTGTGTTTGTTGGAATGGTGCTTATTCACCTTGGCTTGTATCTTTCTTCCTTAGGTGGCATGTTGGAAGATGAGAGGATTGTTGCCTGAATGGTGGACATCTTTGATGTTGGAGAAGAATTCTTGATGGAGCATGAGAGCATGTTTGAGGTCTATGTGTTTTCCTAGAAGGTTGTGATCGGTTGCTTTGTTGGACAGTGAGTTGCAGTTGGATGCCTGGTCTTGGTTGCAGATTGTCTGGTGGACTGAATTTGTGGAATCCTGCTGATTGGGTGTCTTAAGTGTTGCGGGGTCTGAACTGGTGGATCTAGTGTGATCTTAGTTTCTAGTTGCTTTGAAGGTGCTTGTAAGATCTTCGTCAAGTGGGAGATTGTTGAAATTGTGTGTCTCAATCCCACAGGATGAAACCTCTTGTGAGCAATTTCGGTGAGACTATGGAGATGTCTGGCCGACCTACTAGTTGATCCTGACTATCGTTGTGACCTCCTAAATGTCTTGGAAATCGGTATCTAAAAACTTCAGCGTAACCTTGGACTATCGGAATGATGTCTCGACGATGATAGGAAGTCTTGCCGATATCAGCGTGACCTTTGGTCTGTCTGGCCGATGTGGTAATCGGCACGAATTTCTCCTCTCGGTATGAAGTCCCAACGACTGAAGAGTGTCTCACCGATATGGTCATCGAGGTAACACAGGGGTCTCGGGAAGAACTCTCAGTGACTATTGAATGTCTCGCCGACAGTGGGGATACACTTGGAGTCTTCGCGGTAACTCAAAGACTTCGGCGTGAAGTCTTGGCGACAGGAAGATGTCTCACCGATAGACAAATGGAGTCATCAGGGTAACGAAAGTGGTTTGCTATCACCTCTTGGTGATAGCGATATGTCTGGCCGACAAAGTCACATGTGATTGGGTGTTTTCGGTGAGACTCCTAGCGAATGGAGTCATCAGAGAAACACAAGGACTTCGGTATGAAGTCTTAGCAAATGAGGAATGTCTAGCCGACGGTTGGACTTTTTGATATGACTTGAAGGAATTGGTATGATGTCTTGGTGAAGAGGGATTGTCTTGCCGATGGAAAACCTGATGTGGTATAACATCTCAGCGATAGCTTAAGTCTTGCCGATTGTTGGATGTTTCGGTATGACTTGAAGGGCTCGGTGTAACCTCCTGGCGAAAATGATAAGTCTTCTCGACTGAGATGTTTCGGTATAACGTGAAGTACTCGATGTGATGTCTTGGCGAAAGATGATTGTCTCACCGAATGGAATACTCACATCGGCATGACTTGAAGACTTCAGTATGAAGTCTTGGCGAACTGCGGGTGTCTTGCCGATGGAAAAGCTAACATCGATATGACCTTTGAACTTTGGTATGATGTCTCATCGAATGGCGATTGTCTCGCGATGAGAATGCTGAGGTGATGTGACTTGAAGACTTCAGTGTAATGTCTGGGTGAAGAGTGATAGTCTTGTCGACTGATGAACTCTTTGGAATACCTTGTTATTTTTAGTGTGAGGTCTTGGCGACATGACGAAGTCTTAGCGATAGCTATCTAGACTCGATGTAACCTCTTGCCGATAGGGACGACTCTTGGCGATATCGAATGCTGGCTGTGTTGGCATCGGGGAGACACAGTTAGTGTCTCACCAACATGACAACACAGGTTGAATGCCCTTAACCATTTGAAGATTGTCCTACGTGGTGTGACCTAGACGTATTATCTTCTATGCAAGGAAGTGGAAACATCTACGATGTTGAGCCGGTTGATTAGATAGTTGTGATCCGACAGTTGGAAGCAAACCGATTCATAGAGGCTATTGAGAACGAATGCATATATGTATGCATTGGACATTCTAAAGAAGAGTAAGATACAGTCTAAGAGCCAGACATAAAAAGAGAAGAAGAGAGAGAGCCGAGTGGCTGGCTAAAAGGCCGAAGCCATGAGGCCGAAGCAGAGGAAGAGAGGCAGAGTTATGCTGCTTGAATCTCTCCTGGTCATGAATGCCATGGTTGATCTCTCAAGGAGAGTTTTTTACCAGATTGATATCTAGAATGAACAAGATGTAATCTCTATAAAGGTTATGAGCCTGAAATTGTATTGTAACCGTTTGTTGCTGAATAATACAATGGCTCGATCTTTGGAGTGTGGGGATTTTTATCCGAAAGGGTTTTCCCCACATAAATCTATTTGTTCTATTTTTTGTCTCATTTTTCATGTCTGTTGGATCTTGTTGTAGAATTTGTTAATGCTTGCTATTGAATTTACGTGTGCTTCTCTCAGAAGGATCAATGTGGGAAATAAATTGTGTTTGTTTCTACTTTAGGACATAGTTGTACGTGTCTTTGAGGCAACCTGAAAATGAAAGTTACCAAAGGCATTATTGTTATGGAGGTTTCTTTGAGATGCCTATAGAACCCCCCTCCATTTTCCTTACACATTATGTCAAACAACAGGTTTACCAACAGGTCCGACAAGGACTGACCAAATGATGCTACCAAGGGGAGGTATGAAAATTTTGTTATGCATATGGATGGTGCTCACAGGTGCATCATACCCATCTTTATGCAGGAATTTAATTAGCGTAATCTCCTCAATTATGATATTCACCTGAGATTTCAGTTCAACAAAAACACAGGTGTTATAGTGTTTTCGTTGATTCGCAAAGGGATATAAAGAGGAGATGGTTCTCTATTAAAACCCATCAGCAGGTCTTGCGAGGTGAAGGTTATACCTGGACTACTGCTCACAGGTTGCGTAGAGGGGATAGGCAGATGCAAAAAAGAGGCCATCGCAAACACTAAATGATACTCTCACAAAGCCCCCCAAAGGTTTGAAATAGGGCAGTGACCTAGTTAAGGCTTTGTTCCACAATACTTATGGAACCTTCCAACTACATCTACTAGGGGTCGTAGGTTGGGCTGTAAGGAAAAATGCCTCACAACACTAGCACCTACAACACTCCAAAAAATGTGAGGAAAGGACCCTTCAACACTACTAAATAGCACCAAAATGGTTCACGTTAGGTTCACCAAAAAAGCAAGAGAGGGGGACCAACCATGTCAAGGCTCTAGGTCACAGAGAGCCGAGAGCGGAGGGTTGGCCTAACTTACCCCACTCTGAAGAATTTCTTGGGGTGAGGATCAAGAATGAAGAGCTCTATGTAGCACTTTTGTCACTCTATAGACCTTAACTTCAGGTTTAGGCTAGGCAAGCTGGTTTTTGGAGTCGGTACTGCACCTTAGACAGCTCTCTGTCTAAGGACGACAATGCAATTTTGGGATGATATCACAACGCGCTAGCATCTCTCTAGCATGCTAGCCTTTGTACAGCCAGAAAACACGAAGTACAGTAAAAACTACCCAAAAACTTACTTTTAGCTAGTTGATCTTAATGAGGTGAACAGAATAATCAAGTATGAGAAATAGAGGCAGAGATGATAAAGCAAGTAAATTAAAGCTAGGGTGATGAAGATAATCTTACAAAAGCATTGATTCGCTAGCTAGCTCCACATGCACATCAACCTACACAGAAGAAAGAGTGAAAATTGTTGGGGTTGTAAAGTGGTCTGCCTCAGTTAGACCCTCGTTTTGGTGTTTCCACCTCCACAAACAACCAGAAAGCAACATAGTAGAATAATATGATAAAGAAAGTAGAAATATTGCAATGAACACTACAAAAGAAAAAATCTACTCTATCAAATCACAAAGGAGAGGAGTGAAGCGTTACCACCTCCACCCAAAAGCTCACTAGCCAATGGAGGGAGAATGCAAGATATGGACTTGGAAAAGTCACCACAGCTACAGTGGTGATGAAGGGAGGTATCGCAATACTCCAAGCCCACAACTTCTATGGCCGCTTCACACTTGCAATGTGGAGTTGATGGAGTTTCAATGTTGCTACTGCAATGCTCAAAATGAAGTGCTTAGAACATTGGAGTGAATAATAATTTTCTTGAGAGATCGAATGTGAATGTCTAGAGAGTGAAATGAAGTGAGAATGAATGTTTTTGAAGGTGGGATGATAAGTAATAAGGATTTAATGTTACAATTTGACCCCAATCGGGTGTGTAATGCCTCTACCAACTTCAGACCTAGGAATCTGTCAGGGACGACAGTGCGCCGTGCATACATCTATGTGTCGTGCGTTCATCCCCAAAAAATATTCACTCACTAACACACAAGACAAATTCCAAGGGGATGGAAGGTGGGTGGATGATGTGGAATTTCACCTTCGGATTTGATTTTCTAAGGTGAGGGTATATGAAAGGGAATTTGCAGAAGGGGTGAAAATTCACAGTGCTAAGATTTGTGGGATAGGATCTATAAGTTTGGATAGCAAGCATAATACTGATGATGTCTACTAAGGGATTAAGACATAATCTATTGAGTGTTGGACAGATGTGTAGTAAAATATATAATCTTGTATTTAAGGATGAGAGATGTGAAATCAGGGAAGGATCTGGAACAATGATTGTTGCAAGAAAAAAGTCTGAAGGAAATATATATCAACTTAAGGGTGTTGATGGATGTTGCTTTATGACTCAAATTACTGACAGTTGGTTATGGCATTAGAGAATATGTCATATGAATTTTGATAGCCTAGAAAGGATTAGTGTAATGCAAGTCATGAGAGACTTACCAAGGATTACAAAGACTGTTAATGTTATTTGTAGGAATTGCTAGTTTGAAAAGAAAGCAAGAAGCAATTTCAAATCAAAGGAGCAATCTACTACTAGACTACTGGATTTAATTCTTACATATCTTTGTGGTCCTATAAGAGTGAGAATTCTACAAGGTGAAAGGTACTTTATGCTTTTGACTGATGATTACTCTAGGTATACATGGGTTACATTTCTTAGATATGCATTAGATAGATTCAAGACATTCAAAGCTATGGTTGAGAATGAAGTAAATTTGAGAATAAAATGCTTAAATTCTGATAGAGGTGGTCTAATTCAATGCATGTGATCAAAAACGGCACAATCGACGAGGGGAACGATGCATTGGCAATAAAGTGATGCATTTGCAAGTGTAAACAATGCAATCATTGTAGCACAGGGCATCTGAGGGAGGAAACAATGCATGTGATTTAGCATGACGAAATTGAAGGGCAGAACGACGTAACTGACTATGGCTAGAGTTGACTCGGTTTAGGCTCATTTTACTTGTGCACTTTTGATCATTTAGATGATAGAGATGATTTTCAATGTGTTAGTTAACAGATTTGTCCTTCGAAAATGAATGAAAGAAAATGACTCAGAATGCCTAGCAAGAAGAACAAACAGCACTAACAGTTGGAGAAGTTGCCATTGGATTGACAAGTTTCCTCTGAATTTTAGAGGTACATCTCCCTCTTAAGATATGCAATGAATGGAAAACTCAGGGTATGTTTTTAACCAGAAAGCAGAAAAGGTAAACTAACATTTACCCATAACCATGAAAGTAAATACGATGAATTGATTCAGAAAGAAGTGAGTGCAAGAAAATTATACAAATCCCATTTATTCCACACCCACAATGAGAAATAAGAAAAAGAACGAGCAGTGAATTTCCCTTTCAACAGATGAATTATTCTGCATTCAAAGTTCTAGAAATAACTACACATATAGTTTGTTATGATAGACTTGATATTTGAAGAAAATTGCAAGAGTCCAAAGTCTATTGACAATTTAAAGAAACATTTACAAATGCAAAGATCTAAAAACACAATCTTTATTTCTCCAATATCAAAATTTTGAGCACAAAGGCCCAACACCCTACACAACCAACTGTACAAAAAGAAAACCCAAGACTTCCCTTACTTCCCCTCTTTCTGAAAATAACCAAAAGATGCCCCCACAATTAACTTGGAGGCCAATATATACATGCACACCAAAACTATTACATTACAAAAAGTAATGGTCTTGAAAATGACCGACAACAACCATTTTTAGGAAAGACGTTATTATTCTCCTTCGCTAAATATTCCATGCATTTCACTTAAACCGTTGGCAATACCAAAACTCTATACAACTCCAATTGCATTTCCATAACTAAATTATTGAATTTAGCATGTTCTTCCTCCTTTTCCAAAACCTGGATTGCCCTAATGTACTCGACATACCTGGTTTTCTCCTCCCAAGCCAGTGAGCGTAGCTGAGAGATGATGTCAAATTGCTCTTCCTCTGGCCAATTCACATCAGGTTGGAGAACAGGAACAAGTTCATCTTCCCATTCCGTGACATCACCCGAAAGTACCATTTTGGAAAAAAACTTTGAAATCAAAAAACATTGTCACCTTCCCTTACATGCAAACCTATTTAACTTCAGCGGAAAGTGGTCATTTATTCACTAAGAAAAACGTGTCAAATTGTTTCGCCAACTTCTTTATTAAAGAGTTTTCCTTTCAGAGGATTTTTAAAGATTACATTTAAACCTTCTATTGTCATCTCGAGAAATTGGAGAAGACATTCCTTAAAGGTGTCGTACACTTCATTAAATTCACTAAAACTTTGGAAATAGTACATCCCGTTGAGGCTGCCCCATCACTACAAGCTAGAACCTTGTAACCATGAGTTGGGAGTTCTGGAGTTTCCAGAACTGCCGATATCCCGACAACACAAAACATCATTTCTAAAAGCTACAAAAGGTCGAGTTATTTTGAAACATCAAACTTAGTGACTTGGTTCAGGATTTTAACACGACCACGACAGTTATAAAAAATTTTGAAGTCGCGACTTGCACAAGTTTACCATGAAAGGATGAGTTTTAAAATAACTTGTCTTGAAATAAAATTTCAAGGGGTAACATTGGCTCCGACTAGGGACTGTATTTTTGTAGAAAATGCAGAGAACTCTAGAATCTTGGGGCAGACCAGTCCAAGTCCATTGGGTACGGAGTCAGAGAATAACAGAAGAACAAGGAGTTGCTCGCAGAAGGGTGGAGGGGAACAGGGCACAAGCCAAAACCGACAATAGAAAGGAAAAGAAACCTAAGATTCCTATATGCACTCAGACTAGGTGCAAAAAAAACTTCAAGTTTCCCCATGGAACTATGCAAAGTCATTGACAAGTTTAGAAAAATAGATGCTTGAATATAAGAAATGACTATGCCAATGGAGTGTTATCCTACCTAGTTGTAACTTGATGTTTTGATTAAAATTTGTGTGATATTTGGCATATGCAGATCCTCCAGACAAGATATAGAAACCGAATAATTGCTCCTCATGAAAAGTATATGAATCAAAAAATACTTCAAAGTTCTTATGCATACTGAGAAACACTTCCTCCTACATGACTTGAAGTATAGCAATCTCAAGTTTTTGAATTCATCTTTCATGATTTGAATTCATGAATGTATGATGTAAATTCTCTTTAAAATTTGATGGAGCAACGGATGAAAGATTTTCAGAATAGAGAAAATTTGAAATGGGTACCTCTAGACAACAAGTTGAAATATCATGAAATGTGTTATCTTCTTGATTTCCGCTTGTCTGATTAACATGTTCATGCTCCTTTAATATTCCATATTCCTTTGACTCCTCTGATATGATTGAACATGAGCAATAATTTAGGTCTGGAACTATCTTCTCATCGGGAACATCTTCAATACCCACAACAATCTTCTCTAAATTCCCATTATCTGATTTATAGTCTTCTTCTTCTATTTCCCCTTTATGATATTGCATCTTATATGTGACATCGCAAGCAGACACAATAGGAGCTTCTTCTTTAACGTAGCCAGAATCTTCATCCTCAGCTTTCGATTGTATGTGCATTGAAGCATTTCCTCCTTTATCTTCACATACATTCATTGCTTCATCAATGGGAGTTTCAAGAGAATGTTTTGCCTTTATATCACTGTCCTCTTTTTGTGAATGTTGTATTGTAGCATGAGGTTCTTCACCATGTGTATCTTTTTCACAAAAAGAGTTCTTTTCATGGCTATAAGCAAGAAAACATGTATCTTTCCCATCCCTACATTCAATCTCTTGCAAGGTTTTAAGTAAAGATGGATGAACCATATTGGGTTGAAACTGCATATTACCATAAAAAATCTTCAAAAAATTTACTTGTACCAGATCATCAAGTACCTGATTATTTTGTGTTGGAGTTGTGGAAAAAGATAAATCTTCATCATCGTTGTCATCACTATCATCCTCTCTTTCTGGATGCCAAAACATTTTCCAAATTTGAATTTTTCACGGAGTCACCAACCTCACTTCTTTCAATGAGGCATCATCAAAAATATAGAGGAATAAGAATGCACCAATCTTCAATTACGTATTTCCCCAGGGGAGTCACCAAAAATCTGTTAGTTAACAGATTTGTCCTTTGAAAATGAATGAAATAAAATGACTCAAAATGCCCAGCAAGAAGAACAAACAACACTAATAGTTGGAGAAGTTGCCATTGGATTGACAACTTTCCTTTGAATTTTAGAGGTATAGCTCCCTCTTAAGATATGCAATGAATGGAAAACTCAGGGTATTCTTTTAACTAGAAAGCAGAAAAGCTAAACTAACATTTACCCATAACCATGAAAGTAAATGTGATGAATTGATTCAGAAAGAAGCGAATGCAAACAAACAATACAAAGCCCATTTATTCCACACCCACAATGAGAAATAAGAAAAAGAAAGAGCAGTGAATTTCCCTTTCAACAGATGAATTATTCTGCAGTCAAAGTTCTAGAAATAACTGTGCATACAGTTTGCTATGATAGACTTAATATTGGAAGAAAATTGCAAGAGCCCAAAGTCTATTGATAATTTAAAGAAACATTTACAAATGCAAAAATCTGAAAACACTTTCTTTATTTCTCCAATATCAAAATTTTGAGCACAAAGGCCCAACACCCTACACAACCAAATGTACAAAAATAAAACCCAAGACTACCCTTACTTCCCCTCTTTCCGAAAATAACCAAAATAAGCCCCCACAATTAACTTGGAGGCCAATATATACATGCACACCAAAATTGTTACATTACAAAAATTAACAGTCTTGAAAACAATCAATGACAACCATTTTTAGGAAAGACATTATTATTCTCCATCGCTAAAGATTCCATGCATGTCGCTTAAACTACTGGTTGTACCATAACTCTATACAACTCCAATTGCATTTCCATAACTAAATTGTTGAATTCAGCACGTTCTTCCTCCTTTTCCAAAACCTGGATGGCCCTATTGTACTTTACATAGCTAGTTTTCTCCTTCCAAGCCAGTGAGCGCAGCTGAGCGATGATGTCAAATTGCTCTTCCTATGGCCAATTCACATCAGGTTGGAGAATAGGAACAAGTTCATCTTCCCATTCCCTGACATCACCTGGAAGTACCATTTTGGAAAAAAACTTTGAAATCAAAAAACACTATCACCTTCCCTTACATGCAGACCTATTTAACTTCAATGGCAGAAAGTGGTCATTTATTTGCTAAGCAAAACGTATCAAACCATTTAGTCAACTTCCTTATTAATGAGTTGTCCTTTCAGAGGATTTTTAAAGATTACATTTAAACCTTCTATTGTCATCTTAATAAATTGGAGAAGACATTCCTTAAAGGCGTCATACACTTCATTAAATGCATTGATACATTGGAAATAGTTCATTCCGCTGAGGTCACCCCGTCACTACAAGCTAGAACCTTGTAACCATGAGTTGGGAGTTCTAGAGTTTTTAGAACTGTCGATATCTCGACAACACAAAACATCATTTCCAAAAGCTACAAAAGGTCGGGTGATTTTGTAACATCAAACTTAGCGCCTTGGTTCGAGATTTTAACACGACCACAATAGTTATACAAATTTTCAAAGCCGTGACTTGCACACGTTTACCATGAAAGGGTGAGTTTTAAAACAACTTGTCTTGAAATTAAATTTCAAGGGGTAGCACAATGATGTGCTAACTTTTGTTTGTGTGTGGAGAAATGATTACCGCCCAAATATACTCAAGAATCTCGGCCAGTGACATATGCGTTCATAGATCAGCTGAGGCTAGGCGAGCAAAGGCGATTGATGTGGCTAGGATTATTTTTTGTGACCTATATGCCCATTATTCGGGAAAATAGGGGTCTCTTGATAGCGCTAGCAGAGAGATGGCACTCTGAGACATGTTCATTTCAGTTGCTGACAAGAGAGGCCATAGTGACACTGGAGGACGTCTACAAGATCCTACAAATCCTGATCAGAGGAGAGCGGGTGGTATATGATCCTCGACGGGGACTGCAGACCATCACGAATTACTATGAGCACAAGGATGTAGCACAGCTGGGAGTTCCCAGCTGAGCATTATGGGCGATGGGATTGTATGTTGTGCACCTTGATAGTCGAGGTACTAATACCAGATCACTACATTCATGTTTTCCCAATATGATGGGGGGATGTTCTGATCAGGATGAGGTGTGACATGACAGTGTTTTCTTGGGGGTTGTGCTTGCTAGGGATGTTATATCATCAGTTACATGATGTTGCATGTAGGGATTCTACCAGTATCAGCTAAGGAACTACACTCTTGATGATATGGGAAAGGGAGCATATTATCATATTTTGATCGTCGGTACAGAGGTAGTTAGTTGAGGGGATGCCATATGTGTATCTATATGTGGGGGTTGTGACATAGACACAAGTGGGAGATACATGATATTGGTTCCATGCTATTGATACTTTGATGAGTTTGTGTGGATTCCATACAGGGACTGCAGATAGTGGTCGGGAGAGGAGGAGCATTTATCATTTTTTCGACAGTTCAGATATCTTATTAGATGGACGGTGTAGTCATAGCTAATTATAGAGATGTACCTGCCCCAGCAAGTACTGTGATAGTTTTCTAAGCACTAGGATGTACCTGTAGGCACCACGGAGTATGCACGGTCATCTCAGGAGATAGTGAGGGGACCGCCGATAGTAGTGACAATGCTAAGCAGCAGATTGATAGCCTAGTAGCACAACAGTGGGTATGCAACTAGGGACCAACAGATTTAGGTACCACCTTGTAGTTTGATACATGGTGGTAGACTCACAGGTTGCTTCCTTTAATAGATCTAGATCATCCAGCGCTAGTGGATCGACTAGAGGTGTTACCACGAGTCCACGAAGGAGGGCGAGGATGTAGGGATGGCGGTAGGAGGAGAGGGAGGGATGGAGGCAAAGGTGACGGGGAGGATGATGGAGGAGATGGGG
>VDFB02000003.1:376751862-376977297 GCA_007258455.2 Sequoia sempervirens | reverse complement strand
CTTGTTTCATACATTGGACAAACTTGTTTTAGTATACAAGGATGGCCACAGGCAAAGTTGGCATGTTACAATCATTGTACTGATGAATACAAGTTAAGTCATAGTTGGCAAGAAATGCCATTTTCATAATGCAAAAATGTATCAATCATGTCCTACGCAGGCAACTCATAGAACAATCCCATCTATTAGTATGTAGTATGCTAGCTAAGGTCAAACTAGAACATAACCATTTATCTTTTTGCTTAACTGTTCTTGTTTGTTAATGAGCTTGACAACAAAACATGCAGTCCTGAAGGCTTGAAGAAAAATTTAATAATAAATTCCTCACTTGAATATACACACCAATCATTGAGACAAGCAAATATCATGGCTACATCATCATCCAAGACCTATCATAGACACTAGCGCATGAATTGTCGTGATATTGGGATGAGTAATGCAAGCTCCTCTGAGCCATAGATTTATATTATTAGTTTTGATATTTGTTTTGATGCCATGGATTTCATATTCCATGAGTTCTGTATACATTTGACAATATTTATATATCTAAGTGTGTTATTTCCTTCAGCGAAATTTTGTGTTTATACTTATCTGACCGATGTATTTTTGTGTATGGGATCAAAGTAGTTTCTATTTGATGAGGTTCTTGTGTCTTTAAGGTTTATTTATTAAAGGGTGCATGAAATAAGTTTTAAATCCTTAAAAATCTCTGAATTTCTTCTGTTTTTCAATTTGCCGAGTCTTGCCGAGTCTGTGCTGAGTCTGCGCCAAGTCTGGGCTCTGAGTCCAAGTCAAAAATCAGCTTGCCGAGTCCGAGGCGAGTCGGAGTCTTGTAACACTGCTGAAAACACCCCCTAGCAATGCCCACAATGAAGGGAAAACCACCCAGCTTGAAATACAAAAGATATACCTTTGAAATAATTGTTGGAATAATCAGTGGCAAGTCTGAAAACTACTTTGCAATGCTGGTATCTTAATTTGCAGGTCTGATATAGCAGTGAATACTACTATTACAAGTCGGACAGCCACAAAGATCACCAAAAGCACCATCCAATACTTGCAAGAACAACTCTCCAAGTTGATAAACAACATCAAACACCTCCAACACCATCAAACAACAACCAGTGCTAGGGAGGGATAGACGATTCATGCCCAGTACCTAATGCTGGTGGTATGACCTGTACCTAAACTGTGCTATTCTAGTGCTAACTCCCTCAAATCTCCATTGCTAGGCTGGAAATTTTTTCCAATGTGAGCAGCTAGGTCAGATTGAGCAACACCTTCAAACTTTGCAGCCAAACAAGCATAGAAAATATCCCATGTGCAAGGTATAGGTACAAGTATGACCCAACTAGGATAAGGGGTACGGCTCAATAAGGAAACTCTTCAAGTCACCTTGAAAGACTCTGCTAGATGTTAGAAAAACACTTCCAAAAATATCTGCCATTAGATGACATCAAATACCTCCATCATGAAATCCAAAGCTATAGACTTTTCTTGGAGCCCAGTGGTTACTGCTAAATGCAATCGCACCCAATCCAGCTAGAGATTATCTTTCAAATCCAAAACTCGAAATTTAGAGAGGGTTTTTTGTCCTCTTAAGATCATGGAAGAAGTCTGAGTTTAATCTGACAACATTACAGTATCAATCAACAACATATGAGCAAATGAGCCCTCACAACCTAATATTATCACTTAAAAAACATAACAAAATATGATTAAAAAAGACAGAAGAAACATTTTAAAAAATAAAATAAATTTAAATAATAAAAACATAACAATATAATTAAAAAGAAAAAAACCATTTTAAAAATAAAAACAAATATATATAATATAAAAATATATTAAACAATCTTTAAAAAACAGAGGATTTATGATTAAAACATATCAAAGTTTGGAAATATTTTGATTAAGATCAGAGGAACACATGTGATAATGATGATCAGAGTTATTCATCTGCATTGAAGGAAATTTAGATCAGCCTGTATGCTCTTCAAAATTCATAGTTCTTTAAGACATTATTATGCTCTATTGGTAATTTTTGAGAGAAACCCATGCCAAAGAGGAGATTCTTGACTGCATAAATAAAGGAAAACCCAGTATAAATGCAAAAGAGAAGCTGCAGTTTAAGAAAAATGCAGAACCCTTTGGCAATGTGCACAAATGTCACAGCAGGGTTAAAAACATCTGTTTACAGGAATGACATTTTGCCCATTAAATCAGGAAATGGAGCCTTGCTGTTGCGTTTCTAGTAACAGAGGATGAAAGTAACATAAAATTCAAGAGTATCCTCTGGTTTTGGTTTCTTAGTCATTCCTAAATAGATCTGGGTGAAGTTACTTATTTTGCTCTGTGGGTCCCCAAACAGAAGTTTATTTGAAAGGTATCTCCAAGTTTCCATCTGTCCTATGAGTTTACCCTTCCCTCAATATCAACAAAAGTTTTCTTTGAATCTCAGTATTTTCAATGGCTCAATAGCTGGTGTATGAATTTTAAATCTTCTCATTTCCTGTAAAAATTAAAACTAAACTAATAATGGTCCTACCACACTTTAGGGCAGTTGATATGAGCAGCAGCTGGAACTTGTGATTGGTGTTGTGGCCATGGAGGATTACTACTGCTAGGAAAATCTCTGGATTATTCTTGATAAGACAGCTCTGACCTGTAGGTGCTACCTCTGCTTCTCTCTAAAATACCATTTGTGCCACTGGAGCCTTAGGTTGACTCCCTTTAGGAGGAGCTGATTTACCATTATTCTCGATATCTAGTCTTGCAGAGAGGGCCTTGGCTTCACAAATCAAATAGCCTACTGTTATTTGTATTGAAAACCAATTCCTTTGTCACCTCAGAAGTGATAATATTCTGTAGTGCCATGCTCTCCTTGTCACTTTGACTTTAGATGGTAAACACCTTGAGATGCTGCATGCTCTTTTTGTGTGATGATATCAAGGCACTGAATTTCGGTTTCAATTATCAACACAATTACGTCTTACAAAAAGTAGTTTCAGTTTGTTGCAGTGTTTAGGCTTTGTTGATTGGATTTACTGTTGTTTCATAATCTAGTTTTGAAAATTTTCTGCTAGCTATCATGTTTGTCTTTTCCTTGATTTCTTCCATGAGCTCTGTCCCTTATAAAATTTCTTTATGTGGTCCTTCATCACTTCCTTTAGTAGCAGGCTTAGATTTTCTTGAAGGGAAGGATTTCTAAATGAAATATACAATGAAGTCACAAAGATCCCATAAATTTTAGCAAGATTATTGAATAAGACAACGACTTCTTTATTTTCCTAAGTTACCAGTTTGGGTTCGGGTTCGAGGGTTTGGTTCGCAGGTTCGGGCAAAATTGTTTTTGGGGTTAGGTTTGTTAATACAAAAACATATAAAAATCAGAAATATATACATATTTGCAGCAGTAATTAAGTTCAAAATACACCACCATATTAATAGTCAAATAATATAGCAAAAATACACCACCACTTTCATAGTCAAATAATAAAATATTAGTGATACTCAAATGTCATGATATAAATTAAAGTTCAAACATAATAATGTCAAGTGTTTACAATCAGCCACCATTGATCATTGATCAATCATAGGGGTCATAAAAAAAATCATCATCAGCATCCATATCAGATGCTACATGTTGTGGTAAATTAGAAGAACCACAAATAGCATCAGTGGCACTTGCACAAGCACTACCACTAGCACTGATACTAACACTCTCATGCTCACTAGCTGCCTCAGGCTCGTACTCATCATCAATATCAAGTGCAGCTAAGTAGCTTGTGGAAGCATCCAAGTCAAGATGCTCTAGCTCAATATCCCACTTGTGTCTCCTTTGTAGGAACTTTCTTTGTGTGTAATGAGGTGCAAGTTTGAATGCACATACACCAAGTCCTCTGCCTTTTTTGAATGTAGTCTATTGTGCTTTATTGAGTGGATGAAGGAGTATGTGCTCCAATTCCTCTTAGAAGAAGATGAACTAGCAACCTATTAAGACCAAATTAAATAGTTAAGAGTTACAAAATTAAACTTATTAAAATATAAATATAAATATAAATTACAAAATATAAAACCTAAATTTAAAAGATGAAAGATTTTGACTATAAGATAAAAGTTTTATTGCAAGAGGTTGGAGGTACGTGCATTCTTGGCCATGGAAGTACCACCAACTATGACATCCACCCTATACTTGTCTCGAAGAGCATCAAGACCACAATCACTAGAGCATGCAAAACCCATGAACTCAGCCCTCACTAGATCACGTTGGTCACGATCAGTGAAGAGTCTACAAAGTGCTGCCTTGTACCCTTGACCACTTCAACATCTCTATATGGGGCAACACTTGATGTCACAAAAAGTAGCTCAACACTATAGTATTTGGGACTCAATGCAAAAGCAAGAAGATGCAATAGAGTGGTCATTTTGTTCCATCTCTCTACAATGATTTGATGTAGCTTTTTGAAGAACTTTTCTTCAGGATCTTCCTCTTTTGCATTGATGATGGTTTTCATCTTCTCAATCATTGAGTTGATGCCATCATATACTTAGTCCAAACAAGGTCTATCCATGTCAGTATAATGGATCATGCTCAATATGGGCTCAGTGAATCTGAGATACTCAACATGATCCCACCAACTGTCATCTAGGATCATTTTCTTAACCTTAGTTGCCCTTTCAGTGCCAGAATGCCTCCAAACGGACCAATTAGGGCTGATGAACATATTAGAGAGTGCCTCACGAACCTTCACAAGTTGTCTCAACACAATTGTGTTGGAGGCAAAATGGGTCTCAACAACCTGTTTGAAAATCAAAATAAAATAAAATTTTAGTTTACAAAAATTAAAATTAAAAATTAAAAATATTACTAAAGTGAAACATGTTTATTATTTAACTTACCTTCAATAGCTCCAATTTTAGAGAGATCTAAATATGCCTTGTGTCATATGGTGGTTGGTGACGAACATTTGGATGTCATTGGCCTCAACATACACCTATTTGATCCACTCAATTTTGGTTCCAATTTTTTGTAAAATTAGGTTGAGGGAGTGGATAGCATAAGGTGTCCAAAAAATGTGTGAATACCCCTCCTCAACCAATAACCCAACAACCCCACAATTTTTGCATTGTCAATTACGACTTGCAAAACATTTTGATGGTCCATTTCTTCAATAACTTGACAAAGGACGTTAACAATAAATGTACCATCCTTCACCTCTCCTTCACAATCCATTGCTCTCAAAAACATTGCCCCTTTAGGGGACATTGCAATAACATTGATCAATGGGTGATTTTTTGCATCTTTCCATCCATTAGAAACGATGGTCACCCCTGTTTCGATCCATGAATCCCTTATGGGCTTCAAAGACTCCCTACATGTTTCACGGTGCAACACACTTTCTCAAAATGTGGGCCCTTATACCCCTTTGGAGCCTCATTAATAGATTTAACCATTTTTTGCCAATATGGTGAGCGAACAATGTTGAATGCCAATCCATTGGCATAGACACATCTCACTATGTCTTGATTGGCAATCTCTCTAGCCTCATGCTGAAATGAAGTTTCCAATGGTCCCTTTGATCTTTTATTTGTAGAGGGCATAGTTTGCTCTTGAGGTATGAACATAAATGGATGGCTCTCTGCAGGTGCAAAATGAGAAGGCGGTGTAGGTGGTTTCATCCCTCGAGATCCTTTCTTTATCAAAGGATGACTAAATTTATGGCCTTGTCCTTGGTCTGCTCTTTCTTGCTCATTAATATATGCAAATATTTGGGCTTCTGGAATGCCTTTTTTATTTGTAGTTAGACAAGATTTGATGCCTATTCCAAGGATCTCGCACAAGTGCCCTTTCACTCGATTGTATGGGCTTGAATATTTAACTTTGCAATGACTACAAATCCAAACATATCCTCCACCACTTGGAAGTTGTTGAACCATTTCAACATATTTACAAAGGGGAGAGTTTGGGTCTATTTTGAAATGAGATTGGTTTGATGAGCTAGAACTGGTTGCCATTATAATACCTAGTGTTCAACACATTCCATTTATTCAAAATTTCAAAGGATTGAAACTAAATAACTTAATTCATTTCAAAAAATTGAATATGTGTTATAGACACCTAGAAGAATGAAAACAAAACAAAAATGCAAACCTTTTAGTGTTTATTTTATCTTATTAATTCATTATTTGTTTTGGTCATTTCTCAGTTTAGTGTCCCCTAGCCCTCTCATGCCCCTCACCTATTTAACCTATTTAAGTAATGTCCCCATTTTTAGCCCTACGTTATCCAGCGAACGTTAGTGTAATATAAGACCCCCATTTTTTTTTTTGATGTTTGTTCCCTGTTGCTGTTTGCTGTTTGAAATGTTTCTTGAAGTTTTTTGCATTGCATGTGATGGTTTTTACATTTGCATTGTTTTCATTCAAATGATGCATAAACAGTAATATAATAGAGCATGAAGGAACTAGAATAGCACTTTCCAGAAGTAAAGAACTTTCAGATTTCTTGAATATTTATTTTTCAGTCATACAAAATGATTAACAGCAGCAAGAATAAGTTTTCTCAGACCTGGAAATGGTGTCTAACAGCAATAAGAAAGCCCTCCTGAAGAAGCACGCTTCACCCAAGTTGCCAAACTTCACAACAAGCTGTATGGCGTCACAATACAAGGCAAGGGTCCCCCAAAAAACCTAATTTCAGTCTCCTTTCAGCCCAGCAGCCCTGTGCACAAAACCCAAGGAGGCCGTACCTCCCTAGAGGGGCGATTTTGCTCCAAAAAAATAACTCCACAAAAAAATTTGATTCAAAGCTTGAAAGGGACACCTATACCAAGGAAATAAAGAGCAAATACCCATTTGAAAATCTTTATTCCTTTTTGACTTATGAGCATAAATCTGATTTTCTGGGCAAACTGAAAACTCTAGAAAACTCACCAAAACCGGAAATCTAAATCACACCACACCACACCAGCAATCTCACACCAAAAATTCTATTGCAAACCACTTAGAAGTACTGAAATATCTTCATTCTTGAAAGCCAAGTTGTGTTCTCCGACTGAAAACACTCTACACCAGCCTGAGCAAGGTCTTTCATTGTCGGGGCTAGTCTTAGAGCTAAGGGGTATTGTGCTCAACTGTCTTGCAATCTCTGGCTTCAAACCAGCAGCATATCACCATAAACAATCTCCAACATAACCTCTCAAATGAGCCTCCAAAAGTGTTTTATTTTCCTTCCTTGAGTTGGGCCTAAACCCATGCCATGAGTTGAAGTTAATGATAATAAGTGTCCACAATCCATATCATAAATCTGTATAATAGCTTTTGGATTCGATTGTGTTCAAAGTTTTTAGCATCAACATTTCGGATCACACTCCGTGATCCGTCATCAAGATGAAAGAGATGCTAAAAACTTTGAACACAATCGAATCCAGAAGCTATTATACAGATTTATGAGTTGAAGTTTTAATTTTAAATTTAATTTCAAATTTCTCTCTCTAAAGTGGGACACCCAAGGTAAGGGGAGTATTTAGCTTTTTAAAAACAACTTTAAAGTGATAAGGCTAGGCGCCTTGGTCACTTTTATAAAGTCCCCCTTATGACCCCTTAATAACTAAAGCTTATAAAGTCTATTTAATTCCAACTTCAGGCATAAGACATAAATTTAAATAATTTTCTCCAAAGTGACTAACCAACTATAAATATTGCATGAACCATCCCCGACTAGAACCAAAGCCCCCAAAAAACAGACTTACTATTTTTAGTAAATGCTAAAAATAGTAAGTTACCATCCAAGCTCCACTGGAAAAAGAGTCCCTAACTGAACCTCCTAGCCAACTGGGACTTGGAAATTGACTAGAGGTAATGCCCATTGATCCTGACTAGGAGGGGACATTACAACTAGCCTATTTCCGGAGGCCCATAGGCTAGTTGGAGGCAGAATTTGGGTTTCCTATTTTCTAGGAGGTTTTCTTTTGAGTTTTCAAGGATTGCATGTAAGAGTTTGGCAGTTTATCTTTTGGATCTTTTTGGGTTTTCAGAGAGCTTCAAAATGGTATAACATGCATATTCATCAAATGACTTTTTTGGACTTACTATTTTTAGTAAGTTACGACGGTTGCTCGGTTTGTGCTCTAATGGAGTTTGGAGTCACTTACTATTTTTAGCAATATGCTATTTTTAGCAGTTAGTAAGTGCTATTTTTAGTAGCAGTTCAACAGTTCAGTATTCAATGTCTATTTCTGGCAGGGCAGTGTTTGCAGATGTGTCTCCAACCTTCTTAGAGCATGTTTTGGAAGGTTGATGACTTAAGTGATATTTTAATTATTCCTTTTGGACCCCCAACGCCTAGACACATGAATTTAAGTTGTTTTAACTTATGTTTCTTCATTGGGACATCCAACTTGGAAAATATATTTGATTTTTATGAAGTTATGTTGCTTAAGTCATATTTGGGTGCCAAGTCAAGACAAGTCAAATGCAAATTAAAAAGAATGTTTTAATCCTATGTTCCACCAAGTTTCCGGGACGAGGGGACAGGGGGACGAGTTTCGGGGACGACAATTTTTTGAGGGGATTTTAGGGGACGGGGGGACGGCTGTATGGTATATATATATATATATATATAGAGAGAGAGAGAGAGAGAGAGAGAGAGAGAGAGAGATTTTAAAAATATAGGGAAATTTTAGATATTGAGAGATAAATTTTAAAAATATAGGGAAATTTCAGATATTCATGAGTAATGATAATCATAGCAATGAACATTCATAAAGTTGCAAATGTAATCACCAATCATATTGACATATGCATCATAGAATCGAATTATCGAACAAATTTATACTACAGCTACCTAATTGCTTCTATGGACCATAATTCATGTCAAGTAGTCAATGTGCATATGATATAAAATAATAAAATGCCCAAAAGGCTACAAGTTTGTACTACAAATGTCAAAATGACAAAGTCACAAGTGTCCAAAACATAGTAATAAAAAGTATGATGGCTGCCGCTACTCGGCATCTCCAATATCTCCTTCAAACCCTCTTCTTTCTCTTCTCACTTTTGCTCTTGGCCGCAATTTTTTCTTGGCAAGTTAAAATGAGGTCAAATGAAGGTAAGAAGATGTTTTAAGTGGCCATATTAGGGTTGGGAGGGCATGGGGCCCACAAAGGAAAGAATAAAAAAAAAGAAAATTTAAAAAAACCTTTTTTTTTGTGTTTAAAATGCAATTGGGCAAAGGGGGACGATCGTCTGTCTTTGAGACGGTCGAGGGTTGGCTAGGCGTCCCCTATCCATCCCTTGGACGGCTGGTTGTCCCCCTTCTATTTTGAGACGTTTTGTCCAATTGGGGACGTCCCCGAAAATCGGAAACTTTTTGGGGACTGCTGTCAACCGTCCCCTAGGCGTCCCCCGTCCTCAAAACATTTTCGGGATGGGTACTGGGGGCAAAAACCAAGGGGACGCGTCCCCGTGTATCCTTGTATTTTAATCTCTTCTTTTGGGCATCCCTTTTGGAGGGAAAAACATTTTGAACTTCTAGGTTTGAGAATGCTATATGTATAGGGCCTTGCCTCTTCATTTGGCATCTATTGCTTATCATAACGAAGTGCTGCTGAAATTGTTTCAGAACTCTTGCTTCGAGGAATGCATACCTCCTAGCCTTCATCAGTTTTGTGCTTGAGAGATAGTACCTAGCTGATTTGAGACTGCTTCTTCATTCAAAGGTGGTAGATAGAGCTTCATTGGAGATGGCTTTTTTTTACGTCTTTTGATTTTGTTGTGGTAACGAGCTAGCTTTTAGTTTCTGCCCTTTTTGGTGTGTTTCCTTTAGTTTCATGTTACTGGTTTGGTGTATGGCTGTAGCACGTTTTTACTCACATCTTCTAGAGGAGTGGAGCGCTTTTTATGGGTATTAAGTCTTGACTCGTTAGATTGCTAGCACTTGGGCGCCCCTATGCTCTAGTTTGGGTGATTTTACAAGGTGTATTGAATTTTTAGCTGAGGTTGCCCTTCTCAAGGAGGTTATTCCATTTGCTGTTCATGCCTTTGGATGCATGCCAAAATAATAATGACTGATTGGAGTGGTTTGGCTGTTAGAGAATGGACGCCTAGCCTCTAGGCACCTTCTTTTAGTTTGGAGTCAATCGGAGAATATTTGAGGGAGTTATGAGCATTTTGGTGATTCTAGGGCTTGCTGGTCTGAATTTCTGAATGCTGCAATTCTATATTAGACCTGGTATAATCTCCATTTTGTCATATTTTCATGTTGGATATCTTTGTATTAGCATTGGAGATTATTGTCTAACATTCTGGCTATCTAGTTGATATGAATAACTCCTTTTTCAGTGCATAAGAACTAATATTATTACGTTGAATCAGTAGTACTGATCAGGTCTTTCTATTTCTACACTTTGCTTTCATACCTGCTGAAAAGTGGAAGAGGTCGGCTTGTTGCATAAGTATTTTACTTCCTTACTTTCTGTAGCCCACTGAAAGTGGAAGAGGTCGGCTTGCCGCCTAAGCATTTACTTTCTTTATTTTCCAGTAGCCCGCTGAAAAGTAGAAGAGTTTGGCTTGCCGCCTAGATTTTACATTTCTTCAGTGTGGTCGGCTAGCCGCCATCAGCATTGTACTTTCAGCTTTTCAGATTTTATCTAATAGATCCCCTTACACTGTATGCTCTCACCTTGCCCACTCTAGGATTTGGGTGATCAAAAAGTGAAGGGTTGCATTCTAGTTGCTTATCTTTCATCAACGTTAACGGGTGAAGTTTATGTGGAAAGATTCGGGAAAAAACTAAGGGGGATATTCCACCTTAGTCTGCTATCTCATTCTATTTTTCCTCTCTTTGGTTGCATGCATATTATCCTGATGATGGATCATGGAGTTTGCTCTGAAACTTTGATTCATAAAAATGCACACAGTTTCAATCCAAAAAATTAACAATTCATTATCATGGAATGTGGAAACTTGATGTTAACAAAACAAAAACTTAAAAACAAAACAAGAGTTCATTTGTAAAAAAATGTAGAAAAAAAGACCAAAAAACTTAAAAAAACCTACCTCTTTTGAAGAAATCTTCCTCTACAATATTCTTGGCAACGAACAAAGACTTGCAAGTGCTTAGGAATAGCACAACAACCAGCTTCAAACAATCAACAATCAACCTTCAACTCTATTCATGCTTGTGCAAGCAAGAAAAAAAGTTCAGCAATGGAGATAAAAAATCTTGTTTTTCATTCACAAATTGATGAATGAGTATGTTTTTGCCTATTTGATGTGTTAAGAGGCATGAACTAGGGTTGGAGGAATATTTTAATGTTTAGAAGTCAAAGAGGATGTCAAAAAAATATTAAAAAATTGCAAAAAAGTCTTCAAATTCCACGGCATGGGTATTTTTTACCCCGCATTTGAACCGGTTTCGTCTCTAGGCTGACAGGACCGGACCCACAAACTGTGTTCTGGACCCTGTTCGGAACCACAGTTTGTGGGCCAGATCCGGACCTTGAACCAGGGCTGGACCGGACCTGGACTCCGAACTAGGGCCGGACCAGACCCGGACCTGCCTCCAGAACCCAATGAACCGGTAACTTAGCTTTAAGTGTGAATATTGGACCTTTGGAGCGTGTTGAGATACATATTCAGTTGTACAAAATAGCCATTTTCTTTCTCAACACTGTCTTCCATGTCTTATCTCTTTTTAGCAGCTTGTATATGTCACCATTCTCTGATAACTGTGTGTCTGCTTGCATTCAGTAGAATTTGTTTGCAGAATACTATGAGCAATTGCCATTTTGATTAAATGTAATTGTTGTCTTTTTATGTTTTTGTCACTTTGCCAGTGAAATATTGCAAAGTAATCTACTTTTATGATTGTTTTATACAGGAAATTCTAGAGTTGCTTGCTGCGTGGAAATGTTACTTGGACTTAGCATTGTGCATATATATTTATGCTCCTTCAAGCAATGGTCAGATCTTTTTCACTGGTGAAAATCCACCTTTGAGTTACCGTGATATTCGTGTTAGACGCATACCATTCACCACACGCAGACCAACTTTGAAAGAAGCAAACAGGATTTACAGTCAATTGACATGTGTACACTTTACTGAAAGAGCAGAGGTCCAGGTTCCCAAACAACTAGAAGAACCATCTACAAGCTCAGATAGAGAGAAAGGGAATAACAAAGTGGTAACGGAAACCAAAATGAAAAACAAGGACAAAATAGAAAAGGAAATAATTCCTGAAGTTAGTTCTGAGTTGGAACATCTAGATGGTTTATGCATTTCCAGTGTCAATAATATCAGTGACACAACGATGGTAAACCAGTCAACCCCTCTCCATGAAGCAGCTAAGTCAGGCAACACATCACATGTTCTTGAGCTGCTGGAGCAAGACAATAACCCTTGCATTAAAGATGAGAGAGGTCGGACACCATATTTATTGGCACCAGACAAAGAAACAAGAAATGTATTTCGGCGTTTCATGGCTGCATATCCTGATAAGTGGGATTGGCATGTGGCCAATGTGCCAAGTCCACTGACAGCAGAAATTGAAGCTGCCCAAGCAGCAAAGCAGGTAATATGAATTTCACTGCTGCATTTAAATTAATTCTAAGATGCTGAAGTTTTGCTTAATGTAAATGCATCAGTTGCAAAAAGCTGTCTGGTGGAGCTCGGAAAAACCATGACTATATTTTTCAAGGGAACACTGAGACATGAGTCTTGTGTCATGTCAATGCAAATTCATTTTTTATCATTCACATAAGTTAAGTGATCTTGAATTTTACTTGTTTTGAATCACATATACATAAAATTTCTGCAAACCTCCAATGATCATAGAATTGCTTTATTTTGTTGGCCTCTTTATGACGGAAAGGAAAAGATTCTATTTTCTTTTTCAATAAAATTTAACTTGTGAAAAGTAAAAAGATTCTAGGTAAAGATCACTTGGATCAGATCAGTTTTTAAATTTTTTTACAAACAGCCATATTGATGAAAAGGAACATAGAGGTTGAAGAGATTATCATCCTGATAGAGATCAGAGTTGCCCAAAACTAGAAATATTAACAAACGATACATATATATGACGTAAACATATAAGACATGTCATTAGAAGTTATTAATGGAGGATATCTTCAGAGGTTTGGCCTGTTGAAAGGTCAGATATGTTGACCAGTGTGGAGGCTAGTCCTAGGTCTTCCTTAAGCATTTCAGGTACACTGCCGCACCTCCCTGTGTTTGACCACCTTGGAATGCATTCCAGGGGTCAGCTTGGACCATGAATCAGATAGATTAAAATTCTTTGAGTTGAAGTCTCTCTTGGGGACTGTACAGTGCCGAATTTGTTGTGCAGCTATTGTACATTCTCTTTTTGCCCTTTCATTGCTCAGAATCCTTTCATTGGCTTCAGTTCTATTCAGGACACTTTGGTAAGGAGGATAGATTATTGCAAGGTCTTCTTCCTGTTTCTTTAGCCAGTTAACTATTGCTTTTGTATTCTCATTCATGCCTTAACATTGCTGAGCAATAGGTTGACACACTGCTAGTGGTTGTTATACTGTATATTTTTGGCTTTGATGACTTTTGTGAGGCCTCAAAGGGATTTGTAATTCTGTATTCATTTACCATTCATAAAAACTCATTCAATCATGGTGTGTTGAAAGTCTCCAAGTTCATACATGCCTATAGTCCTTTCATGAATTACAACTGGAAAATAGATTACACCATCTTTTACTAATCTGTCGTGAATTGCCTTTCTTTAATATTCTCTATATTCTTGTTCCAGCTGTTAACGGTTGATCTGTTTTTCTAAATATAATCCTCTCCGACCCGTTACATTTATAGGCAGAGAAAGATGCCAAGAGGAAAGCAAAAGCAAAGGAGATGAAGAAATTGCGTAAAGAAAAAGAGAAGGAACAGGTAGATTGTCCTTATGGCCAAATATATTTTCGTTTATATTAGCTTTCTATGCCATTTAGGACCGAATGGAATGTTCATATTGCCCTGCTTTTTGAACTTCTGAATCAGATATGCCTCACTGTTGTCTCTTACATTAATGAACATGGTTTTTTGTAATCTAGACTTATCTTTTCTCAGTTTAGGGTTACATTTCTGCCGCAGGAAAAATCACTCAATGAACAAGCAGCTTCTGCAATTGTACATTATGGACAAGATGGTGTCTCCTACCTACTTCAGAAAGGGAAGGCACTGCCCAACATGAATTCACAGGCATTTCAAGAGGTTTTTGTCATATATCATCAATCGGCATTATAGCATTTTGAGGCATAAAATTTGTTGCTGACATGAAGGTTGATGGGTTCTAAGCATGTTTATTTATTTGTTACAGGAACTATTGAAGGCACAAGCCGTAGAGAGAGAAAAACGAGCTGCAGCTGCTATGAAGAGATTCTCAGTGCTTGGCAACAGCTCTGGAAATACTGCTTCTTCACTACCAAACAGTGTTGGAACTAGGGATGTGAGTTGTGATATTCGGTGCTCATGCTGTACAATCTCATTGGCTGGAAAAGTACCTTTCCATAGATACAACTATAAATATTGTAGCACGTCATGTATGCATGTCCATAGAGAAATGCTTGAGGATGGATAGATGATTGCGGGTGTTCTATTTATGCAGAGTGTATTGACGATGCATATAATTTTTGTTGCACTCAATATTTTGCAGTTCAAACTTCAAATGTTGATGAAAGATCTATTCAATGTGAATGTTGATTTGAAAAAGGAGGCATCATTCATAACAAAATTAAAATCACATACACCTTTTTATTTTGAAATTTAATTATTCTTCCTATGGTTATTTGAGAACAAGTGTTTGATTTCTGTTTGAGCATGGATCATGCATTTCTTTCTGATTAGGATAGTTTAACATGTCAATATGTAATCTGATCCTTGCTTAGTGGTTTGACCAAGAGGATAAACTATTTATGATGTTACGGGGAAATAGAAATAGCTATTAAAATTTGAAGAATAAAGAAGGCATTCGTCACTCCCAGTTTTTGAGATTATCATATATATTTGCGATATTTGTAACCTAGCTTGTTCATTGTTTTAGCTCTAAAAAATGCAAGTTTGAACTATGAGAGGTTGCCAAGCTCTCACAACGTTTTAGGGTAACAGACAAGGCCAAATGATTTAAACCTTTTTCTCTTTAGGTGCTGCTAGACCTAGGCGGGTATACCTATTTGAATAAAGCAGACTTGACCTCTGTTCATTTCCTAAAGCAATTTACCCACACTGCCAAATGGGAGTGGATAAATGAGTTTTATTTTGGTACAAATTGTATAAGCAATATTAAGGCTAAAATCTAATGTGTTCATATGAAAAAATGAATGAAACTAAATAGTGGAATGATAGAGACTAGTGCCTTATTGGGTGTACGGAGTCAAATGAAAATCTAAAATGAGTAGCTTCTTTCTGGCAAAAACTCAAATTGTTTGGCATACAATTTTAAGTTTATAACTGGTATAAACTAAGTTCTTCTTAATGATCCAAATGAGATTCCCTAATTACTATGATTGACTAAAATGACTTAATCTTTCCTTGAAAGAACCAATTAATCCAACCATACAGATACAACAAGTGTGCATTGATAAACTGAAAAATATTCATGATATATCAGTTTAAACAATTAGAAAACATCAACCTTGGAGACAACTTCAACAATACTTTCAATTAACGCAACAAACAACTGATACCAGAAAAATGTTACCACATCAAATGAATTCAATTGAAATATCCATTGTTTCAAACATGCATCATAGTCTAAAAAAAAATAAACATTTTGTGATCTACCGTATTTTTTACTCGCTATCTACTCCCCTTTTTCACTATCAAAAATTGGTATTTATACATCTGCCACATGAAAAGTCGCGTCCATTTGTATTCAAATCTCGGGCAATTATTTCATTCGGGCCTTTTCAAACGTTCGCTAAACACCCGCTGAGACGTCTTACAGTTATACTGACACTCCGAGTCCTCCCGACAACCAATATATCACATATCGCTATGGAGTCATGCAGTCTGATCGACGTTCTGAGTCTCCCTGAGAATTATTCCTTAGGTCCTGAATATGTCACTATAACTCTCGCCGATGAAGCCTATCGCTGTGACTTTGTGAGTCGGGCAAACGCTCCACAGATTACTTCGTGTTTTTCTGAGATTTCTTTCAGTCTGTCTTTTGATCGCCGAGACATAATAATTCTCCTGCCGATGAAACTTCATTCGGCATGACTCTCTTAGCTCTCGCCGATGAAGCAAGTCTCACCGATGATTATTTCTTCCACATGCATCACCAAGTATGAATCCTGTACAACTTTGTCGGTGTGACATAGGGGGTCGGTAAGACTCCTTGACTTCATTCCGATGACAACGACGGAACCCACCCTACCTTATTGGTAAGACCAAATGAACGTTGCGGGACGTTACTCTGATTGCTCCTGTCTTGGCGACATAGCTCTTTGTGTTTCATCGGTAAAACACACAGGTGCTCGCTATGACTTATCCCGACAATTGTTGTCTCGCCGATATGTCTCTATGTCTTCGATCGGTAAGACACAAATAGGCTCAATATGACTCACCCTGATGCATATTGTCTTGCTGATAGGATCTTTCTTTCGCTGAGACTATGAATTGTGTCTGCCTGATGTGTATTACCAAATGAAATTTTATCGGTAAGACAATCCTGATCTCTTGCCGATAGACTGCAAAAAGACATATGTTAGTATAAAATGCTTTATGGATCGGTGAGACCTGCATCATGTTACGCTGATATGGTTTATACATTGAAATACTCAGGGTTAGAAGAATTCTATGGGACCAAATGACAAAATATGGGCAAAAATGTTATGCAAAGCGGATTTCTGTGCTTATGGTAAGGACTTCTTTGGAAACTCATGAGTATAAACAACTGTAAAATTTTCAAAATTTTATAGTTCCAACACATTGATAGGACTTAACAATTTGCACAATGGGAATTGTTACTTTATTTTGAAACTCATGGAATAATCTATTATTTACATTCACATTCCCTTGACAAATATCTTAGGTGGGTGAAAAGGATGGGTCTTGACAAATAAGCCATGTTAGGTACCCATATACAAAAATGTTATCTACCCAAAGGGAGATGCCCTCCCAAAGAAGCAAGAGATAGAAGAGATTTCTCCCAAGAAGAGAGAGATAAGCCTGGGAGGATCAACTTTCCCCATGCTGTAGATGGTGAAGGTGGTCAAAACAGTCTTGTAACAAGTATTGGAGTAGGCCTCACACAATGAACAATGCATCTCCCCTTTGGAAAAAAAAAATGTGATGAGCCCTGCTGGCTCTCAGCTCAAAACCCTCTTTCCTTAAGTCTTTAAATGTGTTTTTAGAGTTTTTTAAAGAAATCTTAATAGACAGAAGAGAAGGGGCGCAGCATATTTTTGCTCATAAAAGATGAATTTAATCTTATTTCTTCAGAATGAAAGTACAGAAAGTATTATTCAACTCCAACAAAGAGATTTAGAAAGATAAACATACCAAGAAGGCTCCAGATTATTTTAAATAAAGAATGGCCAGATCTACAGCTGGAAATGGTAAAAACAGGCATAAATGTACGCCAAGACTCCAGACAAGGCTTCTCCAGCTCAGAAATTGGTCACAACCCTCTGAAATCACTAGCCGCCAATGATAGATGCCAAAGCCCTCTCAAAAGGAAGGCGTTTTTATTAATTACTTCACACGCCTTTCTCAAGGCACAAAAACCAAGGCAGGCCGTACAGCCATGAAAGAAAGAAAGAGAATCTCTGAAGGGACGTCTCTGTAGCTGTGGAAAAGGCGCCACCAGTATGAAACCCTCAAGTTATTGCAAAAGAACAAACCACTGCAAGATGAAACCTCTGTCTGCAACTGTAGAACTTCTGTGTGAAGCCCTCAACTGTACTGATTCAGCTGATCTTTCACAGCCTCAAGAGTACTCAACACTGAAGAGTTTTCCGTTCTCCAATGGACAAAATGATCAAACCCTGGTCACAGGAGATTGCTCAGAAGGAAAATGCACAAGGCAAATCGAAATAATCAAGATTATGAGTTTCTATTGCCAGGAAATGCCTTTATACCAATTGGCACGCATTTCAAGAAAAGTACGGCCTTTGCAATCATTAAAATATTTTAATATTTTAATATAACACTTTTCAATAGTTGCCATCAAATCTTTGAGCGCACTTTTCAATATTTTAAGTTATTAAAATATTAAATCCCCTTTTTGACATTTCTTAAGTGATATAAAATATTATTAAAGTCAATGTGACTTTAATAAAAGGCGTATAAGTTAAATAATTAACTTAATCACTTAAAATTCCATAATACGCTCAAAACTCAGGATAATCCCGTGCCGTCAGAAGCTGTGAACTCTTGGAATGCCAATGCTCGCTGTGATCCAATCACTGCGCCCTGAAAACCAAAACGATCACACTCTTCAGAATGTATCACTGACCCTCTAACCAACCTGGCTAGCCCACAAGGGTCCAATAAAGGGCTAACAATCGCAAAATAAGATTACGCTGAAAAAGGGGACATTACAAAAAACCCCATGTTGTATATCTGTTGGATTCTTATTCTAAAGGTGGAATCAAGGGAGACAGACGAATATCTCAAGAAATTTTTCTTATTTCTATATTTCTATTCTGAAATATGAGTGGATCTAATCAATAGACTTCGGTACCATAGGATTCTTCACCATGAAAATATTTAGAGGTTAAGGAGATTTAACATGAGGGTTTTAATGTATTTTCAGAACATCCAAAGATGGCGATGAATCAATTGGAGAGCTATCATCAAAGAGGATAACCATGTCTTCAATAATTTTATGGAGATCTCAAATGTTTGGTAAGGGTGTATCTCAACATGTATGACCATGGTGAAGAGTTGCCATAAGCGTCTGGAAAAGCCATATCTATAGAAACAACAAAAGAATCTTGGTAGCGATGGTTGCAATTTCTATTGAAGAAATATTAATGAACAAGTCATAACAAGCATATAGAGGTTGTAATGGATCTCCGCAAAACTCTTTATCGTACCCATACAAAACTTTTGTATCGACTTTTGTTTGGTTTGTCATCAATTATTTGCATGTCAATCTAATTCAATTTTTGGTCTCCTCTATAAGTTTGAGAGGTTGTCATGCCATGGTCTCTGTACTTTGACTAATGACAAACATGAAACAAGTGATTAAATATTAAGGGCAACATAAGAGCAAGGAATGATAGAACAGGGAAAGATGACACAATTTGCTTGACATTAAAAGTGACATCTCTTTTTGCTTGGATCCCAGCTGAGGATAGAAAGGGTGTCATGCCCCCGCCAAAACGTTATAGATCATAGCATACATATTAAAATCCAACAACTAGGCAATTAAAAGTAGGCTCTATCATATGCAGTTAATAATATAATAAATTGGCAGTACTAGCAAAATAGTATAATTAAAATTAAATTATGATTTTCAAAGAGCAGCAATGGTATGAAGGGTGGTGACTCCAACAATTGGGTATAAAGGGAAATCATTTCATTGTGAAGCGGATAATAATTGGGAATAAATATGATACGACCTTGCAAGTAAATATTACAGTCAAAGAGGACAAAAATCTTTCGAGGAAATTAAGAGACTCAAGGATGAAAATTCTTACTTCTTCTATCAAGTTACTAGAACAAAACCCATAACTCTTCTAGATATCAAGGACAAACATTCAAGAAAAAATAGTTGCCAATAGGAAGAATTATAGTGAAAAAATCAAGTCTATTTTCAGAATTATGTGTCATGTCCCCGAAATTGTAATACTAAGATATAAGACATCAATATGCGAGTAAATAAATAAAATATATATTATCCATTTAATACTATTATAATTATAATGATAATTATAATTATTGAATATAATATCATAAATATTAAAATACAAATAAATGTTATGATTATAATCATTATAAGAGTTTAATTAAGTTTTAAAGAAACTGACTTCACCTTAATATACTCATATGAAATCATGGCCGATACTCGTATGGAAATCGTGGATGTTTATATGAGCATTTATCTTTAACATAAAGATGAACATATACCATAATAATGTTTAAAACAAGAAGGATCGTGTTGTTGTTTAAAGAATCGCCTCCTTTGAATTGATGAGGCCGACTCATAAAGGATCATGGTTCCTTGAATAGACAGCTTCCTTGGGCAGATCGAAAGGGTATAAAAAGAAGAAAAAATGCAAGTTAACGGGATGAAGGAAAATGGAGGATGAATTCAATGTAAAAGAGGATTATATTAATAAGCAACAATTTAGTTTAGAGTCAGCGGTTGGATCTGTGAAAAGGCAGCGATCAGACCAATATGCAAGACATCAATTTACATATAGGTGTTTTAATGATCATAAAGAAACAATGGTTAAGGAAGCGCTTAAAAGCAAACAAGAATTGTTAAGAATTAAATAAGGACTGGTAGATAAATATTAATACTTACTAAAGGTAGCGACCACATGAAGAGGTGTGACTCTATAGAAAATAAGATACAAGAGCAAGTTTGCAAATGTGGGAATGGGAAGGAAAATAGCAGACCAAATATATATACAGGTTTTAAGGAAGTAAGCAACTCGTTGAAAGGAGATATATGAGGCAATTGATGAACTCCGCAATAAGGGGAGTAAGTAAATATAATCTCATATACTTATAAATATATAAGTTAAATATATATGTTTATAAAAAGTGAATATATATATGATTAAGTGATAATGATGTTTGCAGAAATTATTGAGTCTTATAAGTAATTAAGATACTTTAAATAAGTATTGATAATAGATTCTTATTTATCTGATTTACACTAAATGACATCTTTTGAGTGTGAAGAACAGATCGTTCGGAAGAAGAATAAAACATTATAGACAGATCGATCAACAAACATAAAAGCTCAACCTGCATAATTTATCTGATAACTGTAGAATTATGAATTAAAATAATTGCAGTAATATTTAGGAATGCAAAGTGTTGTCCAAATACAGTTAATGATTTATGCATATTGTTATTTGTAACTTATGATATTACCTTCATAATTCACTATGTATTGCTGATATGATTGTTTGCAACTGTGAAGTTGATTATATATTATGCACATATCTCTACCATGATGAGAGGAAGGAGAGTTACAAAAGGGGTACGGTGATGGGGCCCTTTTCTAGGTACACCACTCGAGAGGGGACAGGATGAGCCCACATGGGCCAAATGGGTATTGCCTTTTAGTCCAAAGGGTACTGCCTTTGGGCCTAGGAGTGTTGGGCTACCAGGACACCCTTTGAAACCTCACTCCCTATCATGGTATAGCAATATAAGGAGACCAATCATGAGGAAATGGGGAAAGATGACAAGTTGAAGGGATAACAACAAAATTAGAATCCTCACTAGGTAGGCCACCTCATATGAATGGCATGGGCCCCATGGGGCCAAAGGGGTACTACCTTTTAGTCCAAAGGGTACTACTTTTGGGCCTAGAGAGGCTAAGGACACCCCATCAAGTCACTCTCTTCCATGTTCTCCCATGGTTGAGCATCCCTAGGATAAGGCAATAACTAGATTAACGAACTTACTATGGATTTGCTAATGTTTAGCCATGATACTCGACTTGCTTAGTTATTATTGTAATTGATCTCTACTTGTTTGTAGGGATTACCAAGGTACTCGCTAAATCCATTGTTTGCTTGGGAATTTGGTAATTTAGGTTAAAATTAGTATAATTCCTATAAGGGACATTACATTATGTCAAAATGATAAATATGATTATAATAAAATTCATAATTTTTGATTTAGTTATATTTATAAATTTAAATACAATTATCATTTTTAAGTTAGAAATATTGTTTAGAGGAAAAAAATAGAAATAGAAATAGAAATAGAAATGTTCTAGAAAGGGGCATTACAAGAGATGTAAGTTAATGCATGTTTTCTTTTTGGCTTAACTACTTAGCAATTCGAAAAGTGGTGACAATGTTGTTAATCTTTGAACATAGTTCCACATGGGATAGAGAAAATATGGTAGAGTGAGCTGAAATTTTTCCCATGAGTTGAGAGGAAAAGTTGGTGCACTTTTCCAATGGTCTATCCACTTATAATCTCTACTCATCAGTCTAAATATAGGTGACATGGGTTTTCTCTACCTAAATTTCTGCCTAGCTTAAGGCATAATGGGTATGTCTTAGGAAAACTTTTGGTGTAGCCAAACTATCAATTTCTTTTCTCAACATAAGAAAGATTCATTTGTTAAATGGGTGTGTGGCAAGGGTGGCTCAACCACATGTAATTTTCGCTTCATATAACAACTTGGCCTAAGTATTCAAACTCCATCAAATTCCTTGCCAAGGTTAACAAAAGTGGCAAATATGGATTAGGCATGTGCTAGGCTTGGTCAGACCATTATGACGCTAGCTATAAAAACCTGGTGTGTCTTGAAACCTTGCTTAGTTTAAAACATAGTGTCGCCATAAATGGTTTGTTTGACATAAAATCCCATCTAGGCAATTGACATAGCCCAAGTGCACTTTTGAGAGGGGTAAACCATCTAATTCTTCTAGTGGTAACTCAAAAGGATGGTTGAAGTGTCTAAAGTGTGCATTGAGATATAAATAACCAAGTTTTGAATTATAATGTAGCTAATTTTGATGCATGAGACTTTAAAATGTAGCAACATGTGTTATCTTCATCAGTTTCAGATTTGTATTTCACATTGGGTTGCAACTTTGTTCCCTTCATTACTTATAGGTTGTTGCTCACTAGGATCTCATTTGTAGGGTTTTTTTTGAATTTTTTTCAGCAAGGACCAAGTCTAGTGTTTAGCTGATATATCTTCCCTAGGGTTTCATCTACAACCTTCAACATCTTAAAACCCTTGGACAATGGTTCTCACATTTTGATTGTGTTCGATAAATAAGGTTTCAAATTCAAATGTTTGGCATATCAATGTGTTAGGGTTTCAAGTATTTAGAAGGTCTGTGAATTTCAAATCAAAATGTTCTAAAATATTAAAGGCCACTCATACAAATTGCTGGTTTCAAGTTTTTAGAAGGTCTTATGAATTTCAAATCAAAATGTTCTAAAATATTAAAGGCCACTGATACAAATTGCTATTTTTAACACTATCAATTTTCAGTGTTCTATTTTTGGATAGTGGGCGAGGGCATAATTTTTGGCCACTTTATTTAGTTTTATTTTATTAATTATTTTATGAGATATTTGTATTAAGTTAATTTATTTGTTAAATTTAAGAGAGGCCATTTGAAAACATTTCTTTTTGGAATATTTAATTATTGTTTTAACCTTTAAATAATTGTCTTTGCCACAAGATATTCTTAATCACAATTTAAGTGATTCTTACATTGCAAAAAATGTCATTCAATTGCTCAATCTAAAATCATGTGTGATTAATGTTTTTGGTTTCGTTACGAATTAAAAGTGGAGAATAGTGTTAGGATTTGTATTCACACCATGGTTCACTTAGCCATAACTTTGTATGCATCCATGTTACTTAATTTATGAAACATTGTGTTTTGATGTGTGCCAAAAGTAATTTATTCATCTTATTTTCATGTATGCAGATTTACTAGTCTCTTATTTTAGCTTATAAGGAAGTGTTTATTGTTTCTAGTTTAGTTGCTTCATTTTGTTGCAAGTATTTGAAATATGAAGCCCCATCTGTGAGATAAAAACCTTTCAAGTATCTTTCTCAACCTTTGAGATGAAAAAAAGAGGTCAAGTTTACTATTAGTTGTTTTCTTTTATGCAAACTTCCATAGAGGAATTTGGTATAGCGTGCAATTATTTTTTTCATAGCTTTAGGCTTAAGATTAGTTTTGGATCTTAGGAGCTTCTCTTGCTAATTTGAAGATAGGTTATCCTCTTGTTCTATTCCATTTGGTTTTACCTCACAAGAGACAAATTAAAAAATTAACACTATTAGAGCTTGGTTCAAGGAAACTCAGAATATGATTAGGCAATTAGCAAGGAGCTATGGGACAAGAACCAATTCTTCGTCTCACATTGCTTATACACAGGAACATGTTATAGTTGCAGAAGTATTGGATAACCTAGTCTTGGAGACTAATGATGAGACACTTGGTGCTTCTGAGACCCCTGCCCCTCCGACTGAAACAAAATAAACTACTAGTAAGAGGTCTGATGATCATCATAAAGATCAATCCGGTGAAGAGAGAGAAGAACATCAAGAATCTACCGAAAAAAGGGAAGAGAAAAACCAAGATGAAAGTGAAGGGAGTAAGCACAAAAGGAAGAATAATGACAAGGATAATGAAGATAGAAGGGAGAAAGAAAATAGAGATAAGTCCTCTTGAAAGGCATCCAGAGAGGAAGAAGAAAAATAAAAGAAAGACAAAGAAGAAAAGGAAGAATAAAAGAAGAGAGGAAGACAAGGAAGCCATTCTGACTAAAAAGAGCAAAAGAGAAATTTCCAAAGGCCTTGAACCATCAAAGCCATCCAGAGAATCATCTAGAAGTACTCTTAAAGGTCTTCTTTCAAGACGAGCTGTAATCCAACTTGCGCTTCCACCTCAGCTAGTCAAGCTACCATCTCACCCAGGTTTTATGGATTTAACGAAGATTACACCCAGTGACAAAATAAAGCTAAGTGACACTTTTCTCAGCTCTGTCACACAAGAGGTTATGGAGTCATATCAAAAGGGAAATGAATTAATAAATGAAGCTATCAAAGCTTTAGAGGAGATAGCCATGGGTGTTACTCTAGAAAACTCTTTAACTCCAATTGAAAATTTGAGGCTTATAGTTGATTTTGTTAAAGAGTACACATCTAATCTCAAGGAACATACTGTAAAAGATGTGGAGTTGAGTCTGATAGAGAAAATATTGCTGTTTTTGCAAGACAAGTGTACATTTGCACATGACAAGGATTTGCAAACTTTGAAAGAGGTAAGAGAATGTGACGGGAAAGCCCAACTACTATTTGTTTACTGCATGAAATGGTTGGAAGCCACTTGAGGTATCAAGGATTTAATGGACTCAATTGAGTCTCAACTTGCTGATGCCTTCAAAGATTATAAGATTACTGATGATAGAAACTATGTTAGATGGGTTTCTATTGCAGTCTTCAAAGTAAGTTCTTCATCCTGTAGAGGCAGAAAGAAGAGGCTATAAGAAGAATGCCCAACTTGGAGATCTAGTCATGTCTAGACATGTCTTGATATCAAATGCATTGTTGGAAGCATAAAAACTTGAGAAAATGAACATTGCTCCATCCACTCTGGAAGAAGGAGAAGAATGCCTGGCAAAAATAGAATCTCTGCATAAAACACTCTCCACGGTGAAAGGAGTTTGGGATGATGGAAATCCTGCTTGGGAGGTGATTCTCAAGGAGTTACAAGATGCCCCCAGTTTTTGATTTGAAGTTTTGGTCATTTCCCAGTCCTTTGTCCTTGATGTCAAAGGGGGAGAAGAGGAGAAGAGGAGAAAATTATGTATAAAGAATTCCTGTACATATGTTAGGGGGAGTTGAGCATAATTTTGTTTTGAAGTTTTGAAGCAAGTTTCATTTTTGGCACATGTTTCCATCAATGACAAAGGGGGAGATTGTTGGAAGAATGAAGAAGGTACCCTTCGGGTTTGTTGTCATTGATGCCAACATTGGTTGGTAACTGACTATGTAAAATGTGCGTCCATGTTGATCTAGTATCTTGGTCAGAAAATCTTCTCAGTAAAAGGAAATCCTATGAGTTTTTAATATGTTGTTCGAGAGTGTCAGTTATAGGTATAAACGAGTTTTCAACAAGTTTGTGTGATCCAATTGTGTTATCTAAGTGATAAGAGTTCAGTATTCTTTTGGCCAATAAGGTTAAGATTTGTTTGTCCTTTGTGTGTTCCTTATTAGGTCCTGGCCGACCTAATATTTTGACATGTTTTGTTCAGTGCGCTAAAAAGAATTCTGTATTATGTCGAAAAGACATTTTGAATTTTGGGTGTTCACATTCATTTAGGCCAACCTAATTGATAAAGGAAAACATGAACATGTATATATGTGTGTGTATGATGGACCGAAATACAATAGATAGAGATATAGATAGTGTATGGTAAAGCGAGTGATGCGACAAGTGTAATAGTGTGAAGTTACTGATGGTGTTTGTACATAGGCATCCAGAGCATAATTATGGTATTATCAGAGCTTAACCAAAACTATTTTCTACACTCTATAGGTGCACTTCTCTAGTTCACTTTTGGTAGTGAGCCACACCTTTTTGTATCTTGGCTATAAGCCATATTTTGTATTCAGGTAGTGAGCCTTTTTTCAAGGACAGTGAGTCCTGTAAGTGAGCCCTGTAATATCTTATAACCGATTATAATATATTGTGAGCTAATCCTCACCGTGGTTTTTCCCACCTTGGGTTTTCCATGTAAAAATCCTAGTGTCAATGTGTTATCATCTCTTTTCTTTTTTGGCTCACTATTGCATTTAGATGTGGATTGATAATTGGATGGTTAATTATTAACTTTGCTAGCAAAATACTGATTCACCCCCCCTCTCAGTATTTGGTGTATTCAACATTCCCAATGTTTGAGATCGCTCACAACAATCTCCTTTCTCTAGGATCCATTGGATCCTACTCTTCCTCTTCCATTTCCTCTTCCGTTTCATCTTTATTGTCATCTCTTTCTCGATGCACATCTCTTCTTCAAACCTCTTGCTGCAAGGTTTCTAATTGCCTTCTAAGGGCTCTGATTTCATCTCTAGGTAGATCTCTTCCTCCATCACCTCGACCTCTACCTCTGCCATGGTGGGCAAGTCTTGGAGGCATCTTGAACTCAACCCACACTTGTAGGTCTTGCTGCAACTACCTCACGTTCGACGCTCTATTACATATTTAGGAACTACGACTCTGATACCACTTGATGAGGGCCACATTGCCTGAAACCCACACAAATCACCACAATAGATACCAACACAAAAGATGTGAGACAAAAAAATAACTCACTTTGAATTATTTTCTAGAAAATGAAATTACATATTCAAAGCTTACATGCTACAGCCTCATGAGATTGATTCATTACACCAAAATAAACTTTAAAAACAAAATGTATTATTCGAAGCCACAATCTGCACTATTGGAGCCACCTTCTACAACCCCCGCTTAACCCTTTTATTTTACCCAACAACCGCCCTAGAATGTTCTAGAAAGTTCAACTTTCCCTTTTGTTTTGGTTCCAAAAGTCCCACCATTTGATTTCTGGCCTAGGAAGAAATTATAATGAAATTCACTTTTTAGAGGGGAAACTTTGTGGGGTCATATTTGGGTGTCCGATTGGCTATTATAACATGTTGTTGGAAATCTCTCAAAGAGATCTACAACACCAAACCCACCAGAGGTCAGTTCATCAACTTTTCGAGCTGTTTTGGGGCCTCTAAGGTTTTCATATCTGAATTTGAAGCTGCATTGGAGAAATTTCCCTGGACAAACTTTAATATTTCCCAAACCATGCAGGGTATTGAGACAATATTTTCATGACCGGAAATGTTTTTCAGTTATGCTCCTTGGGGTAAATTTTCAAGTCCATATGAGCTTGTTTAGGCTGACTTACTAAAAATAGTAAGTGACCGTTTTCGCTATTTTTGACTCTTAATTGTATTACACTCCTTAAGTGCCATCATGGAACTCAAAACAATTAAAAAAATTAAGGACAAATATTTTTTTTGGGTGATGCAAGATTGCCCTACACTGCTGGATGCTCCTGCATCAACAAATGATGCAACATGTAGAAATTATTAGTTGATTGAGATTGATGAAAGTAGAAGGAATGCTCAGAAGATTAATAGACATGCACAACAACAAATGAAATGGTTGTTGGATAAGACAAAAAGCCTAAAGAAATTTAAAACTAGAGACATGGTGTTGGTTTAGAATGCCAAGTTATAGGATGAAGGAAAATATGGAATATTTGATGGTATGTGGTTTGGCTCCATGAAAAATAAAAATTCTTATAATGAGGACCCTTATTTCATTAAGAATCTAAAAGAATAATTTCAAGAATTTCTAGTGCATGGAAAATTCCTAAAGAATTATTTCTCATGAGCTTCAAATCCTCTTTTCCATAACATAGTTTTTTGTTCTTGTGTTGTGTTGTGCAACCATGGTTATCTATTATCCATGGAGAAGTGTTATTATGCATTTCCTTGTGTGTGAGGTTTACATCATGTAGTTCTCTGAATTCTCATTGTGTTCCAATGGAATACATGTACTTGAAAAAGAGGCTCAATTGGATCCTGTGTAATTTTCTATTGTATGCCATGGTTAAATTTTCAACTCAATATATGAAAACGTCATCCCAATTTTTAGCCCCTTTATTTTCACAAATTTTCTAAACTAGGTCAATGATTTTTTCTTTTGTTTGTGTGTCAAAGCTGTTTAATATAAATACTCTTGATTTTGTAAAGTTTTATTCTTACATAAAAGATCCATTAAAATAGTCTGGTACAATCAAACTTTATTTATGTCTAAAAATAATAACATACTTTTTTTGGAAAGTGTTGTTAGACGAGCATGTATGGACCCAAATTTTTCCCAAATATCTAGAATTGTAAAGTCACCCTATAGTAAAAATCAACCGAAGATCACCTAGAAAAAGAAAGATATTAAAATTTCAAAATATATACTCAAATTGGATTATGATTCTTTAAATGAAAAATATTTCCTCAAAAGTTTCCAAAAATGGTGTTTCTAATTTTTAAGAGCATAAAGATCTCCAAGATCTTTAGTTTAAAGAAAAGTGAGGTTAATGTTGATGGGGATGTTACTCACACAACACACAAATATATTTTCAAACAATGAAACCTATCTATCTCGAAAGATCACTAAATTAGTTATCCCAAGCCTCGCAAATGTCAAGTCTTGACTTACTATGTTCGCTCAGGGTTCGTTGTTTTATACTGTTTTACAAAGTGACTTACAATTATTTTATAATCTTCTAAAAATTGAAAGTAATTCAATCAATCATATTTTTTTTGATAAATCACTTTCCACATGTAGATTACTCCAACTACTTCTACCAAAGAAATTTCAAAAGATTAAAGAGAGTAAAGAGTTGAAGAGGTTTAACGGTTTCATATATTACACACATACATACTGAAATAAATGTAGAATGAAGCAAAAAACTATTTGTACTTCATTGGAATATCTCATAGCTACATATAAAATAATGCAAGAGTTTAAACAAATTGACCGTTCACCAATAAAATATCTTTAAAATACACCCAAAAATGACATAACAAATTGATTATTTCAACAAAATGAATAGCTTATAGTGATGCAAAATTTATCATTAAGAATGGCCTTGATATTACTTCAACATTACAAGTCTCTACAATATGTATAAGTATTTACTAAAGATGAAAAAACATGAAATATAAGTTAAAGTGGAAATTTTCCAATTCAAGCTCTGTATTACTCAATTTTTGATCCTCCATAAAAGATAACCTGCTTCCTTTTATAGAACTAAGATAGAGGTTAGTTACAAAATCACACATGGTGAGACTGAATTAGGGGAATCAACATCAGGCATGTGGCAATAAAATATTTTTTGCATATCGACTATTAATAGATAATTTCAGAAGAATTGATCAAATTTATCTCTCTAACTTGGTCATTTCTGATTATTCACTAACTCTTCAAAATTCAAGATAATATTCATGTATCCTTGTGGTTGACAAAATATTGGTGGCTATCCTTCAATTCAAGATTCACTACCCCAATTTAGTCAACTCTTTCATTTATATTCTCATCCCTTTATTTTCTATCATCTTCATTAAAAAATTGATCTAGTTTTGACATGCTCCAAAATACATGTAACTTGTTGTATTAGTTCCTTCAAAGGGTTGCACATCCGCATATAAATTTGCAACTAGATCTTCAAATTCCTAACTCTTTTTGACATCTTATATTGACAATTTACTTTCCACACCTACATCTAGAATAATTTAAATCAAATATCCTTGTCAAAACTTACATTATGTTAATACCTTATTTAACCATTTAATCCCTTTACTTTTAACTTTGAACTTAATTCCACAATACACACCATCATAATAATTCCAATCATACAATCCTTTCATTTAAATTCACCATTTTGATTAATTTGCTTCTAAAATCTTTTTTATATCCATTTTACTACCATTATGGGACCATTTCGAGGATTTGGATGGGTACCAAAATTTTAGAGATTCTTATTGGATGCAGAATTAATTAAATTTGTAGCATTAGGTTCCACAACAAGAAGTATGTCTGAAAAGCCAATTTTACTTAACTCGTGTATAGTAGTAATCATATATGTTATCAGGTTCACTAATCACCATTAGTGTTATTTATGTATTAATTAAGATTTTCTTTATGGACTAAATACTTCATCCTACCCAACATTTGGATTAGAAAATTCATCTTCTTCATCTAATTCAATAAGCTTTATAACTGGTGGAACCCTACAATTTTTTTGAGTTGGTCTTTGGTAATCCTAGTTTTGAAATATTGTCAAGGGTTTAGGGTTTTATGCTATGTTAGTTGGTTTTGCTTAGCATATTTTCCTTTCGTCTTAATCCTTGTTCTTTTGGTCTAATCTTCCATTGACCTACCAATTTAGGTTTCTAGTTGTCTAAGTTACATCTTAAGCCATTGTCTCCATGTGGTTACCGACCCCTTGTGTCTAGGGTTCCCATTTTCCCATCACATGTTTTCTCTCCTTTCACTTTGGTCTAGGAGTTGTTTTATAAAGTTGGACCCTTTAAATATTTTACTTTTCTATCCTAGGTTGGCTTATTCATTGGTTTATTTTAAGTCCCCACTCTTCATTGTCCCTAGGATACCCCTTCTTTATAAATAACTTTAAGGCATATGCTAATTACCACCACTTAAGTCTTTGCATCGTGTATCACTGAAGGCTTCTTGCTCATCGGTTCCATTTCTACGATGAGCGATGGACTCCTTTTGCTTGCATTGTGTACATCCTTTATATCGCTACAATTTTATCATCTTTCATTTCATTTCTGCAATGCATGATGGCTTATGTTTCTTTTGCATCACTCTCCTCCTTCGCATTGCTAAATTTATATTACTTGCTTAACCTCTCTTGCGACATGTGATGGACTTTGTATTTCCTTTGCATTGCATTGGTCCTTTGCATCATTGAAAACTTTTTATCGCTTAACTCATTCTAGCTATGAGCAATGAGAAACAAAAAGGATTGTGATTGTGCCACCTATCAAGATCTTATGCCATCACTCATCCATTCTTATTGCTGAAGGCTTTTTCATTTCAAATGAACTTCAACGATAAGCTATGAGTGATGGTGAACCTCCAACTTCCTTTGCATTGTTTGAGGTTGATACATCGCTAAAACATGATTTAAGCTTTAAAACACTACATCGATGAGCAATGAGTGATGGGAGAATATTCTTGCAAATATTCTCTCCATTGGAGGAATTCTTCACATCATCATTTCATTTTTTCAAGCGATGGTGTTACATCAACGTGCGATGGTCCTATAAAATAAGTAATGGAGAACGTGGAGTGGCCACGTGGTGATCTCTTAGGGTATCATCATTGTTTTAAAGCAAGGTGGTGGAAAGCAAAAAGGGATGGGCGAGGATGAGCGAGAGCCATCACTTGAGTCTTAAATCAGATACATCAATGAATGAAATTCAAACCTAAATGACTAAGTGTCAGAAATGCTCCTATTCGTGCACGATCCATCTTTCACCATTAACGACAAATCTACTCACTTTTAAGGCCATTAAAAGAGTGAATTGATCATTTTTCAGCCCTTTTCACAAGAATTTAGGAATGAAGAGGTGAACACGAGCTTCAGGTGATTTTTTTTGAGGAACAAAGTGTTTGTTTTCTCGGGTAAGTCAATTCTATATGCTCTTGTTCGGTTTTAAGCATTGGGTAATGCAAAAATTGGGGTTGAATTGTAGGGTTTATAGCTTAGGGTTGTTGTTCTCTCTGTTCTATAAAATGAGTTTCATAGTTTTATATAGGGTTTGAGGAGTGGGATAAGTAATTGTTGAATTTAAAGTGTGAACCCTATGAATTTGAGAGCAAAGCCTTTAGGTCTTGTATAATTTGAAGCCCTAGTCCCCTGAACTTTGCAAAATGAGTCAACCCAAAGAATCTTCCAAACCAGACTTGTGAAACCCAAAAAGAAAAAGGTTAAAAAGAGAAAACATAAGGATGATGTAGCAAAACCAGAAGTCTCTGAGGCATTTGAGAAAAAGAGGTTTGTGAAAAGGGACTTCATGAGGTTTATGGAGGAAGCATCTAAAGGTTCGGCCTCAGAAGTGAAACTAGTTGGGAAAAGGGAAACTGGTGAAGGTGTTTTGACAAGACACTTTCAAGATTTGGCGTCTAGGGTAGGTAATGTTATTGTTCCTCAAATTGGTTGGGAACTATTCCTTTATTCTTTCAACAGAAGGTTTGCAAGTCATCCAACATGTCATCTCTGGACATGTGACATTGGAAAGCTAATTGTTCCCAATGTTTTTGTAGAGGTAGACTTGATTCTAGAGTTGGCTAGATGTTATGACCCCAAGGAAAAAGTAATTAAGAGGTTTATAGATGGAGCCCCTATGCTGGACATCACAAGAAGCTAGATTATAGAGGTTTTTAGTTTGAATCCCTTTGCAACTCATTTAATCAATTTTGGTGCCCTATATCAAGAGTATGAGCATAAAAAGTATAGTTATAGGAAGAATGTGCTACCAAGGCACAAAAGGTATAATATGAATAAGAAGGGTGTATCTTTTGAACCTAGGGATGTTGAAACCTTCGACTGTGATGAATTTGAAGACTATTTCAAGAACACCAACTATAGGTTGTGCTAGGTGTTGGCCAGGAAATATGACATAAGGATGAGCATCCCTTTGATAGTTATGGCCATTGATATACAAAACAAATATCATAACAAGATGTTTGATTATGCTTCCTATTTGGCAGAGGAAATTCATAAAGATTTGGTGAACTTAAAGGATGTAAGGCCCCCTCTAAAGTTCAACCATTATTCACTCTTAATGCACATGTTGCTGTGGAAGGGTAGGAAGGTGTGGAAAATTTTTGTGAGGTTAAGAGAAAGTGATAGCTAAGACAATGAATTTACCATGCAAATGTGGACCCACATTTGGGATATGCACTGTCTTGATTCAAATTATGTTTCTTTCTATAATGGGTTCAAGTTTTGAGTTTTGGAGAAATTGGGTTTGAAACTTGTCTATATACTTTCTAGGGGTGTGAAGGAAATTCTAAGGCCATTGGAGTTTCAAGAAAATACAACACAAAAGCATAACTGGGGGGACTGGTACTTACATACTGGCTACACTACTATCAGATTTTATGGAGCTTTGGTGCCACCCCATCGCCTACCAATGTATGTATCAGACAAACTTTCTTTCATGGAGATAATGTGGCAGCTAGATGCCATGGATAAAGAACCTTTTAGGAGTGCTAGGAAAGCATCTCTTATCAATACTAAATGCGCTTTCTCCTATTTTGTGGTCACCTCAAAGGAGGGAATTGAGAAGTTTGACACTATCATCAATAATTACAGAATGAAACAGGATCAAATAATGAATTGTGATCCTGAGGAAGTAGTTGACAAGGAGAGAAAGCAAAGAGGAAGGTTTGGTTTCCGCCATCATTTCCTCTACATAGAGGATGTAATTAGAAATTTTCTCTTAGATGAAGTGGTTGCTGAGGGGAAGAATGAATGGATCTAACTGTTTGTGCTATTGAGGAGAAAATATTGAAATAAAACCCTTTCTATGTTAGTCCTTATGCTGAGATAAAGGACCAATATGCTCAAGCCGAGGTGCTATTGGGAAATTTCAAAGATAAAAGATTTTTTGAAAAGGTGAAAGAGGCTGAAATAAAAGCTAAGATTGCCAAGGAGCACCATGATGCACAGGTGAGAAGCCAACTGGCTCAATCTACAACTTAGGTCACACAAATACAACCAATGGAGGTAGGTGATGAACTAGCAATTGCCCCTTTGGTGACTTATTTTGAAATAGAGTAGGTTGGTGGGGACCATGTACAAGAAGAATTTGCTAAACATGTTCCTATGGAGCAGGGGGTTGATCAGAGATTCCCCTTCCTTGAGAGGGATGATGCTCTCAATATTGTAGTCCTTGCTAGTAGGATGGTTAAGTGGGAGTATGTTGAGGATAAAGATGATGATGTCAAGATAAAGGCCTCTAGAGATTTTATGAGTGATGACACTTTCATTCAAACTGAGGAGTTTAAGGATTTTGTCATCCAACTCAAGATCCAAGACATCAAGAAAAGGATTGAGGATGCAAAAGTAGGAGTTGACCCCTCATTATAGGAGGAGGTTGAGAAAGAAGAGGAAGACAAAATAATGAAGGAGATTGTTGTCATTACACTCGAAGAGGCAAGGCGTTTGGTTAAAGGAAGTGGTATCTTGTTGTTGCCTAGGTGGGATCTCACATCAACTATTGTATTAGATGCAATAAGGAATGATCCTAGTGCTTCCATTTCTGAGGAGCACTTTGACAATAAAGTGTTTGGTTAAGGGTTTAGCCCAAAATTGCATGTACTCTTGCAATATGGTCTATGCCACCTAATACTGGGAAGGTCGAAGTTGTTAAATAAATTGAGGAAGTGATTGGTGCCATGGTGGTGAAAATAGCCATTGAAATACTCCTACTCAAGCTACACAATGGACAATGCATGCTGCAATGTTGAGTGTGGACACAATCCAAATTTCTCAAGATAGATATGAAAAATTGTTGGAGAAGTATAATAGGCTATTGGATGAATACAATAGAATGGTTGCTACTGTTGCTAGCTCAACACAGAAGACCCTACCTTCCCCAACTTCCTCGTCCTCTAATTTATCTTCACAAGATAGGGAGACTTTGTCATTGAGGATTAAAAATTTAAAGGAAGAATTGCGGATGGAGAAAGAGAATGTGAAGAAGGCTAAGGAGGAGACCTCGAAGGTGGCCATAGATATTTTGATGATATTCTAAGGCATAAGGTCTCTAGATTGGTGCACAGGTCTAATAACATTTGGAATGTTTACAAGAACATTCATGGAGCTCACTAGAGGTATACTCATGTAAAAACTACCTTTCAGAATGATTGGAGTAAGTGGAGTGCTAGGGTGGGTGCTTTGAAAGAAATGATACCAAACATGAAGAAGGACCCTAAGGAACCTACACATATTTGTGATTTAATAAAGGTAGTTGACTTATTGGGTGAGATATCTGCATTTCATGGAAAATTGGGTGTGCAAGTACAAAAAAGTTAAAGATGTTTAGAGATATGGAGGGGCATGGAATTCCTAAAATATTGAATGATGGAGAGCTAAAAGACTTCAACACATGGAAGGATGAGTTGGGAGGCATTCTCCCACACTTTAAGGAAGCAATCAACCTCACTGATTATACTATGTTAAATACTATTGTTGATGATATGACTGGGATCAAGGTAAACATGGACACATTTGTTAAAGAGGCTAGGGTGTTGATTGATGCCACATATAATTAGCACAATGTTAAGGTGTAGAAACTGCTGGATACTCAATGGCCCATCGAGGAGGAGTATAATACATGGCTTAGAAAGTTTACAGATTGAGCCTTAGATAGAGTATAGTTAAAAATTATCTCCTCTCGGTTATGAAGTTGATGACAAACGTTGCTGATGTGGAAGTGCTCTATTTTATTCCATTTTAATACTTTTATGTTTTAAGTTCTGCAATCTTGGTGGGCATGTGGAAAGTATTTTTCTCATGGAAAAGGTATCTTCATCGACTAAGGAGATTTTTGGAGAGCGAGAAGTATCTTCATTAACAAATGAAAAGGACTTTTGTCTTACATGAGTTTTCCCCCTCAAGTTTTGACAAATATAACTACTTTTGAATGTAAATGTGATTGTCAAATGAAAACATGACATGTGTACAATTTGGCCCAAAGCTTGTTTTTATCTCTTGTTCTTATAAAAGGGAATTCAAGGCTAATTGTATAGGGTTGCTAGTAGATTGATCTCAAAGAAGTTTTGTAGCCAAGTCTAGATAATATAATATGAGTCTGTTCTAGGTTTTAAGAGTCTTTTGAGCCTTGTAATGGTGAATGTATAGTAGTATTGTCATATTTTGGAATATAAATGGAAAAATATTCAAGGCCAGTTTTCTCCATTGTATACTTTGCATAGATTTTGAATATAAAGCAATCAAAGATTACTTCTATTCATCTTCTTGTCTTTCCTTGAATGTTCATTGTTATTACGCTTGTTCAAAGAATGAGTTAAATTTTTACTAACATGAATGAAGGTTTATGTGAATGTGTGTATGGATAATTAAGTATTGTTGGTTAAGTTTATAGTATTAATGGTGTAAGGAATCATTGATAAGCTTTGTTGTGACATGAGTAATGCTATTGTATGTTCTCAATTATGCGATTTAGAGTTCTCCACCCTAGGATAAGACACTAGTAATCTAATGTTACAATTTCCTAGATCTTTCATAGTAGCTACATTCAAAATCAATCTTAAAATCCATTTTCTATGTGAATGTATGTAGAAATGAATTATAACATTTTCTCATGCTTAAATATGATGTTACCATGAAGATTAGCCAGATCTTTAAGACATTTCACCTATTAAGCAATTAAAGGAGAATCTATCTGTTAATTTACAATGTATATGATAATTGGCACAAGAGTATCTAAAGATACATTGTAGGGATTACCCTCCTGGGTTTTGTAGAGCCCAAAGTGTAGAGGGAAAGTCTAACAAACTTTCACCTGTTCGCTGGCCAATCGTCACAGTTATTGACAATTGAATTTGAAAAATTCATAGATAACTGATGAGATTAAGTTTGGTTCATTAAAAATAACCAACAATAACCTTGGACAACACAAATTATTCATGATTTGAACAAAATTTGGGTTCGATTAACAGTGGAGGAATGCTATGACAAAGTAAACTTCCTTGGGTTATGATTAATTTTGATAAAGGTTTTCTGGGTATTATTTCCAGTACATAACATGTTACCTTATCAGATATGGAACTATGAGTACACCATCTGGCAATGTAAGACCCAAAATTTCTGCAAAGCATACTTTCTTTATTTTATCTAATTGTAAATTATTTCAAAGTTTAACCAACATTATTTTGAACATACTTTTAATTTTCCATCAAAAGAATTATTTAAAATTTCAACTCTTTATCTTTGACGTCTTCATTTATTACCTCCTTATGGAATAAGTAATAACCTTTGGTATATGGGTCACCATCTTGTTAAAAAAGAATGGGGTGTGTTGTGAGACCACACAATAGTCAATCAAGTACCTAGATCAAAATATATAGCTTCTGAAATTTGTGCATATTTTTCAAAAGTATCTGTGAAGATAAAAATAGATGCTAGAATTGCAAAGTAAAATAGTGGCCATTTTAGAAGATTCTATAATATTTTTAAAAGGAGAATTTGACTAGAAATACTGTAGAGGAAAAACCAATGGGTAGGTGCAAGAAGTTGGGTCCACAAAATGTTCAAAAAGTGGAAGTGTTTTTCTTGATTTTCAAATTTTTTCAGAGTTGGACTTAAAATTTGAAGCACTTACACATTGAATCTTAAAAAAGTTTAGTACTATGAAATTTAGTAATTTGAGTCTATTTTTCAAATATGTAATTTATTCTAATACCCAAATGATACAAAATAATTTTTAATATGCATGTACAAAAACCAATTTTTAAAAGTCACCTTTTTAAGACCATACCATGCATGTGTACAAACAACATAATTTGGCATAAATAAAAGTATTTTTTTAATTCCTTTTAGAGAAATATGTGTATTATAATGAAGATTGATGGGGATATTTTTATAATTTTTTTGAAATATATTTTTATTTATTAATTTTTTATTGGCCCTAATTTATGGTTTTTAAAACCCTTGTGTACATACACCATAACTTGACCTAAACTTATCATTTTTTGAATTTTATTTTTTTCATTGTGTAAATATTTTTTTATAGATTGATGCCATATAATTTTTTTAACTAGAAAATTAACAAATTAAAAGTTATAAAAAAGATTTGGAAACCTGACATTTCAAGTTTATGAACCTGTTTCCTCATAAATTAATTAAAAAATAGAAAAAATAATCAAATCATAAAACATAACATATTTGAAAACTAGACATTGTCATATATAATGGGTTTTCATTTCATAAAACAATTTAAAAAAAACCTCATTAGCTATATTATGAAAGTTAGTTTTTTCTCTTAAAATTGCCATGACCTTGTACTTGCAGGTCTAAGCCTAAGTGTCGGGTTACCATGCCTTTTCTAAGCCTAAATCCAAATGAAAAACATGTGTTTTGAGTTTAAAACCTTTTGGAACAAGTACCCACTTCAAAATGGGCACCTATTCTAAAAAATGAATGGGTATTTATTTTAAAGCTGAAAAATGACATTTCCCCTGAATGTGACCCAACTTCTTGCACTTACCCCAATAATATTTTTTATTTTTTCTACTTTTAATAATTCCCAAATTTAGGGAAATCTATAAAATAAATTTGTGTGTATGTTATTTTAGTTCCACTCTATACTAATGATATGAATACATACTTATAAATATAATTATCTCTTGCACTACATTGCATATTATTTGAAATAAGCATATATTCAAGGAAAATATTTTTTCTTAGACATTTTCTGTGAGCATAATTTTTCTTATATTTTCTATGATAATTTCTATTTTAATTAATTCATCTTTAGGAGAGTGGTAAATATTATTAAACAATTATTGGGGTGTGCAATATTTGTGGAGGATTAGTAAGTAAAATATCATTTAATAAGTCAATTAAAATAAGTTTTAGACTTTGTTATCTCAAGTAGGTATTGATCTTTTATAACATTCCCATCCCTTTACACAATCAAAATAAAGAATCAAACCACGGTGTTGTATATATTAGTAATTTAGGTGCTATGCTCATGAATTCCTATTGAAGGTAAAATGAGATTAATATTTGAATTAAATTTTAAGACTTGATATATTTTCACAAACCATTTATCTTCTTTCTTACTATAATAAACCCATTGCTATAAAAATATCATGTGTTGTTAGATCCACCTACCTAGGTTTTGTAGAGCCTAAAGTATAAGGGAGATACATCCATATTTTGTTTTTTGGCCTAAAATCTTAGTTATTTTAGGAATAGGGATTCACAACAATTTATAAATAGCTAATAACAAGTTGGAGAACCAACACTTTCTAGTGGCCATCAATGCATCTCGTACCTTCCCTTTTACTCATGTAGCTACTATTGTTACACCATATAGTTACAAAACCACTAGTGCATCTCATACTATTCCATCATCCTAACTCACAAACAACATTTATACTAACATGAAGAATCCTTCACAACTATGACACTATCTCTTATACCCCAACTTGTCTATAACTCCTTTAATATTTCTCATACTTAATACCACTCTTGTATCTATAATTACACTAGATACACCACCAAAATAGATGATAAATATAAAGGACACAAGGAAAATAAGAAGGATATATTGCATTCGATCATACACATCATATTCCCGTGGATTTCAAAGCTGTTACATATCCATTATATATATTATATCTTAGGCAGGGGTGGTGGCACCTTATTTTAGAGAATGCAAATTTTAAGAATCAATGAACATATCTCAGATGGTCACAATATGTAGGTTCTTCCTTCTTGGACTCAATTTAAAAACTTTTTTTATTGATGAATAATTACACTTTACCTAATTTGTTGAAGTAGGAGGCTTGAATGCTTGATATTGTAATTAGGTCTTTAATATTCTCCCAAATCCACTTTAGATATTACAATATCTCTAAACGCACTTTTCATGATTTTTCTTCTATTTCTCCCCCTTAGTAGATAATCTTTTTCACATAATCCTCATCTCCCCCTTTGAAATCAATGGAAAAGGAAAATGATATTTTACATTGATTTCCCCTTTGATATTAAGAATAGAATACTCTTTCAATGATAACACATGATACTACCTACTCCCCCTAAGAGGTAGCCACCAAAACATTAGTCCAAACGAAAGATAGATCCATAGACCCACCAGACTGATGCATATCCATATGCATCTAGTTCAAGAAAGGAGGGTAAATCACCCCTAACTTCTCTAGGAGATACTCAGAAGTTTAGGAAGAGCCTTCATAAATATATCAGCAATCTGATCCTTTGTAGGTACATACTCAATTTTTACTTCATTCTCCACAACCTTCTCTCTCAAGAAGTGATACCTCATAGATATATGCTTTGTCCTTGAGTGCATCATTGGATTCTTTGAAATGTTAATTGCACTTGTATTATCATAAAAGATAGAAATAAGATCATCATATATTACTCTGATATCTTTCAATGTCTGTTTCATCCATAAAACTTATGTACAACATGATGCAACAACAATATACTCAACTTTAGTAGTGGACAAAGAAATTGAATCTTGATTTTTACTCAACCAAGCCACAAATCTACAACCAAGAAAGAATGCACCACCACTTGTTCTTTTTTTGTCATCTACACAACTAGCCCAATCTACATCTGTATAAAAACTTAGTGTAAAGTCAGTATCCCTAGGATACCATAAGCCATAATCCATAGTGCCCTTCAAATATCTAAATATTCTCTTAACAACAACAATATGTGTTTCTTTAGGGTCTTCTTGAAATCTAGCCACAAGAAAGACTGCATGCATAATATCCAGTCTAGTAGCAGTCAAATACAACAGTCCACCAATCATAAATCTATATTTGCTCTAATCATCCTTAGGTGAATTGTCATCTTTACTTAACTTGAAACCATTCACCATAGGAGTGCATACCGGTTTGGAACCATCCATCCCAAAATTCTTCAACATCTCTCTTACATACTTTGACTGTGAAATAAAAATCCATTTCTCTATTTGATTAATTTGCAACCCAAGAAAGAAATTCATCTCACCAAACATGGACATCTTAAATTCTTTTTTCATTTCTTCCACAAATATCTTGCACATAGTTTCATTTCCTCCAAAGATAATTTCATCAACATATACAACCACAATCAAGATTTTGTCATTTTCAATTTTAAAATATAGATTACTATCTATTGTACCTTTGTTGAAACCTTGCTGAATCAAATACCTATCTAACATTGCATACCAAGCTCTAGGAGCTTGCTTCAATCCATATATAGACTTCTTCAATATGCAGACCATAACCAGTTGATTTGACAACTGAAATTCTTTCGGTTGTTCCATGTAGATCTCTTCTTCTAGCTCACCATTCAAGAATGCAGACTTAAAATCCATCTTCAATAGACCTTAAAATATTTATGAGAAACAAATGCTAAAAAATTTATAATAGCTTCCATTTTTACCACTAGAGCAAAAGTCTCCTAAAAATCTATGCCTTCTACTTGTGAGTAGCCCTTACACACAATCCTTTCTTTTTTTCTATCCACTTCTCCATTCTCATTCAAATTGTTTCTGAATACCCATTTTGATCCAATTATGTTTTTATCTACTAGTCTAGGGACCAATTCCCAAGTTTGATTCTTCTCAATCTGCATAAGTTCTTTCATAGCTTCCAGGGTAAAAGCACAAAGTTGTCACACTTTATAAAGGAAACGACCAACGTTGATCCAACTTTTAAACTTGAATCACTAAAAAGTGGCATATATGTTTTGAATTTTGAAATGATGTAAACTAGTAAAATATGTATTTTTTAGTATATTTTATGTTTGTATTTTTTTTAGAAAAAAATAAATAAATTTTAAACTAGTTTTTAATAAATTAACACTATAATTTAGTTGCTGATAAAATGCTAAAAAATGAAGTTGCATGGGATGTCAAACTTTTTATAGTAATTTTTTTTTTCTTTCAAATTTTTTGTGTGTATTTATAACTTAAAATTTTAGTGCATGGATATTTTTTTTTCCAATTTTGATAAATATATATTTTTAAATAAATATTAAAATGTGTGTGAATCAAAAAACAACTTTTTTCACCAGATGTCAACTCTCATATTAAATATTTATCTAAAATGGAATTTTTTTTTATACCATCTTGAAATAGATTCTTTTATCTAGTGCATCATATTTTTTTCAATTTTTTAAAATAAGTTTTAGTATTTTTCCTTGGCATAGTAATCAACCTAATATTTTGTGTTGATAACATACTTTTACTAAAAATAAAAAATAAACTATAAAAAATAATTAAACTATTAAAATAAATATATTTTTGAAAACTACACTTATGGATCTACAAAAGGGTATTTTTATATTTTTAAAAAAATATTATTTACATTAGCAGGAGTTATTGAAACTTCAAGTTTTGCAAATAATTTTATTTTTTTGGTAAATTGCACTCAAAGTGGTGCTCCATATATTTTTAGCCAACAATTTTAGTTGAAGAAGTTGTGGAAGTATCTAACTTAGCTAGAATGAATCTTACTAGATCATATGTTTGACCACAATTGATTTTTAGTTAGAAATACTTAAATTCAGTTGTGCTGATGAGTTGGCTGAAAGTGTGACACAACTTTGTACTTTTACCCTCCATCCAATGCTCATCTTTACCTGCTTCACTTACGGTCTTTGGTTCAATCTTAGAAAGTAAACAAAGATTTATCTCACCAACAACAACTTTACTTCTTGCCAATACTCCCTTTGTCTTGTCTCCAATGATCTGAATTTCTGAATGATTTTTGTGCACATATTTAGGTGTGTTTGGGAACACCACGAGAGCTTCTTCTTCTTCTTCTTCTTCTTCTTCATTCTTCTTCTCTTGCTCATCCTTTTCTTGTTCTTCCACAACTTCTTCAATCCTTACACAATCAGGTTCATCAGATACAAATCCATCAAATTCAATTGAATTCTTCATTGCTTCATCAACCTTGAAATTTGTGCTTTCTACAATATTTCTTAGTCTTTTATTGAAACACCTGCAAGATTTGCTTGTAGTAGAATATCCAAGAAAAACACCTTTATCACTTTAGCATCAAACTTCCCTAAATTTTCATCTCGTCTGATATAACATTTGCTTCCAAATACCTTGAAATACTTATCGGTAGGAATTCTTCCACACCATAGCTCATAGGGGGTCTTAGTATTGTTGGCTCTTGCTTGAACTCAATTGAACACATAAAAAAAAATGTGAATAGCTTCTCTCCAGTAAACTTCCGATAAACCAGCTTCAGTGATCATTGATCTTGTAGACACATAAAATTGACCTAAGCCTGCAAATTTTATTTTTCTCCATATTTCTTCTCAACATAATTAAAATATTTAATTACATCCTCTAGTCCAAATTCAACTATTAATTAAATAAGTCTCAAGTATTTAATTAATTTATATCTTTTATTCCTCTTGACTATTTAAATAAATAAATTACATTTATTTTATTTAAATACGTCACTAATTTCTTATATCTCTCTATAATTAAATAAATTCCTAAATTTATTTAGTTATTATTTCCTAACTATTTCCTACTGATTATTTAAATAAATAAACTTTATTTATTTATTTAAAAACGTAATTAATTCCTTATGTCTTCTTATAATTAAATAAATTCCTATGATTTATTTAATTATTGTCCACCTTGACTTTTCTTCTAAATTTAAATAAAGTCATTTATTTAAATTTCCCACTTTCTATTTTCCCACCAAGTAAATAATTTGAAATAATTATTTACTATCACATGACCCCACCACTTTTGAATTAATTTAATTTTTTTAAGAGGTCAACTGAACCTCTTAAATCAAATAATTTTAAATTATTATTTGATTTTCCAACAATCTCTTTTTTTGTGCCCAACCTCCCCTTGTCACATGCATTCCTGATCTTTGATTTGATTTTCCTAAAATCAAATCTCAACCCTTCATTTCAATTTTTTCCCTAACCCTAATTGCTAGTTGTCACATTTAATTTCATCCTTTGATCTTAGGGCATTTCTCAACTTTTAATCCTGGCCATTCATCTAAAATTGACTTTTCTATAAAAAGACAATGTCAACCTCATTTGTCATACTTCATGCTTCAGACTTATGCTTGCACATCTCTCATGCTTGCAATTTCTGAGTACACTTTCATTTGGAGTACAATCCTTCAATATTTGCTTAGGTCTTAGTCATAGGTCATAGTTGCTCACAAAAAATATGAGGGAAAACATCATTTTACAGTAAATGGAGAAGGGAAATGAAGGTTAATCATGGAGGCATGAAGGCTGTTTGGTGAAATTCTTCCTTTCTTTTATACTATTTTCTTCCTTTGTGCTTCATTGTTTAGCTAGGGTTTGTTTTATGTATTTTATTTCATGCTAACCTAGATTTTTACCTTAGTTACATTGGTGGAATCGACACAAAAAATACATTTTGTAGTTTTCGTATGACCTTTTCATCATTTTTTGTAGGTACAGGTACGAAAAACAACAAACACAATTTTCTAAACTACATTTGGTGCATTGTGACACATCTGTGTTCGAGAGTGACAGATCAAAAGAGACGAGATGCATTTGACCTTCGCAGAGACACATTTGCTGTGTTGAAGCGCATCTAATAGCTCGCACAATGCATCTGTGATTGAGCTGCATTTGACAGACAAAAAGACGCATATGCCTGTTGCAGGTTTACTCTTAGTTTTTGGCAACATTTTCTAGTTTTCGCTTTTCAATTTTTGTAGGTTAGGGCTTTTTGGTTACTGATCTGTTGTTGGCAACATGTGGCAAGCTGGAAGGAGATACTAACCCTTGTTTTGTTGTTGAATTTATAAATCCTTTTTCAATTCTAAAGCAACAAACAAACAAACAACCACAATTACAACTTGCATATCACACTTCAAGGTTTAAAATGAACTTGCATTCACACTCATGGGATTAAAATGAACACAACTTGCATCTACACTCATCAAGTCTAAAAAATTACTTGCATTCTAATAGCATTGGCTTAAAAAGAAATTTTCTTGTCTCATAATGAGTTGGGATAAAATGAATAAGTGTTTGAAGTGTCTTGTGGTACAGTTATAATTCCTTAGTGTGTATGCACTTCTCTTGCACCTTGCTGTGATCTAGAGAATAAAAAAAAATTAGGGGTTGTTGCTTTGCCACCCACATATTTTGATTTAGGAATTAAAATGAACAATCTTGTGAAAACGTTGTTAATCTTAATTTAATAATAAGAGTATCCTCTCCCCTTGTGCACTTGTATGATCCTGGGTGTAAGAGAAATTGTTATTAATTCTAGAAGGGCCTGCCTTGTGGGAAAATGTACTCACCCAAGGGAACAACCTGACCTACAATGAGCTAAATCCAAGCCACTCCCGACCGGTATATAAATGTGAATGCTACTAAAAAACTTAGCATTACAAGTGTGAATGTGTCACACAGACAAGTAATTCCATTAGTACCCACGTGCTGCACAAAAACCTATAGAGTGTAACCTCTGCAGGCTGGGAAACCTTATCGAAGCTAATCTTGCCTCATGTGTGGCCACCTGAATGGGCGCCCTAACTAAAAACCATTTGTGTAGTTTCCAAAATCACTTTCTATTCATTGGTGTAGGAACAGTCGTTCCCAAGCCACCCCACATACTTGCAGTTCTTAGTAGAGGTGAAGATTTTGTCATGGGAGAGTCATGAGAACTCGAAGCTTGGTTGACCTGGAGAAGTGAGTGTCATGGAGGGGAGCCAGTGTGGCCAAGCTTCTAAGTCATCGACTAAGAATAAGCACGACGGAGAAATCCAAGTGGGAATCTAGTGAATATAGTCCTTACCATCCATAAGATTTGTGCTTGTATTCAATGTGATTGTTTCCTACAATTCAAGACAAAATCATGTGTTTTACAAGTGTTTACTACTCAATGAACACATAAAATACCTTTTTTAGAAATTTGAAAAAAACATAGTCAAACTAAAACAACTTGACAAATCTTCCAAAATTACAAGAAAACCAGACCTTGTTCAAACTGCAAAGCAACTGAGACTCTGTAACATGCATTTGACTGTACTGAAATGGATTTGATACACATAACAACACATTTGACTTAGTGAATCACATTCACTATCTAAAACAATGCATCTGATAAAACTGCAACACAACTGTTGTCTGAAACAACGCATTTGTACCCTACAATGCAACTGCTATCTAAAACACTGCATCTGCCTGCCACTTAGGAAAAATACTATTCCTATCCTCGTCTAGAACCAAACATTTTGAATCTATTTCTAAGCATCTTTTCTCATTGGTCTCTGTTCAAAAACTAGAAAAGATTTGCTCAAATTGTCCATCTTTGCACCCTTTTAGTTGGCATTTAGCTTTTACCATAGGTTTACCATTGCAAAATTCTAGTTGCATCCTAGGCTCCACAATAATTTTTAGCATAGACAAACTCTTAGGTCTTCATTTTTCAGACTTTAGAATAGGAAAACTTTCCATACTTTGTGAAACCACTGCCTTCAAAAGTAGATTGTCATTGGACCTAGTAAAAAATCACTCCTTTAATCTTTGTCATTTTATGTGAGATATTTCTAGCTCATTAGTCTAGTTTGGGAAACTCACTTTTTCATTTCACTTGGTCTTACAAACAATCCTTTGACAATCAAAATTGAGACATTGGCAAAATTTTGGATGGTTAGTCAACCTCTCCTAAAAATCTCCCAAAAGTGATTACACCTTAGAGTTTCTTTATACCTTGCATTTGCATTGTCATAGCATACCCCAAAATACTTTAGTCTTCCATCAATTTTCATTCCTTTTAGTCCTCACTATCACTTTGCATTAGACCTTCTCTTTAGACAACATTGTCACCGTGCATCATACATTATTGCACTCCTTTTTCCAAAAAAGACCAAAAACATAGCTGCATTAGCATTGTCTCCTTATAACCAAAAATACAAAAACATAGATTTAGTGTCATATCATCCTCATACATAGACTTTGTTATCATTCACATTTCCCTCCTTTATTTGAGAAAATCTTATATGGTTGAGACTAGACTACAAATAAAGAGAAGAGAAATGGATCCCTTTGGACAAGGAAACAATCCTTACAACTATCCTAGTGGCATGAACTTAAAAACCATTGACAAAAACACTAACATGGGGACAACTTTCATCAATCCTTTTAGTGACATGAACATTGTATCTTCATCATGCAAAAATCCCTTTGAGCAATTCATACTTAGAGATGAAAATGGACAAGTGTTCATGGAAGACGTAGAGGCTACTACCCAAAACCCTGAAGTGGATTCCTTTGTAGAAGAATTGCTCTTACAAGATTCAAAACAATACTTATCCATGATTCTACACCAAGGAGCTAAATTACCATGAGGATTCGATATGAACACCTTGAGAGCAACATCACCTGACCATGGCACACATACTAGTCAACCTCATTCAACACCAAAACATAGTGCTAGCAATGCCACAAACACAATCGACAATACCTCCATTGGAACAACTCAAAATTCCTAAAACACAATCTACACTACCTACATCGGCACAACAACTCAAAACACAACCAATACAGTCAACACACCATCCACTTTGGTGACATCAACCATAACGAAAACCACATCACAATCAATACCACAAATATCAACAATTGCATCACAAACTATTGGGGCTACATTTGGGTCCTCATCCAATGCTATGGGGACAACCTCATCAAACCTTTTATTTGGGTTCTCATACAATGCTATGGGACAACCTCATCAAACCCTTTTGGGGGAAACAAGAGACAAATTACTATTCAAGGACCTCAACCCAATGTCAATACCTGATCAGAAGGCACTCAAGTCAATACCAACACTAGTGTTCCCCAAAGGAAAAACACAAATATCCCACATGGCCATATTTATAAATTTGGGCAAGGAAACCAAGTGATGCAACACATGAATCCACTTGGTCATCAAAACATTCAAGGGCATCAAATTCCTCAAATATAATTTAACACTGCTGGAACACATATTCCCACAAACGCATCCCATATTCATACATAACAACAAATTCCCACTAAAAATGCTCAACACCAACAAATCCCAACTCAAAATGTGCAATACACTCAACATCAATACATTCCAAATCAAAACATACCATCACAAAAAATGGGAACCCATGGCATACAAATTACCAACATCTGTGATGCCACCAACAATCCTATAGTAGACGCACTAACGACCCAACTTGCTGCCTTGAAAAAACAAGTGGAGAACATGCAATTATCAAACAAGAAGACCGACACATCCTTTTATTTATGCCCATATCTATTTGACACAAGCTTACACATGCCACCATCCCTCTAGGATATGTGGTACCAAATTTCTCCAAATACAAAGGAAAGACTAATCCCATTGAACATATAAGAGAATTCATGAAGAATTGTGTAGATGTAGCATACAAACACACTTATTTGATGAAAATATTTCCTGGAAGTCTTGCAAGTCCTACACTTGGTTGGTTCGCACTCTTGCCCAAAGGGATAAAATCATGGGATGAACTGACCAATAAATTTATGGAAAATTATGCCTACAACATTGACATTGACATTACTATTGCCACATTATGTACGACTACCCAAGAAGACACTGGTGAAACATTCATTTTGTTCTTCCAAAGATGGTGAGGTCTAGCAAGTTGATGTCCTGTTGAGATACCTGAAAAGGAGAAAGTAAACATGTTTGTTCAAAATATTGTTGGACCATTGAGATACAACTTGCAAGTCCATTGTTGCACTACCTTCATAGACCTTGTTGAAAAGGGAGTTCAACTTGAAAAAGATCTCATTACAAAAGGTGAACTTAAATATGATAGCAAGAACATAAACACGAACCCAACTAATGATAAGAACAAATATTGGGTCAAGAAAAAACATATTACCTTGTCAATGCTAAAGCAGTAAATACAAAAGGTCTTGGAATCACACTTAGAGGATCTCAACCGCAAAATTATCCTTTGACCACCCTAAAACCTACAAAAAAGTCCATTCAAAACAATAAAAACTAAGGAAAACAATGACAAACCTGAAAATTTCCCAAAAAACACACATACACCCCCTTGGGAGAACCAATTGAAGCTGTCCTCAAGAAACTTGTCTAGTCTAATGTCATAACATTGTAAGATCCTAAACCATATGACCCAAGGTAGTTCAAACCATCATGGTGGGATGATAATTCCTTCTGTGATTATCATTGAATAAAAGGACATAAAACCTCATCTTGCAGACAGTCGAGAAACCTCATACAAGACCTTATTGAAAGTCGTGTCATTGAAATAGAAGGTCAACAATTTTCTTCTAATTCAGACCATACCATTCACAAAAATCCACTGCAAGATCATGGTTCAGGTAATCCCTCTACATCAGGTCAAAAGACTAACAACAGATCCAATTACACTCGTACTACCTTTGACTACTCAAGTGGACCTATAATTAATCACCTTCGAGCTGCTGATGAACATGTTAATACCATCACCATTAGAAAGACTCTAGAGTGTAATGTCACCACTCGTCGAGGAAAGATCACAATACCTGGTCCTTCTGCTAAACATCCGCAACCCAAAGAACAATTCAAACTTGTTGACCAATTGGGTAAAAATCCCACACAAATTTCCATACTTGAACTATTGCATATCTCGCTCGCACATAAAGTTATCCTTGATAAGGCCTTAAAGGAGTTTGTTCCTACCGACAATGATGTCAACCACTTCGAGGCTATGGTGGGATATTTGACTACTTCCCATCATGTCACCTTTTCAAACCAAGATTACTCTTCTAAACCATCTCATAATGAGGCATTACATATTGAAGTCTTCATCCAAAAACACAAGGTTAGATGAGTCTTAGTAGATGGCAAAGCAGGATTGAACATATGGTCCTTAAAATTGGTTAAGGTGTTAGGCTTCTCTGATGCAAGTGTATATGCCACCAAAATCATAGTTAGAAAAGCATATGATGATGAGGAACGCTCTTCTAAGGACATTATCACACTCCCTATTTGTGTGGGGCCAGTAATTATAGATACCACATGTGAGGTCCTAGATCTTGAGTTACCTTACAACATCCTACTTGATTGACCTTGGATTCATGCATTGAAGGTTGTATCGTCCACCTATCACCAATGTTTGAAGTTTCATTTCAATGGAATTGAGATTACCATACATGGTGATCTTGATCCCTTTTAGTATTACACCAACTTGAGAGGCATTTTCGAACACCAAGTTCCTATTAATCACGAAGCTTTGGCGTCCACCTCCTCCAAATACATTGATCCATCTACACTTACCAAGTCATCCACATCCACTCCTTCGACCTCCACCACACCATATACTTCCACAATCCCAAGTGTTGACCCAAACATGAAGAACCAAGATAAAGGTTGTGGCGAATACAAATTAAACGCTGCCTATTGTATCACCAAGATACCTAAGTCTCCAAAATATTATGGTAGGCCTTGTTTCAGACTAGAGCCCAAAGAGGTATTTAAAGTTCCTCCTACAATGATTTTCACAAACTAGAGAGAGCTAAATAAAGAGGATATTGAAGATATATCGGCTTGGATTTACAAAGACATGGAAGACCTACCCCCATTACCATTACAACAGTATGACAAAGGCTATGAGATGATGAAGGGGAAAGGCTATGATGGAACTAGTGGCCTTGGTATAAAAAAAAATTGGAAGAAGAGAACCTATAATGCCATCTAGAAGACCAAATAATTTAGGGTTAGGGTTTGAGCCAATCAATATTGACGGTCCATGTACCCATGTACTTTTGGGTGAGACAATTGAAGACTCCCATACTGTGACTAACTCACACGAGTGGGGATATGGTTCTGAAAGATCCCTGAGTGACTATGAGCTTGATGAAATGTTTTGAGAACTAGGTGATCCTTCTTTGGATGAAAAATTCAGAAAAATGTTTAGCATTGAGTGTTTTAAAGACCCTCCTAAAGTTTCATTGAAAAGAGAAGACTGGGTAAAAATATTTTGGCCTCATGTTGATGAAAAACTTAAACCGCAACCTGAACCTATTGACCATGACTCCAATGTATTTGTCTCTTATATTGACCATGATTCCCATTTTTTTGTCCCCTATTTTGACCATGAGTCCAACTTTCTTGAGTCTAATGAAGATGACGATTGGATGGAATCCTCTTGGGACTTTGAGGAAACTTCCGTCTTTACCCTTTCAGCCTTAGTTTTTGTGCTTTCAACATCATCTCCACCTTTCACCAACATTGATGATGGAATCTCCCTTATGTACCCACAATTCGTTGATTGGGACCAACAAGAATCACCTATCATGGACACTTTTGAGAATGATGAGGCTATTGCAGAATTCATGGGACTCCATGAAGGAATACCGAGTGGGGACCATAAAGCTAGATTCACTATAGATCTTGATTCTGCACCATACTTTGGGGAGACTGTTCAATCCTCTAGTTGCAAAAGTAATAAAAATAAAATAAGAAAAGATATGTCTTTAGGTGAAAACCTCAGTGCGCCTTCTGACGACACAAAAGTAAAAAGAATAAAGGACATATTTGAGGGTGGAAACATCTCTGCCCAAGGATGAAGGATTGGACTTTCTTCCTGTTACTCAAGAAAAATTGGCCATTCTTATTGAAGATACCATAGAAGTCAATATAGGCACACCTGAAAATCCCAAAATGGTTCTCTTTGTAGCCTCGTTGATAGAAGAGGAAAAGCATGAGTTTCAAAAGTTCTTCTTAGAATGCAAGATCAACTTCGCATGGTCCTATGCCGATATTCTAGGATTAGATCCAACATTAGTTTTGCATCATCTTCCCTTGCTTCTAGACATAAAACCAGTCAAACAAAAGATGCAAAAGATGCACCCACAGATTTCCTTGCTAGTCAAAGCCGAACTCAAAAAGTTACTAGATGCAGGGTTCACAAGATTGATAGACTATGCCAACTGGATATAAAACCTCGTACCTATCACCAAGCCGAATGGTCAAATACGTATCTGCATAGAATTATGGAATTTGAACAAGGCATGTCCAAAGGATGATTTTCCACTCCCAAACATAGACATCATAGTAGATCTCACAATAGGATATGAGATGTTTTCCCTCATGGATTATTTCTCGGGATACAATTAGATTCACATCGCCCCAGAAGATCAACACAAAACAACATTCACATGTCCCTGGGGTACATACTGTTGGAATGTTATGCTTTTTAGCTTGAAGAACGCAGGTGCTACGTATCAATAGGCTATGACCACAATATTTCATGATCTCATGCACACAGTGATGGAAGACTACGTTGATGATCTCCTGGCTAAGTCCTTAACATGCCATGATCACCTAAAAGTGTTGGACATAATTTTTAAAAGGATGGAAGAGTATAATGTCCATCTCAACCTTAAGAAGTGTGTTTTTGGTGTGACTTCGGGTAAACTCCTGGGGTACATAGTTTCTCGTCGAGGAATCAAATTTGACCTAGCTAAAGTAAAAGAAATTTGGACATGCCTCCACCGAAAGGAATTAGTGAGATCAAAACATTACAGGGAAGATTACAGTCCATCCGACATTTCATTGCATAGTTAGCTGAAAAATGTCAACCTTTCAAATATCTGCTATGCAAGGGCATCTCCTTTGTGTGGACTGACAAGTGTCAAGCAACTTTTCAACAAATCAAAGACTACCTTCTGACATCACTAGTCCTAAGGCCTCCCATTGATGGAAAACCTTTGATCTTGTACATTTCAGCAACCACTTCCACACTAGGGGCATTAATTGCACAAAATGACCATGATGAGAAAGAAAGAGCCATATATTACATTAGTCACACCTTGGTTGGGTATGAACTCAACTACACTCCCAGTGAACATGCTTTCCTCGTCGTTGTCTTTGCTGCTCAGAAATTGAGACATTACTTGTTGAACCATAAAACACAATTAGTTGTTAAGATAGATGCATTGAAGTATCTCCTCAGTCGGGCAGCGTTAACAGGACGATTGGAAAAATGGGTCATGATCCTTAGTGAATATGACATACAATACGTGGAACACAAAGCAATAAAATGATAGGTCATAGTAGATCAGCTCACTGATGAACCCGTACAAGGTGATCACCCTTTGGTAGCCGACTTCCCAGATGAATCCATCTTTCATGTAGGCCCCAAGCTACCTTGGAAACTCTATTTTGATGGTTCCCATACAGGTCATGGCTCAGGAGCAGGTATATTATTCATCACACCACAAGGGGATTCTATTCCTAAGTCATTCTGGATCACCTTCCTATACACTAATAATGTTGTTGAATATGAAGCAGTCGTAACAGGACTTCAAATGGCCATTAAGTGGAAAATCAAAGCACTCCTAGTCTTTGGAGAGTCTCAGTTAGTTATCAACCAAGTCAACGATGAGTACGACACCAAGGATGAGAAGTTGATGCCTTATAAATGCATGGTGGATAGTTTCCTATCATATTTCCATATGATCGCTTTTGAGCAGGTTCCTAGAGCACATAACAAAGCAACAGATGCTATGGCCATGATTGGATCTCTCATAGACATTCCTAGTAATGTGCCACAATTTGAGTCCTTAGTGGAATAGTTGTTGGTTCTCACTTATGATATTCCTGAGTCCAAAATGGTTTGTGAGCTTGTTGGTCCTAATCCCCTTGGTACCAAGATATATATGATTACCTCCATTCCCAGAATCTCCCGTCAAACCTTTCTAATAACCAACACAAATTCTTTATTCACAAAGCTTTCCGTTATACCATAATTAGTGACACCCTATATAGACACAACTTTGACAATACCCTTCTTCGATGTCTCGACACAGATGAAGCACAAACAACCTTACATGAGGTGCATGAGGGTATATGCGGATCTCATTCAAGTGGTCCAACCTTAGCCAAGAAAGTTATGAGACTTGGGTATTACTAGCCAACCATGGAAAAGGATGCCCTTCAGTTCGTGAGAACATGTCATCAATGTTAGATACACAATGATCTCATTCAAGTGCCTGCACATGAACTTCAACCAATCACTTCTCCTTGGCCCTTCACACAATGGGGACTTGACCTCGTGGGAAAAATCCACCGAACTTCATCTAATGGCCACAAATTCATTATCATTGCCACCAAATATTTCACCAAATGGATCGAAGCCATTCCCCTCACCTACATAACCGGTAAGAAAATATTAAAGTTCATCCTTAACTACATCATCTACCGGTATGGTGTTCCCTAATCCATCATCACAAACAATAGTATTCCTTTCAAAAATTAGGATGTCTATGAGCTTTGTGAGTGCTTCCATATTCAACATCATTTCCCCACGCCCTATTACCCACAAGGTAATGATCAAGCTGAGGCATCTAACAAGACAATCATCAAGATTCTTAAGAATTCTGTCAATGATGCTGGCTGTGATTGACATCTCCAACTTAATCCTACTCTATGGGCTTACTGCGCCAACATCCACATGCCTAATGGAACCACCCCATTCAATTTGGTCTTTGGATTTGAAGGTATCCTGCCCATTGAGGTCGAAATCCCCTCCTTAAGGGTCTCCATGAAGGGATTCATTGATCATGAAGAATACTGACAGTCTAGATTGCATGAGCTAGAATTTTTGGAAGAAGGCAGACAAAATGCCTTGAATCACTTATAGGCATATTAGAATCGCCTTTGCCGAAGTTACAACAAAAGAGTTATAGTATGAAAGTTTGACATTGGCGACTTGGTCTTCATGCAAAATCCAAAGAATCAAGCTGGTCGTGAGAAGCTTGACAAGTTCAAGCCTGATTGGCTGGGTCTTTACATCATCACTGCAACATTTGGTTATGGCGCTAACCAGTTGGCTACTCTAGATGGGGAACAATTGATAGAACCAATCAATAGTTTTCACCTACACAAGTTCTACACATAACATCAGAGAGCTTGGCTAAAAACTACAAAAACAAAATAAAAAATCATCACCATGATGAAAACTTGGAAAACACGCATCTTGGTGACACCAAAAAAATTAAAAATATAAAAAATATTAAAGAAAAATAATCTGTCTAATAGTGAAAACCACTTCGGTGGCGCTTTGGATAAGTACCATGGTGAAAACCTGGCAAACAAGCGCCATGCGTAGGCAGTCTTTACTTCACCATCACTATCACTCCATCTACCTTTGTCCATAATAAATGCCCAGTCTTCCGTCACTGTCACGACATTTATCATGAAGTTCTACTATTTCTTTCCATGGCTGACAATAGTTGACATCATGTCTCACATATCCTCCACCTGTCATCCCAAACACATCATTTTCCATCTCATTCAACTTGGCTATTCCTAGACCTGATTGGGGGAAACACCCTTATCACCTGAATGTAGTGGGTCTAGCACATTGTCTTGTCAATCGTAAAATGTACTAAAAAAATCCATAAAAATCATAAAATGTCCTAAAAAAATCCAAAAAAATCAAAACATGGCAAAAACACAAAAACATCCAAATAACACTAAAAAATCCAAAAAACAAAGTTATAGTCTGTCATGTCAGTCTTTGCCATTGTCAGACTACATTTCCTTTGTGACTGAATGTAGGCAAGGCCATCTATCGATGCACCCCCAAGGCATTAGGTTAGTCCTTTTAGGTTGTCCAAATAAAATCATGACTCCGTCTTTTGTCAAATAAGGCAAAGTCAAGTCGTGTCAAACTACGAGGTCTTTGCGCATTGCTACGTAGGAAAGGCCATCAATCGATGATCCTCCAAGGCCGCACTAGGTCAGTCCTTTAAGGTTCGTCACATTCACTATCACACACATCAAATATCTTGAAATAATTCAGATCTTTTTCAATCAATCTTGTCGGTCAAAGTATAGTTGAACTACGTGGTCTTTGAGTGTATGACGTAGCCAAGGCCATCAATGATGTGCCCCCAAGACCCCCTAGGTTGAGTCCCTTAGGGTCTATTGAGTCAATTGTCCTTTTCTCGTGAATTTCCTACATCAGGAAACTCTTAAACAAAATTTGACAATCATTTAATCGACATTCCAACTAAACTGGTATGTCAACATCGACATGTGGTCAATTCAATCATCTAGTCAATATTGGTCAAACTATCATAACAATTCAACCTGTCAACCCTTGGTTATTCTTTGGATACGTCTTTCTGAAGAGCAACCCATGTCATTTATTTATGCTTTAGGATATGTCTTTCCTGAGTATCGACGCTGTCATCTAGCATTTTGAGGGATTCTCTTGACATCGACATCATTCAAGATGTGTCCTTCTTGAATTTGGCATTACTTGACATCTGTCACACATTAGCCTATTCAACATAAACTTAGGCTTCATCAAACTTGGCATCTTAGCATCAATACACTTGACATTTGAACATCTTGGCAAACACTATCCTTAATCTTGTCACACTTGGCATTTTATTTTTTGTCATGCTACTAGTTCCTTGAGGATGTCTTGACATCAGGATTTAGAGGAGCAATGACATATCATGATGATTGTCTTATATTTTCAGACCACCATGCTACTAGTTCCTCGAGGATTTCCTACATAGGATTTAGAGAAGCAATGAAGTTTCATGGCTTGTCTTTCTTGTTTATGGTTGGTTGTGAAAAAAATACTGGGGCAATTGAGTTCCTCGTATGAGTCATAATCCTCCTTTTTTGCGACTGTTTGTTCTATGTGATGGTGCGACCTTGCACACCATTGATTTATGTCATATCATGTTGTTTGTTGGCCATTACAATAATCTGCCCAATGATGATTAAAGCAACACCTATTAGTACTTTGGCAGTATTTTGAAGGATTCTTTCTCCACACTAACATCCATCTATTTTTGTTTGGTAATCTCTCTTCTTCCATCTCTTGATGATATCCTGTGACATAAAAAAATATAATTTCATACATGCGCATACATAGATATTGCATTAGTACATTACACATTTACATAAATCCATTCACATATTTGCATTTACATCACTAGCATAAATACATCGTTTGCATCAATTCATTTACATTAACATAACATATAAGCACATTAAATATATATGCATACAAAGTCAAGCTCATAACATAACAAATCATATATCACATAATCCATACATACACACTCATCCATCATTGCATTCATAATCATAAGCATGGCATCCCTTAGTGTCAAAAATATTATGCATATATGGAATATTATCATCATCATCATAAACCATCTCATCATAAATGACCATCATAAATGCATACATCATAGGAATCATAACATAAATTACATCACATGAACATAATAAACTCATAATGCATCATAACACAACACAACATAGAATCCACACCAAAATTGCATCATATATATAATAATCTCAAAATAATGTCATAGGATAGAGTCTCGAGGAATCCCAAAAATAGAGCTCGCAGGCTTGATGGTCAATATATAAAGTGTCTCAACATAATGATAGTAACATGAAATATGCCCTAGCTAGTACCCTTCTCATCCCCCCGAGGTGAGGGATGAGGTGACTGATGCTCTCTTTCGGGAGCTAATGATCTCTAATCGGATATGGTAGGCTACCTCTATGATCACTCAGGTATCATGGTGGATATTCAGTTGTGATGAGACCTGTGCCTTGATGATGATGTATGGCTATGACTGGACCTGTTCCCTGATGAGTTCCTATGGCTATTGTGTGACCTATGTCCCAATGATTGTCTAGATGAGGCAGCCGGGCTCACACTGCTCTGGCTCCTGCTACTGCTCCTCAATCCACTACCTATCTCACCTTTAGACCGAGTGAGACTTGGATCTCACTGCTCTGCTGGTACGAACCTCTCATACAAAATCCTATAATGCATTTGACTAGTGCTCACCCTCACCAGATCTCTCGCCACCTCTCCCACAGGCCCAAAACACAACTTTGTAAACTCTGAACACAACCGCTATGCCTCCTACTGACTCACTACCGCTTGGTCCCTCTCCACCCTAGTAACCTCCAGCTTTGCCTCTGGTGTCCTGATCTGGGAGAGGGTCTCATCTAACTAACTCTGCATATCTGTTAGTCATTGATCAACTGTTGCATCCCAAGGAAATGGTGGTCTCCCAGCTAGAACCTCCTTGCCCTCCACTATCTACTCTCTCATTTTCCTCTCTGCATCATCAATCTCCTCCTCTCCTCCTATATCCTCCCCTCCCATGATTTCCTCCTCCTTCCTGACCACCTCCACCTCTACCTCCATCTTTGGCTGATCTGCCTCTAGCCCTGCTCCCTTCGGATGAGGTCCCTCTAGTTGCTACCCCTCTGCCCTGACCTCCCTCTCCTCCTCCTCTCCCTCACCTACCTCTTGGATAGGTGATAGCGGTGCTCGCCTGAATCATTTCCACACTCTCCTTGCTTGTGTCTGACCTCTACCACCACCTCGTCTATCTCCCCCATCTCCTCCATCATCCTCCTCGTCACCTTTGCCTCCATCCCTCCCTCTCCTCCTACCGCCATCCTTGCATCCTCGCCCTCCTTCGTGGACCCGTGGTAACACCTCTAGTCGATCCACTAGTGCTGGATGATCTAGATCTATTAAAGGAAGCAACTTGTGAGTCTACCACCATGTATCAAACTACAAGGTGGTACCTAAATCTGTTGGTCCCCCGTTGCATACCCACTGTTGTGCTACTAGGCTATCAATCTGCTGCTTAGCATTGTCACTACTATCGGCGGTCCCCTCACTATCTCCTGAGATGACCGTGCATACTCCGTGGTGCCTATAGGTACATCCTAGTGCTTAGAAAACTATCACAGTACTTGCTGGGGTAGGTACATCTCTATAATTAGCAATGACTACATCGTCCATCTAATAAGATATCTGAACTGTCGAAAAAATGATAAATGCTCCTCCTCTCCCGACCACTATCTGCAATCCCTGTATGGAATCCACACAAACTCATCAAAGTATCAATAGCATGGAACCAATATCATGTATCTCCCACTTGTGTCTATGTCACAACCCCCACATATAGATACACATATGGCATCCCCTCAACTAACTACCTCTGTACCGACGATCAAAATATGATAATATGCTCCCTTTCCCATATCATTAAGAGTGTAGTTCCTTAGCTGATACTGGTAGACTCCCTACATGCAACATCATGTAACTGATGATATAACATCCCTAGCAAGCACAACCCCCAAGAAAACACTGTCATGTCACACCTCATCCTGATCAGAACATCCCCCCATCATATTGGGAAACCATGAATGTAGTGATCTGGTATTAGTACCTCGACTATCAAGGTGCACAACATACAATCCCATCACCCATAATGCTCAGCTGGGAACTCCCAGCTGTGCTACATCCTTGTGCTCATAGTAATTCGTGATGGTCTGCAGTCCCCGTCGAGGATCATATACCACCCGGTCTCCTCTGATCAGGATTTGTAGGATCTTGTAGATGTCCTCCAGTGTCACTATGGCCTCTCTTGTCAGCAACTGAAATGAACATGTCTCAGAGTGCCATCTCTCTGCTAGCACTATCAAGAGACCCCTATTTTCCCGAATAATGGGCATATAGGTCACATAAAATAATCCTAGCCACATCAATCGCGTTTGCTCGCCTAGCCTCAGCTGATCTATGAACGCATATGTCACTGGCCGAAATTCTTGAGTATATTTGGGCGGTAATCATTTCTGCACACACAAACAAAAGTTAGCACATCATTGTGCTACCCCTTGAAACTTAATTTCAAGACAAGTTGTTTTAAAACTCATCCTTTCATGGTAAACGTGTGCAAGTCACGGCTTTGAAAATTTGTATAACTATTGCGGTCGTGTTAAAATCTCGAACCAAGGCGCTAAGTTTGATGTTACAAAATCACCCGACCTTTTGTAGCTTTTGGAAATGATGTTTTGTGTTATCGAGATATCGACAATTCTAAAAACTCTAGAACTCCCAACTCATGGTTACAAGGTTCTAGCTCGTAGTGACGGGGTGACCTCAGCAGGATGAACTATTTCCAATGTATCAATGCATTTAATGAAGTGTACGATGCCTTTAAGGAATGTCTTCTCCAATTTCTTAAGATGACAATAGAAGGTTTAAACGCAATCTTTAAAAATCCTCTGAAAGGACAACTCATTAATAAGGAAGTTGACTAAATGGTTTGATACGTTTTGCTTAGCAAATAAATGACCACTTTCTGCCATTGAAGTTAAATAGGTCTGCATGTAAGGGAAGGTGATAGTGTTTTTTGATTTCAAAGTTTTTTTCCAAAATGGTACTTCCAGGTGATGTCAGGGAATGGGAAGATGAACTTGTTCCTATTCTCCAACCTGATGTGAATTGGCCATAGGAAGAGAAATTTGACATCATCGCTCAGCTGCGCTCACTGGCTTGGAAGGAGAAAACTAGCTATGTAAAGTACAACAGGGCCATCCAGGTTTTGGAAAAGGAGGAAGAACATGCTGAATTCAACAATTTAGTTATGGAAATGCAATTGGAGTTGTATAGAGTTATGGTACAACCAGTAGTTTAAGCGACATGCATGGAATCTTTAGCGATGGAGAATAATAATGTCTTTCCTAAAAATGGTTGTCATTGATTGTTTTCAAGACCATTAATTTTTGTAATGTAACAATTTTGGTGTGCATGTATATATTGGCCTCCAAGTTAATTGTGGGGGCTTATTTTGGTTATTTTCGGAAAGAGGGGAAGTAAGGGTAGTCTTGGGTTTTATTTTTGTACATTTGGTTGTGTAGGGTGTTGGGCCTTTGTGCTCAAAATTTTGATATTGGAGAAATAAAGAAAGTGTTTTCAGATTTTTGCATTTGTAAATGTTTCTTTAAATTGTCAATAGACTTTGGGCTCTTGCAATTTTCTTCCAATATTAAGTCTATCATAGCAAACTGTATGCACAGTTATTTCTAGAACTTTGACTGCAGAATAATTCATCTGTTGAAAGGGAAATTCACTGCTCTTTCTTTTTCTTATTTCTCATTGTGGGTGTGGAATAAATGGGCCTTGTATTGTTTGTTTGCATTCGCTTCTTTCTGAATCAATTCATCACATTTACTTTCATGGTTATGGGTAAATGTTAGTTTAGATTTTCTGCTTTCTAGTTAAAAGCATACCCTGAGTTTTCCATTCATTGCATATCTTAAGAGGGAGCTGTAGCTCTAAAATTCAAAGGAAAGTTGTCAATCCAATGGCAACTTCTCCAACTGTTAGTGTTGTTTGTTCTTCTTGCTGGGCATTCTGAGTCATTTTATTTCATTCATTTTCAAAGGAAAAATCTGTTAACTAACAGATTTTTGGTGACTCCCCTGGGGAAATACGTAATTGAAGATTGGTGCATTCTTATTCCTCTATATTTTTGATGATGCCTCATTGAAAGAAGCGAGGTTGGCAACTCCGTGAAAAATTCAAATTTGGAAAATGTTTTGGCATCCAGAAAGAGAGGATGATAGTGATGACAACGGTGATGAAGATTTATCTTTTTCCACAACTCCAACACAAAATAATCAGGTACTTGATGATCTGGTACAAGTAAATTTTTTGAATATTTTTTTATGGTAATATGCAGTTTCAACCCAATATGGTTCATCCATCTTTACTTAAAACCTTGCAAGAGATTGAATGTAGGGATGGGAAAGATACATGTTTTCTTGCTTATAGCCATGAAAAGAACTCTTTTTGTGAAAAAGATACACATGGTGAAGAACCTCATGCTACAATACAACATTCACAAAAAGAGGACAGTGATATAAAGGAAAAACATTCTCTTGAAACTCCCATTGATGAAGCAATGAATGTATGTGAAGATAAAGGAGGAAATGCTTCAATGCACATACAATCGAAAGCTGAGGATGAAGATTCTGGCTACGTTAAAGAAGAAGCTCCTATTGTGTCTGCTTGCGATGTCACATATAAGATGCAATATCATAAAGGGGAAATAGAAGAAGAAGACTATAAATCAGATAATGGGAATTTAGAGAAGATTGTTGTGGGTATTGAAGATGTTCCCGATGAGAAGATAGTTCCAGACCTAAATTATTGCTCATGTTCAATCATATCAGAGGAGTCAAAGGAATATGGAATATTAAAGGAGCATGAACATGTTAATCAGACAAGCGGAAATCAAGAAGATAACACATTTCATGATATTTCAACTTGTTGTCTAGAGGTACCCATTTCAAATTTTCTCTATTCTGAAAATCTTTCATCCGTTGCTCCATCAAATTTTAAAGAGAATTTACATCATACATTCATGAATTCAAATCATGAAAGATGAATTCAAAAACTTGAGATTGCTATACTTCAAGTCATGTAGGAGGAAGTGTTTCTCAGTATGCATAAGAACTTTGAAGTATTTTTTGATTCATATACTTTTCATGAGGAGCAATTATTCGGTTTCTATATCTTGTCTGGAGGATCTGCATATGCCAAATATCACACAAATTTTAATCAAAACATCAAGTTACAACTAGGTAGGATAACACTCCATTGGCATAGTCATTTCTTATATTCAAGCATCTATTTTTCTAAACTTGTCAATGACTTTGCATAGTTCCATGGGGAAACTTGAAGTTTTTTTTGCACCTAGTCTGAGTGCATATAGGAATCTTAGGTTTCTTTTCCTTTCTATTGTCGGTTTTGGCTTGTGCCCTGTTCCCCTCCACCCTTCTGCGAGCAACTCCTTGTTCTTCTGTTATTCTCTGACTCCGTACCCAATGGACTTGGACTGGTCTGCCCCAAGATTCTAGAGTTCTCTGCATTTTCTACAAAAATACAGTCCCTAGTCGGAGCCAATGTTACCCCTTGAAATTTTATTTCAAGACAAGTTATTTTAAAACTCATCCTTTCATGGTAAACTTGTGCAAGTCGCGACTTCAAAATTTTTTATAACTGTCGTGGTCGTGTTAAAATCCTGAACCAAGTCACTAAGTTTGATGTTTCAAAATAACTCGACCTTTTGTAGCTTTTAGAAATGATGTTTTGTGTTGTCGGGATATCGGCAGTTCTGGAAACTCCAGAACTCCCAACTCATGGTTACAAGGTTCTAGCTTGTAGTGATGGGGCAGCCTCAACGGGATGTACTATTTCCAAAGTTTTAGTGAATTTAATGAAGTGTACGACACCTTTAAGGAATGTCTTCTCCAATTTCTCGAGATGACAATAGAAGGTTTAAATGTAATCTTTAAAAATCCTCTGAAAGGAAAACTCTTTAATAAAGAAGTTGGCGAAACAATTTGACACGTTTTTCTTAGTGAATAAATGACCACTTTCCGCTGAAGTTAAATAGGTTTGCATGTAAGGGAAGGTGACAATGTTTTTTGATTTCAAAGTTTTTTTCCAAAATGGTACTTTCGGGTGATGTCACGGAATGGGAAGATGAACTTGTTCCTGTTCTCCAACCTGATGTGAATTGGCCAGAGGAAGAGCAATTTGACATCATCTCTCAGCTACGCTCACTGGCTTGGGAGGAGAAAACCAGGTATGTCGAGTACATTAGGGCAATCCAGGTTTTGGAAAAGGAGGAAGAACATGCTAAATTCAATAATTTAGTTATGGAAATGCAATTGGAGTTGTATAGAGTTTTGGTATTGCCAACGGTTTAAGTGAAATGCATGGAATATTTAGCGAAGGAGAATAATAACGTCTTTCCTAAAAATGGTTGTTGTCGGTCATTTTCAAGACCATTACTTTTTGTAATGTAATAGTTTTGGTGTGCATGTATATATTGGCCTCCAAGTTAATTGTGGGGGCATCTTTTGGTTATTTTCAGAAAGAGGGGAAGTAAGGGAAGTCTTGGGTTTTCTTTTTGTACAGTTGGTTGTGTAGGGTGTTGGGCCTTTGTGCTCAAAATTTTGATATTGGAGAAATAAAGATTGTGTTTTTAGATCTTTGCATTTGTAAATGTTTCTTTAAATTGTCAATAGACTTTGGACTCTTGCAATTTTCTTCAAATATCAAGTCTATCATAACAAACTATATGTACAGTTATTTCTAGAACTTTGAATGCAGAATAATTCATTTGTTGAAAGGGAAATTCACTGCTCGTTCTTTTTCTTATTTCTCATTGTGGGTGTGGAATAAATGGGATTTGTATAATTTTCTTGCACTCACTTCTTTCTGAATCAATTCATCGTATTTACTTTCATGGTTATGGGTAAATGTTAGTTTACCTTTTCTGCTTTCTGGTTAAAAACATACCCTGAGTTTTCCATTCATTGCATATCTTAAGAGGGAGATGTACCTCTAAAATTCAGAGGAAACTTGTCAATCCAATGGCAACTTCTCCAACTGTTAGTGCTGTTTGTTCTTCTTGCTAGGAATTCTGAGTCATTTTCTTTCATTCATTTTCGAAGGACAAATCTGTTAACTAACACATTGAAAATCATCTCTATCATCTAAATGATCAAAAGTGCACAAGTAAAATGAGCCTAAACCGAGTCAACTCTAGCCATAGTCAGTTACGTCATTTTGCCCTTCAATTTCGTCATGCTAAATCACATGCATTGTTTCCTCCCTCAGATGCGCTGCGCTACAATGATTGCATTGTTTACACTTGAAAATGCATCACTTTATTGCCAATGCATCGTTCCCCTCGTCGATTGTGCCGTTTTTGATCACATGCATTGAATTAGACCACCTTTTCATCTCATTATGGTGATTGCATTGCACAACCTAGCACTTGCGTCACATTTTGGCACTTGCGTTGCACTAGTTCGCGATTGCACCATTTTGACCTCTAACATAGACTATCCCTTGCACTTGTGTCGTGATGCATCAAATGCATGCAACACAAACACATTTGTGTGCTTTACACATGCAAATGCATTGAACTACATAATGATGCATTTGAAACCCTAACTTCGAGGCCCTAAAAAGCATGTAAAATGATAAAATTACAAAGTGGGTATAAGGTACATACTGGTGGCTCCGAGTTCTCTGGCCGTTGGTATGTCTGTACTCAGTATTCAAGATGATTGACCTCCGAAATCATGATCTTCATGCAAGGTCCTCTCACTCTGAGCTCTGAATCTCTTAAAGCCAATAGTGAAAATGAATTACCTTTTTACCCTCAAGCTTATTTATAGGGTGAAAATTAGGGTTTTCCCCTAGGGTTTATAACTGGATACACTTTTTGCCATGTTTGACCGCCCTTTTGACTGCCTTTAACTTGTCAGAATTCAAAACCAATTGCGCCATTGTTTTTTTGGTCATCAAATTGACTTATCGGGACACTTTCCAAATTTTTTTGGCATTGGGCCAAAATTCACAAATTTTCCTGAGGGGGCATAGATACTCTGTACCTTCGCGGGGGCACATCTCGAACTAAATTTTCTTTTTCACAATGCGATAAACTGTGTCATGACAAAGAGGGGCAAAATGTAGACACATAAAATTGACCTAAGCCTGCAAACTTTATTTTTCCCCATATTTCTTCTCAACATAATTAAAATATTTAATTATGTCCTCTAGTCCAAATTCAACTATTAATTAAATAAGTCTCAAGTATTTAATTAATTCATATCTTTTATTCCTCCTGACGTTGCTAATTTCTTATATCTCTCTATAATTAAACAAATTCATAAATTTATTTAATTATTATTTCCTAACTATTTCCCCCTGATTATTTAAATAAATAAACTTTATTTATTTATTTAAATATGTCATTAATTCCTTATGTCTTCTTATAATTAAATAAATTCCCATGATTTATTTAATTATTGTCCACCTTGACTTTTCTTCTAAATTTAAATAAAGTCATTTATTTAAATTTCCCACTTTCTATTTTCCCACCAAGTAAATAATTTGAAATAATTATTTACTGTCACATGACCCCACCACTTTTGAATTAAATTATTTTTTTCAAGAGGTCAACTAAACCTCTTAAATCAAATAATTTTAAATTATTATTTGATTTTCCAACAATCTCTTTTTCCATGCCCAACCTCCCCTTATCACATGCATTCCTGACCTTTGATTTGATTTTCCTAAAATCAAATCTCAACCCTTCATTTCAATTTTTTCCCTAACCCTAATTGCTAGTTGTCACATTTAATTTCAGCCTTTGATCTTAGGGCATTTCTCAACTTTCAATCCTGGCCATTCATCCAAAATTGACTTTTCTATAAAAAGACAATGTCAACCTCATTTGTCATACTTCATGCTTTAGACTTAAGCTTGCACATCTCTCATGCTTGCAATTTCTGAGTACACTTTCATTTGGAGTACAATCCTTCAATATTTGCTTAGGTCTTAGTCATAGGTCATAGTTGCTCACAAATAATTTGAGGGAAAACATCATTTTATAGCAAATGGAGAAGGGAAATGAAGGTTAATCATGGAGGGCATGAAGGCTATTTGGTGAAATTCTTCCTTTCTTTTATGCTATTTTCCTCCTTTGTGCTTCATTGTTTAACTAGGGTTTGTTTTATGCATTTTATTTCACGCTAACCTAGATTTTTACCTTAGTTACAGATCTAGTAGCTTCTTGAATTGTTTTTTTCTTCCTTTCAACAACTCCATTCTGCTGAGTAGTTCTTGGAGCAGATGACTGTCTTTTTATTCCATGAAATTCAAAAAATATATTAAACTCATGGGAGGTGAACTCACCACCTCTATTAGAATTTAAGCATTTTATTCTCAAATTTACTTCATTCTCAACCATAGCTTTGAATTTCTTGAATCTATCTAATGCATATCTAAGAAATGTAACCCATGTATACCTAGAGTAATCATCAGTCAAAAGCATAAAGTACCTTTCACCTTGTAGAATTCTCACTCTTATAGGACCACAAAGATATGTAAGAATTAAATCCAGTAGTCCAGTAGTAGATTGCTCCTTTGATCTGAAATTGCTTCTTGCTTGCTTTTCAAACTAGTAGTTCCTACAAATAACATTAACAGTCTTTGTAATCCTTGGTAAGTCTCTCATGACTTGCATTACACTAATCCTTTCTAGGCTATCAAAATTCATATGACATATTCTCTAATGCCATAACCAACTGTCATTAATTTGAGTCATAAAGCAACATCCATCAACACCCTTAAGTTGATATATATTTCCTTCAGACTTTTTTCTTGCAACAATCATTGTTCCAGATCCTTCCTTGATTTCACATCTCTCATCCTTAAATACAAGATTATATATTTTACTAAACATCTGTCCAACACTCAATAGATTATGTCTTAATCCCTTAGTAGACATCATCAGTATTATGCTTGCTATCCAAACTTACAGATCCTATCCCACAAATCTTAGCACTGTGAATTTTCACCCCTTCTGCAAATTCCCTTTCATATACCCTCACCTTAGAAAATCAAATCCGAAGGTGAAATTCCACATCATCCACCCACCTTCCATCCCCTTGGAATTTGTCTTGTGTGTTAGTGAGTGAATATTTTTTGGGGATGAACGCACGACACATAGATGTATGCACGGTGCACTGTCGTCCCTGAAAGATTCCTGGGTCTGAAGTTGGTAGAGGCATTACACACCCGATTGGGGTCAAATTGTAACATCCCTCTTCGACCAAACAACCGAAAAAATCCTTATTACTTATCATCCCACCTTCAAAAACATTCATTCTCACTTCATTTCACTCTCTAGACATTCACATTCGATCTCTCAAGAAAATTATCATTCACTCCAATGTTCTAAGCACTTCATTTTGAGCATTGCAGTAGCAACATTGAAACTCCATCAACTCCACATTGCAAGTGTGAAGCGGCCATAGAAGTTGTGGGCTTGGAGTATTGCGATACCTCCCTTCATCACCACTGCAGCTGTGGTGACTTTTCCAAGTCCATATCTTGCATTCTCCCTCCATTGGCTAGTGAGATTTTGGGTGGAGGTGGTAACGCTTCACTCCTCTCCTTTGTGATTTGATAGAGTAGATTTTTTCTTTTGTAGTGTTCATTGCAATCTTTCTACTTTCTTTATCATATTATTCTACTATGTTGCTTTCTGGTTGTTTGTGGAGGTGGAAACACCAAAATGAGGGTCTAACTGAGGCAGACCACTTTACAACCCCAAAAATTTTCACTCTTTCTTCTGTGTAGGTTGATGTGCATGTGGAGCTAGCTAGCGAATCAATGCTTTTGTAAGATTATCTTCATCACCCTAGCTTTAATTTACTTGCTTTATCATCTCTGCCTCTATTTCTCATACTTGATTATTCTGTTCACCTCATTAAGATCAACTAGCTAAAAGTAAGTTTTTGGGTAATTTTTACTGTACTTCGTGTTTTTTGGCTGTACAAAGGCTAGCATGCTAGAGAGATGCTAGCGCGCCATGCTATCATCCCAAAATTGCGTTGTCGTCCTTGGACAGAGAGCTGTCTAAGGTGCAGTACCGACTCCAAAAACCAGCTTGCCTAGCCTAAACCTGAAGTTAAGGTCTATAGAGTGACAAAAGTGCTACATAGTGCTCTTCATTCTTGATCCTCACCCCAAGAAATTCTTCAGAGTGGGGTAAGTTAGGCCAACCCTCCACTCTCGGCTCTCTGTGACCTAGAGCCTTGATGTGGTTGGTCCCCCTCTCTTGCATTTTTGGTGAACCTAACGTGAACCATTTTGGTGCTATTTAGTAGTGCTGAAGGGTCCTTTCCTCACATTTTAGGAGTGTTGTAGGTGCTAGTGTTGTGAGGCATTTTTTCTTACAGCCCAACCTGTGACCCCTAGTAGACATAGTTGGAAGGTTCCATAAGTATTGTGGAACAAAGCCTTAACTAGGTCACTGCCCTATTTCAAACCTTTGGGGGGCTTTGTGAGAGTATCATTTAGTGTTTGCGATGGCCTCTTTTTTGCATCTGCCTATCCCCTCTACGCAACCTGTGAGCAGTAGTCCAGGTATAACCTTCACCTCGCAAGACCTGCTGATGGGTTTTAATAGAGAACCATCTCCTCTTTATATCCCTTTGCGAATCAACGAAAACACTATAACACCTGTGTTTTTGTTGAACTGAAATCTCAGGTGAATATCATAATTGAGGAGATTACGCTAATTAAATTCCTACATAAAGATGGGTATGATCCACCTGTGAGCACCATCCGTATGCATAACAAAATTTTCATACCTCCCCTTGGTAGCATCGTTTTGTCAGTCCTTGTCAGACCTAAGTTGGTAAACCTGTTGTTTGACATAATGTGTAAGGAAAATGGAGGGGGGTTCTATAGGCATCTCAAAGAAACCTCCATAACAATAGTGCCTTCGGTAACTTTCATTTTCAGGTTGCCTCAAAGACACGTACAACTATGTCCTAAAGTAGAAACAAACACAATTTATTTCCCACATTGATCCTTCTGAGAGAAGCACACGTAAATTCAATAGCAAGCATTAACAAATTCTACAACAAGAACCAACAGACATGAAAAATGAGACAAAAAATAGAACAAATAGATTTATGTGGGGAAAACCCTTTCGGATAAAAAACCCCACACTCCAGAGATCGAGCCATTGTATTATTCAACAATAAACGGTTACAATACAATTTCAGGCTCATAACCTTTATAGAGATTACATCTTGTTCATTCTAGATATCAATCTGGTAAAAAACTCTCCTTGAGAGATCAACCATGGAATTCATGACCAGGAGAGATTTAAGCAGCATAACTCTGCCTCTCTTCCTCTGCTTCGGCCTCATGGCTTCGGCCTTTCAGCCAGCCACTCAGCTCTCTCTCTTCTTCTCTTTTTCTCTCTAGCTCTTAGACTGTATCTTACTCTTCTTTAGAATGTCCAATGCATACATATATGCATTCGTTCTCAACGGCCTCTATGAATCGGTTTGCTTCCAACTGTCGGATCACAACTATCTAATCAACCAGCTCAACATCGTAGATGTTTCCACTTCCTTGCATAGAAGATAATACGTCTAGGTCACACCATGTAGGACAATCTTCAAATGGTTAAGGGCATTCAACCTATGTTGTCATGTTGGTGAGACACTAACCGTGTCTCCCTGATGCCAACACAGCCAGCATTCGATATCGCCAAGAGTCGTCCCTATCAGCAAGAGGTTACATCGAGTCTAGAGAGCTATCGCTAAGACTTCGTCATGTCACCAAGACCTCACACCAAAAATAACAAGGTATTCCAAAGAGTTCATCAGTCGGCAAGACTATCGCTCTTCGCCCAGACATTACACTGAAGTCTTCAAGTCACATCGACCCTTAGCATTCTCATCGGCGAGAGAATCGCCATTCGATGAGACATCATACCGAAGTTCAAAGGTCATATCGATGTTAGCTTTTCCATCGGCAAGACACTCGCAGTTCGCCAAGACTTCATACCGAAGTCTTCAAGTCATGTCGATGTGAGTATTCCATTCGGTGAGACAATCATCTTTCGCCAATACATCACATCGAGTACTTCATGTTATACCGAAACATCTCAGTCGAGAAGACTTATCGTTTTCGCCAGGAGGTTACACCGAGCCCTTCAAGTCATACCGAAACATCCAACAATCGGCAAGACTTAAGCTATCGCTGAGATGTTATATCAACATCAGGTTTCCCATCAGCAAGACAATCCCTCTTCACCAAGACATCATACCAATTCCTTCAAGTCATATCAAAAAGTCCAACCGTCGGCCAGCCATTCCTCATTTGCTAAGACTTCATACCGAAGTCCTTGTGTTTCTCTGATGACTCCATTCTCTAGGAGTCTCACCGAAAACACCCGATCACATGTGGCTTTGTCGGCCAGACATATCGCTATCACCAAGAGGTGATAGCAAACCACTTTTGTTACCCTGATGACTCCATCTGTCTGTCAGTGAGACATCTTCTTGTCGCCAAGACTTCACGCCGAAGTCTTTGAGTTACCACAAAGACTCCAAGTGTATCCCCACTGTCAGCGAGACATTCAATAGTCACTGAGAGTTCTTCCCGAGACCCCTGTGTTACCTCAATGACCATATCGGTGAGACACTCTTTAGTCATTGGGACTTCATACCGAGAGGAGAAATTCATGCCGATTACCACATCGGCTAGACAGACCAAAGGTCACACTGATATCGGCAAGACTTCCTATCGTCACCGAGACATCATTCCGATAGTCCAAGGTTACGCTGAAGTTTTCAGATGCCGATCGCCAAGACATTTAGGAGGTCACAACGATAGTCAGGATCAACTAGTAGGTCGGCCAGACATCTCCATAGTCTCACCAAAATTGCTCACAAGAGGTTTCATCCTGTGGGATTGAGACACACAATTCCAACAATCTCCCACTTGACGAAGATCTTACAAGCACCTTCAAAGCAACCAGAAACTAAGATCACACTAGATCCACCAGTTTAGACCCCGCAACACTTAAGACACCCAATCAGCAGGATTCCACAAATTCAGTCCACTAGACAATCTGCAACCAAGACCAGGCATCCAACTGCAACTCACTGTCCAACAAAGCAACCGATCACAACCTTCTAGGAAACCACATAGACCTCAAACATGCTCTCATGCTCCATCAAGAATTCTTCTCCAACATCAAAGATGTCCACCATTCAGGCAACAATCCTCTCATCTTCCAACATGCCACCTAAGGAAGAAAGATACAAGCCAAGGTGAATAAGCACCATTCCAACAAACACAAGCAAAAGATTCCAGTGATATCATCAACAAGATACTGCTACCACTTCATTGTGCTCAAATGCTATACAAAAGAAATATTAACTTCAAAGCTTCAAACATAACACAACAGTGAATTCAATCTCCAGAAACAAGATAAACAACACCAGTTAGAACAACAATCAGACTGACTGCTCCTGTCCAACTGATAAACCCACACGACTGAAAATAGCACCCACAACTCATGCTATTTCATCCAATCTCACATACCTCAAAGGTATCAGCATTAGTAAACTCATGCCAAACTATAATCAACTCATTAACAACAAATACAAGCTCCAAGTTCCAACCAGTCGAAGAAGACAAGACACATACAGGAACTCCCACTGCCTGAGTAATCCAGATCTGAAAGATCAAAAGGCATCGCAAGTCCCAATAACACCAAATAGAACATGTGACCATGTAGTACCAAGGAAATATCCATAATGATGTGCACAACCTGCAACAAACTGCTACAAGAAACATTTCTCTCACCACAAACCTTCAAGGCCACAAAGAGAAACTCTTCACATCATCTTCCTATAGAACATCCTCCTACATACACTTCTGATAGCTAGTTGTGTCAAGAATGATCTTCTTCACAACCCAAAAGAGAAGCTTTAACAAAATCCATCTGTTCAATCACCAAGATCAAACCAATTTAAAAAACAACATGAATGTAAGCATCTCAAAGAAGATCAAGCTAGTTCATTCCCCATTTCAGGAAATCAGCCCATACAACATCTCCTACCAATTCTCATCAGTAACAAGGAAATAAAACAAGCTGTACAACTTCCACTATGAATCCTCCATAACCATTAGACAACAATTCAAGATCCATATCATGAAAGTGAACATAAAACACATCAAAAAAATATAATGGGCCAAATACCTTTCAGATAAACTGCCAAGCTGACCAAGAGTGGGAACGAGAATACTTCTTCAAGATATACAAGTCATCATGACTAATCCAAGAGAAATCTCCTCATAGGTCTCTTATTGAACTCACGTTCAACCAAGGTTTAGGCTTCTCGGACTTTCTGCTAAAAACTCATCAAGAGTAACAATCAACAACACCTCTCTCATAAGAGAAAGACAACCTCACCTTATTCTCCATGTATCCATGAGTACTAACAACTGATCATCTTATGCTAAACTTCAAATGAATTACTGCACTATCATGAAGTATCAAGCAAATAATCAAAGCACCCAATACACAAAGAATTACTAGACCACTGTCAAAGCTCCAATCAGCTAAATCAGGAACTTATCATGACACCATGATCTACATATCCCCTTAGGAGATACCATGCTTCAAGTGACTTCACCATGGTCTCAAGTACAATGCACAATGCCAAAAATCCAGTGCACAAACAAGAGTATACATGACATAAAGAAAACAGACTCAAAACCAACATCACCTATCAAGCACCACCAACACCTCTGCTAAAGACTCCAAGCATCCTCCATGGATCCAAGATGTTGCACATATTCAAATAATGTTCATGCAAATGCAAAAGAACTCTTCTGCAACAACAAGATCTAAGGGATCTCCCATTGAAACATCTACAAAACTAAAGAAGACCATTCACCACCATGTGATGAACCCACAGTCATTACTAAAGCTCCCACTGAAACATGACATCCAAGCTCTTCAAGCATCATGACCACCTGCTTCAGATTCCCATAACCGACTATTCAGGTACTCAACAATATCCATCTTCTCATCTCAAAGCAATCACACCAATGCACAAGTGACCACAGACAAGGCCAACTAACAAGTTTGCACATGCAAAGAATCAACCTCGTGGATAAAGAAAGTCCACATTCAAGTTATCACACTATAGCCAATGGGTAGCTAATCCACCAACCGCATAAATTGTAGATCACAAACACATGCAAACCCATCATCACATTGGAAATTGCAACACTGAGATTTCAAAGAGAATAACCATGTAGACAACATGACTCAAACACCAGATCACACTAGATCTGATTTTCCAATCATTTCCACATAGAGCACCATAATCAAGGAACCCCCGAGCACCACCACAAGAATGCTGAGTGACAAATCACGTACCAACACTCCCATGCAGAGAAGAAAAAAAACCTCCTCAAACCATGCACAAAGCATGCATGCATAACTGCAGCTATCTCATCCAACAACACCCCTACCAGGCTCTAGAAAATAGCTTAACAAAAACTTCACATAATCACAAGTTTTGCTTAACCGTGTAAAACCTGCAAAACCACAGAGCCATGCAAGTACAAAACATCCTTAAAAAAGGAAACAACAGTTTAGAAAATCTAGGCCCCTTTCAAGCCAAACCTAAAACCACCAACATGTACATGCATCTGAGAAAGAGATAAAGGCTATTTAAGAAGCTTGCAAATCATCTAATGATTAACTCCATAGCCTTTATGTATTCGAGGTTAATAGGAAACCGTGCCTTCCAACACCAGGGAACACCACCTAGCATAAGTACTTTCTTCCATGGCTGAGAAAAAAACTAGGCTTCTCCATATCATCAAGGAGCCTCTCAGACAGACACCCAATATGAAAGCTTTACTGCTACACAGCCACGGAGAAAATAAATCCACCTCATACACCAAGGTTATACCTCTACCATCCAGGAGATACAAATCACATCAAACCAACATGATCAACTCCCTTTTCCATCTCCACCATCCTTCAAGCTGTGTGCTATCTCTGAATATCACAAGACTTCCACTCACCAAAGGATCAATAAATCAGTTCATTCCTCCAGATTTCCTCCAGTCCAACAAACTGAGAAATCTTCATAGGAGAAATACCTAGAACCAACAACTAGAAGAAGGCTCTGATACCACTTGTAAGGAAAATGGAGGGGGGTTCTGTAGGCATCTCAAAGAAACCTCCATAACAGTAGTGCCTTTGGTAACTTTCATTTTTAGGTTGCCTCAAAGACACGTACAACTATGTCCTAAAGTGAAAACAGACACAATTTATTTCCCACATTGATCCTTCTGAGAGAAGCACATAATTCAACAACATGCATTAACAGATTCTAGAACAAGAACCAACAGACATGAAAGATGAGATAGAAACTAGAACAAACAAATTTACGTGGGGAAAACCCTTTCGGATAAAAAACCCCACACTCTAAAGATCGAGCCATTGTATTATTCAGCAACAAATGGTTACAATACAATTTCAGGCTCATAGCCTTTACAGAGATTACATCTTGTTCATTTTGGATATCAATCTGGTAACAAACTCTCCTTGAGAGATCAACCATGGCATTCATGACTAGGAGAGATTCCAGCAGCATAACTCTGCCTCTCTCTTCCTCTGCTTTGGCCTCATGGCTTCGGCCTTTTAGCCAGCCACTTGGCTCTCTCTCTCTTCTTCTCTTGTTCTCTCTAGCTCTTAGACTCTATCTTACTCTTCAGAACGTCCAATGCATACATATATGCATTCGATCTCAACGGCCTCTGTGAATTGGTTTGCTTCCAACTGTCAGATCACAACTATCAAATCAACCGGCTCAACATCATAGATGTTTCCACTTCCTTGCATAGAAGATAATACGTCCAGGTCACACCACGTAGGACAATCTTCAAACGGTTAAGGGCGTTCAACCTGTGTTGTCATGTTGGTGAGACACTAATCGTGTCTCCCCGATGCCAACACAACCAACATTCGATATCGCCAAGAGTCATCCCTATTAGCAAGAGGTTACATTGAGTCCAGAGAGCTATCACTAAGACTTTGTCATGTCACCAAGACCTCACACCAAAAATCAAAAGGTATTCCAAAGAGTTCATCAGTCGAAAAGACTATCGCTCTTTGCCCAGACATTACACCGAAGTCTTCAAGTCACATCAACCTTAATATTCTCATCGGCGAGACAATTGCCATTCGATGAGACATCATACCAAAGTTCAAAGGTCATATCGATGTTAGCTTTTCCATCGGCAAGACACCCACAGTTCACCAAGACTTCATACTGAAGTCTTCAAGTCATGCCGATGTGAGTATTCCATTCGGAGAGACAATCGTCTTTCGTCAAGACATCACACTGAGCGCTTCATGTTATATCGAAACATCTCAATTGGCAAGACTTATTGCTTTCTCCAGGAGGTTACACTGAGCCCTTCAAGTCATACTGAAAAATCCAACAGTCGGCAAGACTTAGGCTATTGCTAAGATGTTATACTGACATCAGGATTCCCATCAAGCAAGATAATCCCTCTTCGCCAAGACATCATACCGATGTCTTCAAGTCATATCAAAAATTCCAACCGTCAGCCAGACATTCCTCATTCATCGAGACTTCATACCAAAGTCCTCGTGTTTCTCTGATGATTCCATTCGCTAGGAGTCTCACCAAAAACACCCGATCACATGTGGCTTTTTCAGCCAGAAATACCGCTGTTGCCAAGAGGTCATAGCAAACCACTTTCGTTACCCCGATGACTCCATCTGTCTGTCGGCGAGACATCTTCTTGTCGCCAAGACTTCATGTTGAAGTCTTTGAGTTACCGCGAAGACTCCAAGTGTATCCCCGTTCTCGGCGAGACATTCAATTGTCGCTGAGAGTTCTTCCCGAGGCCCTTGTGTTACCTCGATGACCATATCGGTGAGACACTCTTCAATCGCTGGGACTTCATACCGAGAGGAGCAAGTCATGCCGATTACCACATCGGCCAAACAGACCAAATTTCACGCCGATATCGGCAAGACTTCCTATCATCGTCGAGACATCATTCCGACAGTCCAAGGTTATGCCGAAGGTTTCAGAGTGAAGCTAGGTATCCCATAGCTAGTGGCTATGAATGCAGTTCCCTCAATTGTACATAAATGTCTAAAATTTATTCATTAGGGTTCAATGCATGTGATCCATGACACTAGTTATAAGCTTCTAGTTACGTGTGGTAGTTATTCTTTAGACCACTTTTGGCTTGCACCCGTTGGTCCTCCCCCACCTAGGAAGGACCTATTATACCAGACTTAATAGAAGTACAAGAAAGGGCGCTTAATGCCTAGAGTGAGGTACCCTCCATCACTTTATGCTATTTCGTATAGGGCTAATTTAAAAGCTCATAGTGATGCCACCAAGGCCTGTAGAAGAGAAGAAGAGAAGCACTCTCGAGGTTCCTCTTCTTCCTCTTCCACTATCTAGCCTAACACTTCCTCTCACCTTGCTGCGGTGCCATTAGATTCTGCTCCACATTTGTGGGAGAACCCTATGGTACCCACTTGGCGAAAGCTGAAGCGTCCTGCATTTGAACTTCCTGTTCTACCCACAGAGCCTAGGCCCGTTTGATATGGTAGAAGGAAGGTCCCTGTGGAAAATCCTCTATGTCTCATCCTCCGCGACCTCCCACCACTCTTTCTCCTAGAGCAGTGAATGAGAAGAGGCTCACCGTTGAGGCACTATAGCCAACTCCCCCATTTGTTTCTCAACCTTTTCCTCCTGCTCCCGTTCAAGAGTCTATCCCTCCATTGGAGATGGATTTTATGAACACCCTTATGGCCGAGTAGGAGCCTCTTGTCCCTTTGCAACTCCTGGCCTCTAGATCAAAGAGTCGTAGAAACCGCCTTGCACATTAGTGCAAGCACTGACGAGAGGCTTTGGTGGCTGAGCAGGACGCTTTGCAGAAAAAGAAAGAGGATCTGACCACCTCTATTTCAGGGCCTCCTGATGCATCCTCCTCTCTCCTCTCCTTTTCTTCTGTTCAAATGAATTCAGTTCTGTTGGATCCCCCTACGAGTGTGAGTGCACCTGAACCTAAAAAGGTGGAGGTGTCTATCTCTCCTTTAGTCAAGCTGCCCCTTTTGATGTCCCTCCTAGACGTCCCACCGTTTTCTAAACCATTGGAAATGCCAAATACCTGGGTGGTGTCTACCATGATTTTCTCCTCCTCCTCTGCACCTCTTGCCTCGTTTGTGGGGAGTTCACATCTTTTGACGAAGCAGAAAGTAGAGGTTAGCCCTTCTAGCAATAAAGGACGTAATAGGATCACGCCTTCTCCAAAGGGTGATCCTATGCTAGCTTGTTTTGTACTAGTGGTGAAGCAAGTCCCGACTTCCCCTGAGTTTTTCATTGTTCCGAAGTCACTTAGTGAGCCAAGCAATGAATCTCGAGTGCTATCCTCCCCGTTCGTTGAGGTACAACATGGAACGCCTGGAAAGTGCATGTTTAACTCTCTAGATGAAGTTTTGACCTTGTCAGCAATCTTCACAAAAGCGCTAACCATAGAACCACAAGAGCCAAGCAAGGAAGACCTTGTAGGGCCTTCTTACTTAGCCCTTGTTACGGGAGGGTTGGAAGCTCCTCCCCTTAATATTCGACCACTGTAGGTTCGTCCGCCTTCCCCTTATAATGATCTAGAATGGGAAGTGGATGGCCTCTTGGTTGATGAGTCTTATGGGGAGGCCTCTTCTTTACCTTTAGATTAGATGTGTGTGTTGTGATGTGTTTCCCTCTTGCTTGTGTTATGTGATCCTGGATGACCCTTTTCACCCTTGTTGGTGCTTGGAAACATGAGTGATTTTATGTTGTAAACCTTCTTCTATTTGTATCATCATTCTTCTTTTGTTATGTGCTTTGATTTTTGGAAAATTCGAGATGATGCAAAGTGTTGGGGGCATTTAGGCTTCCCTTCTCATGTGTTCTTCACATGGTTTGATATAGTAGGGGGTTGATGACAGTTCATTTATATACTATTACTATACTTATATATATATTTATGAGCAACTCTGACCCCCTAAATATCATATCACCCTTGTTTCTCTTGTTTATGCTATTTCTCTTTCGCTCTTTTATCTTTCTTTCTTCTTTGCTTGAGTTGTTCGTCGTATGTGCGACAACGTCCCTTTCACAATGTTTTTATTTTTAGAAAATGCATTCGTCATCAACAAATCTTTTCTCAAAAATCCATGGAACCTTTTTCAAAGATCGCATTGTCAACTTGGACCCCTAACAGAACATGTTTCTTTCATCATGGGTTCGCAAAGAAAGGAATTAAGAACTTTCCTCCAAGGTAGGAGCAGATTTTTCCTACAGGAGAAGCCTCAACCTTCCCCTCACAAGGGGGAGTCTTCTTCCTTTTGAATTCCTTGATGAAGTGAACATATTTTGAAAGGATTCCTTGATGATGAATTGATTTGGGAAAAAAAGTCTCTTTTACACTTTCAAATAGCATGTCCCTTGAGTGGACCTCTTTTCCTTTGAAGGGTTCCCAAGGGATCCCTTTGAAATCTTTTCAATTTGTTGACTGTCTACGTGATTGTCTATTTGTTTTCTTGCGTGGCTACTTTGTTTTTTGACATGTTTAATTTGTGAATTAACATGTTGCTTTGTAGGTGCGCCTATGAAGCCACTTTCTAGTTTGACTCGGTGGAGTCCCCTTACATTGGGCTTCATTCATGAGAGAGAACTTGGGGGTTGCCTTCTTGTAGGTTTACGAGCCTATCAAGCGCTTACTTCATTGGGATTCCTTCATGAGAGAGAACTTGGGGGTTTCCTTCTTGCAGGTCTGGGGGCCTGTAAGACACTTTCATCTTGCGGGATTTTTCCATTGTTGGTTTGAGGGCCTTCGGTGTACTTTCTACAAATTTATAGTTCTACGGGTCTATGGAATCCTTTTGTTCAAAACTCGTCAAGGAGAGTACCTGTGGAGTCCTTTTCCTACCCTACGCTTTCAAGTTCACTGGATGACGTTCTACTTCCTCGATGGTTCATGTATACATTTCTAACTCTTCAATCTACTTTACCAAATGCTCATTCATATGCACTCTCATAAAGTGGGGGAAAAATGTATAGGAGAAAATTTGCACCCCTTGTACAAATTCCCCTTTCACATACCCTCACATTAGAAAATCAAATTTGAAGGTGAAATTCCACATCACCCACTTGCCTTCCATCCACTTGGTGTTTGTCCTATGTGTTGGTGAGAGAATATTTGTCAGGGACGAATGCACAACGTGCAAATGTCTACGTGGCGTGCTGCTGTCCCTAATGGATTCCCGCGTCTAAAGTTGGTAGAGGCATTACACACCCGATTGGGGTCGAATTGTAACATACCTCTTTGATCAATCAATCCAAAAATTCCTTATTCCTTCTCATCCCACATTCAAAAACATTCATTCTCACTTCATTTCACTCTCTAGACATTCACATTTGATCTCTCAAGAAAATTCCCATTCACTCCAACATTCTAAGCACTCATTTTGAGCATTGCAACAACAAAATTGACACTCCATCAAATCCACTTTGCAAGTGTGAGGAAACCATAGAAGTTGTGGGATTGGAGTCTTGCGAGACCTCTCTTCATCACTGCTGCAGCTGTGGTGACTTTTCCAAGCCCATATCTCACATTCTCCCTCCATTGGATAGTGAGATTTTGGGTGGAGGTGGTAACACTTCACTCCTATCCTTTGTGATTTGATAGAGTAGCATTTTTTTTTGCAGTGTTCATTGCAATATTTCTTTCTACTTTCTTTATCATATTATTCTACTATGTTGCTTTCTAGCTATCTGTGGATGTGGAAACACCTAAATGAGGGTCTGACTAAGGTAGGCCCCTATAAAACCCTAACAATTTTCCATCTTTCTTGTCTGTAGGTGGACGTGCGTGTGGAGCTAGCTGGCGAATTGACACTTTTGTAAAATTATCTTCATCACCCTATCTTTCATTTACTTTCTTCATCATCTCCGCCTCTATTTCTCATACTTGATTATTCTGTTCACCTTGTTAAGATCAACTAGCTAGGTTGTTAGTAAGTTTTTAGGTAGTTTTTACTGTACTTCATGTTTTCTGGCCATACGGACGCTACCATGCCAGAGAGATGCCAACATGCTACGTTGTCATCCCAAAACTGTGCTACCGTCCTCAGACAAAGAGTTGTCTGAGGTGTAGTATCGACTCCAAAAACTAGCTCGCCTAGCCTAAACCTGAAGTTCGGGTTTGTAGAGTGACAAAAGTTCTACATAGTGCTCTTCATTCTTGGTCCTCACCCCAAGACATCCTTTAGAGTGAGGTAAGTTAGGGCAACCCTCTTCTCTTGGCTCTCCATGACCTAGATCCTTGATGTGGTTGGTCCCACTCTCTTACAAATCCCTTAACATAGTAGACATCATCATTATTATTCTTGCCATCCAAACTTATAGAACCTATCCCACAAATCTTAGCACCAGTATCATCTCCAAACATAACTAAGCCTCCATCATATTTTTCAAGTTGAACAAACTTACTATTATCACCATTCATGTGATTTGAACAACCACTATCAACGACCCAATAGTTCTTTTCCTATTTGGCATGTAGGGAAGAGATTACAATATCTTTATCTTTCTCTTTCTCTAGAAGACATCCTTTCACATGTATTTCAGAGTTAGCAAAAGTAGGTTCATATTTTATAGCCAAGAACAAGAATTCATTATCATCAAAATCTCCATAATTAGATTCCTCATAAAAAATACTAGCATTTTCATTCACATAATATGCTCTATTGATATTTTTGCATTTCTTTTCTTTATCAAATCTTTGTTTGTTCCTATTAGCTCTTTCCAGACATCTCAAAGCATAGTGACCTATTCCTCCACAACTAAAGCATTTAAATGGTAACTTAACTTCATACTTACCGAAGCCTTTCTTCATCCTTCTCTCAAAGTTAGCTTCTAATTCATCAATATTTTCTTCATCCGGATCTTCAGCTCTTGTAGCCTTAAAAGTAGTTTCTAATTTGGATCCATTTCTCAAATTCGGCTTTCTCAACTCATAAGATGTCAGAGTTCCCAATAATTGATCTTTAGTGTAGGTCTTGTAGTCTATATGTTCTTCAATAACAGATACCTTTTCACTATATGCATTAGGGAGAGTTCTAAGAATCTTCTTTACAATCCTGGATTCATCTATTGTAGCACCAAGTCCTCACATTCCACCTATCACCTCATCCACTCTCTGTACATAGGATTTAATATTCCCATCTTCAAACATATGTAGGAGCTCAAATTGTGTCTCAAAATTTTTTAACTTTACTTCTTTGACCCTTTCATCTCCTTCATGCACCTTTTCTAAAGCATCCTAGACTTCTTTAGTAGTCTTCATATTTTGAACTTTAATCAACTCAGAATGTGCAAGACTATTCTTCAAAATGAACTTTTCCTTATTGTTTTCTTCATGCTCCTTGATTTCATCAGCCGTACTTGAACCATTAGCAAGAGGGGAGTAAGCAGTCTTGTAAGCTTTCTCAACATCATATCCACAATACTCTAGATATTCTTCCATTAGTATTTTCTAGATAGCATAATTAGTTCCATAAAACTTCAGATACTCAACAATAATCTTTCCTGCCATCCCAAACCTTCCTTAAGCGGTTAAGCTCTTCTCCAAGGAACCAAGGTCTGATACCAATTGTTGAACAAGACAACTGAGGGGGGGGGGTGAATTAGTTGTGAAAAAAATTAACCTTTAAAACTTTCACCAGAAATTAGATCAATCACAAATCCTTTACTTTGCTAAAATGATTAAACATTAAGTGCATAGGAAGAAAATCAAAATCTTCACACATACACAGTAACACCAAATTTATGTGGAAAACGCAATAAGGGAAAAACGACGGTGAGGATTAGCTCACAAAATAAAGAATATCAAAACTGATTACAAAGGCTCATTGCCTGAATAGGCTCACTGCCAAAGTAGGCTTACCGCCAAAGAAAGATCACTGCCAAAGTAGGACTTAGGTTTTCCAGATCAAGACTCACTTTCCAACAAGGTTTAACCACCCAGAGGGATCACTACCACACATATACAAAGAAGATAGAAGATATATGTTACAAAGAGAAGACAATATCAATGCAACATAGATTTCCACCATGATTCACTCAACCACTTGTAGACATGCATGAATGATATAGTACACCTTCAACTCACTGCATACAAAAAATCAACAATTAGATTTCACACTAATCTTCCAAACTTGCATCACAAACTATTTCACATCTATCTTTCTCTATTTCTTTGCATACCTTTCGTTAATATATCATCCTGTATTTATACCATATTCAACTTTAAAATATATCCAAAGTCAAGCCATGCATCATTTAAATTAGGTCAACAAAAAAAAATTCTAGGGTTTCCAATTAGAATGAGGGTGACCCAAAAACACACTTGATGAGGACCCAAATAAGTCCCCCAAATAAGTCCCAACACACTTCATTAACCAGTGTAAAACAAATAGAACAATTAAGCACAAAAAACCCTTAACACGATCCAATCTTTCCAGACAACAAAATTATCTTCAACTCGATCATAACAACTTAACTCTAGAACTGCAAGTCATAAGACTCATCCAAGAAGAAATTCAGAGCAACTAAATTTCTCCTGGACCTCAGCCAGATGCCCTAAAAAATACAGTTCACAATTGGTGAACATAACTCACACTGTACAACAATCTGGAAACCCAAAATTTGGATATAGCAACTTTCAACAACCATGATCAACATATTTGAACCGCACGAACATAGGAGCAAAACCCAGAGAAAAACCTAGAGCAAACATTGAATACCTGCAACCTTTCTTCATTACAATTTTCTTAATATCCTCGACATATAAATCCAATAACCTGCATCCATGACATCAATGACAACAACCAGTTGACCAGTTGACATCAATGACAACACCTTCATTCTTGCAACATTTATGGTGAAATATTGAAGGTTTTTGAGGAATTTTCTGCTCATACTATTGTGGTTTATTGATTGTAAGTCACTTTGCATAGTTAGCTTGAGCCATTCTAATACAATAGTTCAACTGTGAGTGTTTATTCATATTATGCCAAAATCTAGGTATATGTTTGAATATTTTATAGTCTAAAAATCTTTATATTCCTTTGAAGATTGCACTATTTCTATGATATTGTAGATGTGACCTTGGTTAAAACATGAATTGGTTATTAGGGATTTTTCCACCTTGAATGCTAAGTTATTTACATGATTGCACTTAGGTTTTAAATTAGAATCTCTCTAAAACCTTACATCTTTTGCATTTTCTTTAATGCATGCTAGTTTTAGGTGAAAAAGCATCACTTAAATTGGTAAATCGGATGATAAAAGCATTTTCAGACTTCAAATATAAAAAATGCAGTTAGGGTTATATATATTTTTAGATTTTACAAAACCATAGTTTGAAACTTATAGCTCATAGCCTTGTTAAACCATAAATGCACACTTTGTGATTACCAACAAATCACATTTATCACTGACTTATTTTTGCATTGTCAAGACTTAGCTTTATAAACCTTGGGGTTATTTTTTGAAGCTTTCTAAAGAAAGTTACCTTTCAAGAGAGATAAGATACTTGTGTTTTATATGTGTTGTGCAGTGTAGAAACAATTATTAATAGGTTTCAACTTTATATTCTCCAAAAAATGGAGTAAAATTTAATGAACCCTAATCATCACCAAGACATACATTTTCATTATAAGGAGTTGATGATGGTGTTATAGTTTTAGGAGTTAATGAATGAATATAAATTTTAAGAGGAGTGTTTGAATATTGACCAACTTCAACCAATTGACAATAATAAAGGGCCTTAGAGTCAACCTTTATTGTAATGAATTTATTATCATGAAAAAATTTAAGATATTGATGCAAGGTGGAAAGGACAACACCTTTAACATGGATCCATGCTGTAGACATCAAAAATATACTGATTGACATCATGCATTTGATCCTGACTTACTAACATCATTTCTTCCTAAATCATCCCTCGGTCTAACTATTTAATCAAATTACCTTATCTGATTAAATTCATCAATATTCATCTCTTAATTAAATAAATCACTTTGTCTAATTAAGTCACTTTCTCTTATCAATCCATCTGATCTAATTATCCCTATTTAATTAAATAATCAATTTATTTGATTAAATCCCTAAAGTCTTTCCATTAAATTAAATAAATTAAAACTTTATTTGATTTAATCTAACATCATCCCTTTTAATTAAATAAATCAAAATCTTTATTTAATTAGCCTTTAATCATATTCCTCTCTTATCTGATTTAAATAAATCCATAAATCTAAGTCAAATAAGTCACATCATCTAATCTCCCATTAAATTAATTAACCCTTGATTAATTTAATCTAATCTCATGTCACATCCTCTAGATAATGCAAGTTGCACATGACAATAGATTTAATTCATTTATTAAATCTCTATTTTCCTCACATGGCATCTTTTGGAATATTCTCTCAATTTGAATTCAAAAATTCCAAGTCAACATGTACATCCAACAAGGCATTTAAAACCTCTTACATGTCCTTTTCCTTGAGCCAAGTGGAATTTATTGCATTTTCCCTTCCCTCTTACATGTCATTTCAACAAATTTGAATTTCAAATATTGGAATTTATTGGCACAAACCCCAAATTTTGCACAACCATCATCCATTCATAACGTGACAAGTGGCACTATATCATTGGATGAATGTTAGTCCCACATTGCTCAAATTTGGACATTCATCCATCTTGAAATCCTATAAATGAAGAGCTCCTCTCCTCATTTTATCATCCACATTCCAAGCAAAGTTACCATGCTAAAATACTTAGCCATTTTCATCTATCATTTGAGTTCTTAGCTAGGTTATTGCAGATTTTTGGCTTGGAGCTCTCACCTTCATCATCAAAGTGGATCAACACTCTTCAACAATCATCAAACTTGCATCTTAGGGATTGGGAAAGGGCCAATTTTCACATCAAATTGGCACCAATTCCCGCATGGGATTAAGAGTTTGCTTGCTTAATTAGGATTCAATCTTGTTTTTGTGATTTCATTGTGTTTTTCATCATTTTCTTCCTAATTTGAGCTATGTTAATGAATCTCATGGGGAATCCATGTTTAGGCTTGCATTTCCTTGTTTAACTTGTTTAATCATGTTGTTTTGCAGGTGCCTAGGCTTGGGTTCGCACACATGCTATACCTTGTAGAATGTTATATGGTAGAGTATTTGGCATAAAATACATTAGGGTAGGTAAGGTAATAGGCCTAAGGATCAAAGGTAATATTATTGTACTAAGAGCTTGTTGACCAATGTTATCGACCCATGAATAGATAAAGATGTAGCAACGGTAGAATTAGTATCAATGTTAATTTTAGGTAACATATCCACATGACAAACATTGAGCATTGAATCAAGATCAATGAGTGCATTTAATACCAATTTCATTCATATCAATAATTATCATTAATCAATTGATTGAATTTGAACTTTAGGAGAAGTTTGTACTGATAAAATGTAATATTTGGTGTATTAGAACAAATATATTCTATCAAAGAATTAACATCCTTTCAATTAGCAGGAGGCACCAATATATTTTGTAAAGCTTCCTAAAGAATGATGTGATAAACAAGAGAAGTTTGAAGAAGCTCTAAAAGAGAGATATTAGTGGGAGTAAAATAAAATTTATCAATAAGATCATATTCACCTAGGAATTTTGAGATAGGTTTAGGTGTAGGAGATGGAAGAGAAATTGGATTTTTGCTTTCTTATTTCTTATTGTATTATAAGTGTGGGCTAATACAATATAATCACTAATCAAAGGAACTTTAGAAGTAATAGATTGAGTGAGATGTAAGTAATAACTTGGAGGTCATGATGTAGAAGAATCACCACAAATGGTTATTATGTTTTTGGATTTTGGATTTTCTCCATTATCATAGACTATTGGCCTTTTAAGTTTGTTAGGGACAATGGAGACAACAATCATATTAATAGAATCCTTATGAATTTTAAGCAAATTAGTTGAAGAAGATTCTAAAGAATTAGAGTTTTTTGGAGAAGAAGAAGTATCAATAAAATTATTAGGAGATAAATTTGAAAAATCATTAAGCGCTTCATTAACATATCAAAATATTCTTTAGAAAATAAATTATCAAATGGATGAAAGATTTGGAGAAAGAGATTTGACATTGTTGGATAACATGCATTCATCAAACTAAATAAAGAAGAGAAAAATAAAATAACTGATCGAGAAAGAAAAATAATACGTGTTTTAAGAGAGTCACCAAAATGTAATGTTTGAAATTTTAATCTTAAGAAAATACATTGACAAGAGATTCTCACATCACGTCAAGATAGTATAAATTATACTACAAATTTGAGACAAAATAAAGAAATCTATTGAAATAGAATGATAAAGATAACTTATGCTAAACAAAGGATTTTTTTTTTTGATGAATAGGCAACTATCTATATTAATATAAAGATAAAGTTACATACTCACAAAAAAAGGTGGGTGGTAAGAAGGCACACCCCGAGAGTCACATGGGAAAAGCCCAGAAAAGCCAAAAAATCAACCAGTCACATGGGCCGAGCCTAGAAGTCCATGATTATAAAAAATATAAAAAAGGGCCATTAAGTTGCCAAAGCAGTGCCGGTAGAGCCAGGAAGGTCTCTGTCATCCAAATTCTTCCCCCATAGATCAACAGGGTCTGGAGTGACGTTAGGAGGAGGACCCCAACCATAATTAGAATCTTTTTCCTTCTCTTTATCTTTATCCTCACGTTGGGGCGAGATTGCAAGCGCTAGACGCAAAAAACCTTTTCTAGAATTTGGCCAACTAGAGCCAAAAGCAAGAGGGTCATTAGAGGGCCACCCGAAACCACCACCGCCACTCCTCGAAGCACCCCCAGAGGGCCACCTCTGATTAGCCTATGGAAGAGGAGAGCGGGTCCGCTGAAGAGGGTGAGCATCCCACCGAAGAGGAGCCTAAGAGCGGGGATGCGTAGAACCACTCCATTTCCAGCCCCAAGAAGGCGACCGACTATGGGAGGAGGTGGGTGAAGTGGGCACCCAAACAATAGTACACGAGTCATTTCCCTAGTGGTCCAGAAGTACTTGCAGATGACCAACCTCAAGTGCAACTTTATTTTCCTACACCTGAATCTGTAAGAGAACATTAGAACAAATAATAGCTTTAGCATGTAATGAAACATTAATATCCATTTGAGAATACAAAAATATGCAGGAATTTATGTCTTTCTAGATATTGAAGAGGATTTCCACCCTGAAAGTGTGCCAGAGTTGGGTATACTTAGTAGGAAGTCTGGGCGAGTCTCCCAGTAGAATCATATGCCAAGAGAAAGGCTCCGGCCTAAAGGGCCAAAAGAAGTCATGAATTCAAGTCCAAAACTACTAAACTTTGGGGAAAAACAAGAAAAGATGCTTAAAAGTCTCAGCTTGCTCACAAAAAGGGCAACGAGGGTCCTGGACCCCGAGGTGAACAAGTTGAGAAACCACAGGCAAGCCTTGGAAAATAATATACCAAGGAAAGTGGGAAAGTTTTGGCTCAAAACTTGCAGACCAAGTGGCAGAAAATCTTTTACGCTAGACATGAGCAGGAGATTGAATAAGCTACCTCTGGTTCAAAATTTGAATCATAGGAAAATATGGTGAAAACCACCTGTAACCAAGCCTAGGCTTGTAGTTCCTGAAAGGGGTGTCTGGGTACCACTTCTAGTCCTTCCACTAGGGTTTGGTCCTATGAATTCCAACCTTATGAAGCAACTCTACAGGAATAGTATTCACTAGACCATCAAAAGTTGCACGGTCCTAGTTATGAAGCTTGTACAGGGCACAAAACTCTTCCCACTACATGATATGGATTGTGGGTGTATGAAATATCTGTCGCAGGGTTTGGATACCCTTTTTGTGGAATCTGAGCACCTTGAGCCAAAGCGACTTAGCCAATGGATGACCATTGCTAGCAAAAAGAGGTGACCACCAAACATTCTGCTAGTTGAGTGAAAGCCCATCACATAAACTAGAGCCAACCCAGCGAAGCTAGGGCTTGATTGCCTCCCAAGCTCTCCAAATGCTTTTGGCCACAAAAGTCCCCACAATTTGGATTGGTTCATGACCAAAAGGGTTTGAAAGCCAATCCCCTTCCAGGTAGGTCTATGAATAGGAAATCCTGACTGAATACAATTTCTGAGAAGAATTTTCCAGGCCTCATCACTATTAAGGGCACAAATTATCCTTTTGACACACAAGGTAGTCCCTTTCCATTGAGTGGAGAGAAACCCAAGCCCTCTATAATCTCTGGGATGACAACAAAACTCCCAGGAAACATAATGAAACCCTATGTGGGAATCAATAGAGGCCTAAAGAAAATCTCAGAGAAAATTTTCAAGCTTGTCGTAGGCAGCTTTTGACGGGGCCCAACATGAAGAATAATAAACATGGGTAGGCACAAGAACCTTGGAGCACACCTAGAATTTCCCCGCCAAAGAGAGGGGCTTAGTAATATAGTAAGCAAACTTTTTCTTAACCCTAGAAAGAACAACTTGCCATAATTTAGCTGGGGATGCCTAGAAAACAAAGGGAATGCCCAGGAACTGAAAAATTTCTCTTGGCCCAATCCACTTTCAATTATATTGCTGAAACCAAGGAGGAGTGGGTAGAATAGACTGTTTGTAACAAATTTTTTTTCCACTATATGGCAGAGCCAAAAGCAAGACAAAAAGTATTAAGACAATCCAGGGATGCTTTAATATTTTCTTCTTCCTCCAGGAGAGTGAGGAAAGAGTCATCAACAAAATGGCCATTAACCAGTTGAGCCTAAGAGTTAGGAAACAAAATTCCCTTGACACAATGTTGAGAAACTGTGTTGGCAAAAAGGTAGCCAAATACTTCATCAACAAGCACATGCAGGGAGGGGGAAAGTGGGCACCCTTGCCAAATGGAACGAAGGAGTCCAAAGGTAGAAGATTGATGACCATCAATGGTGATACAAGCAAAGGAATCCACAAAGAGCATTCAAATAGACTAAATGAAATTAGGCCCAAAACCCAAAGCTTGCAACATAGCAAGAATAAAAGGCCATTCAATGCAGTCATAGGCCTTGGAAAAATCAATTTTGACAAAAATGGCTTTCTGGTTTGAACATCTGGCCCATTCCATGACTTCCCAAACAACAATAATATTATCTAGAATGAACATGGATCTGATAAATCTAGTTTGCTCTGGGTGCACAATCTAAGGTAAAAGATGGTGAATCTTCAGAGCCAAAGCCTTGGCGATGATTTTGTAGGAGATATTGAGAAGCGTGATAGGCCTTTAGTTGCAAATATTCTCAGGATCACAAGATTTAGGTATGAATTTTATATTGCCTTTGTTTATTAAGTTACTTGGAGAATTAGCATGAAAAGCCTCTAAGTAAACATGATACAAATCTTTCCCAACATAGTCCCAAAGGGTCTTGTAAAATTCACAAGGCAAACTATCAATCCCCGGGGCTTTGTTATCAACCATAGAATGAACAACTTCGTTGATGTCATCAATTGTTAACAATTGATCACAAAAATTTCTCTAGGCTGAGGAAAGCCTATTTGGCACAATAGTAAGGCAATCTTGGAGGGCTTGCTGTTGCACAAACATGGGTTCCTATGTAGTGAAAACCTACTCATAATGATGCACAAAGGCCTGGAGAATGTTAGGAAGCTCAGAGAGAAATTGAATTCCATCTTTAATTTTTTTAATGCCTAGGGATGATTTCTTGGCATACAACACCAAAAAAACTCTTTGGAGGCACGATCACCAATTTTAAGCCAGTGTAGCTGAGCTTTGATCTATACACCTCTGGAAGCATAATTGTTTTCAACTTTCTTTTTGTGCCTTAATTTCACCACCCTGATTTGTAATGATGGGGAAAATGGGTTGGCCACCAAAGCCTTAGTAGCTGAGTGTAGGTCAATAGTGGTAGCCTTATAAGACCGCTGGTGAAAGATAGCTAGCTGGCACCCATAAATGCATAGAAATCTAGCCGTGCGTGTGATAACATCATTCCACCAAGTAATCTAGCCTGTATGATGAGCTAGCCTGCACTCTAGATTCCAAAATCTATGAATGTGGGCCAGGGTAGGCTTGTGACAGAGCAAAGACATGTTAAAAAAGAATTGAGTTTTACACATGCGAGATTTTCTAGTCTCCCATTCAATGTGAAAAGAAATGGGGAGGTGGTCTGACAAAGTCACATCCACTAACAACTTAACTGGGAGAGAAGAACTATCAAAAGAGAAAAAAGATTGAGCCGAGATCATGGCATGATCAAGGTGCTTAAATATCTTGTTAGAATTGACCCTATAATTACACCAAGTGTGCTAGAGAGAATGAGAATGGTGGCAACCAATATTGGGATCAAAGAGCCCCAATTTATTGTGCATGTAAAACCACACCTCCCTTTCACCAGCTACCCATCTGAAAGGAAAGGTTCCATCTTTGTCATAAACTTTCTCAACCATATTAAAATCCCCACACAGTAACCAAGTGGCAACTGGAAATGAATCATCAATCTATCCCCAAAGCAAAGAGCGTTCCATAGCATCATTAGAAGCATAAACATTAATAATCCCAAAGGAATGATTATCAATGTTGAGAAGGATCCAGACGAGCCAATGAGTGGGATCAAAGCCGTGGTCGACCACACAAGAGTGCCACCATGGGGACAAAAGAGTGACAACTCTGTCATGTCCAACATCATGAGCAGTGCAAAACATTTTACTGGCTGACCAAATAGAACAACAAGCCAAAACAAACAAAAATCCAAAAATTTTAACTTCTTGGAGACAAAGCAATTCAATACTAGAATACTTACTCAAGGTATCCATGAAAAAATACTTTCTGGAGAGGTATGTTAGACCTCATACATTCCATGAGAGGAAATTCATGAATCAAAATCCTCCATATCATAGGAGTCTGATTCCTCTTCATTCAGAGAAGAGAAACGATTCTGCAAATTTTTTGGCAGAACTGACCCAATTTGAATAAGAGAGGAAAATTTCTGCTTTTCTTGCACATATTCCCCTTTTTCCCTTGGTGGAGAAATACTGTGAGACCGCCTTTGAGCTCTTGAAATGGGAGGAGAAACATTTGGCTATGCTATCATGACAACAATGGGTTGAGGCGTTGCCTTTGGCCTAGGCTGCGATGGAACATTATCGGCCCAAACAAGAGCTTTCTTCCCCTTCACCGAAGGGTTTGAAACAACTTTCGCTGATTTGGAGGCCTTGGAGGCCAAGCTAGAACTAGTGGACTTATTTTTGTGGTTCATAACTGTAGTCCATTTTTCATCGGTTTTGGCAATAGAAGCATCCGCTGGATGAGGTATATCAATATCTCGTGGCAGAGAAGGTGTATGAGGCACTGCCAAAGGGCAATCCTTGATCTTGTGGTCTGTGGATTGACACCTATAACACGTGTTGGGTAGATTAAAATAAGTGACCTTCTGGGTATACCAGAGAGCTCCAATTTGAATATTAATGGAGTCTTTCAAATCTTTGGAAATGTCCACTTCCACACATACCCTTTTCTGGGGTCAGGCCTGAAAGAACGTATCGGGCTCAATGCAAATAACCCTCCCGAACGAGACACAATATGATTCAAAAAGGAACATAAGATAAGGGTAAACTAGGAAACTCAATCCAGACTGGGACCTGTAACTTGGTGTCATTCGAGACAACAAAATCCTAGGTCCATGCCTGGAAAACCAACAAAGAAGACTTGACATACCAGGGACCATGGGCTAAGATGGCTTGGACATGATTGACCTTCACAAAGTGGAACAAAAAGAAACCCTTGGTTAAATTTTGGACCATATCAAGGCGGACCCCATGAGGGACCTAGGCCTTGTTGACCCACTCCTTAAGCACACTTTCAGGGGGAGTTCTCCCAACAAAATATCCAACAAGGGTATGTTCCTCAAGCCATTGACAAGAAAAATAAAAATCTGATAAAGGAAAAACCACATCAGCTGGGGAGTCAGAACAATTACTGTGTGAGTAAAATATGCGTAATGAATGACAAACACACCTAATAAGAAATTATATCAATAGATTTTAAAAAATAATTAATCTAATTAAAGCAGGAAATCTCTTAAAAGCGTCTTATTGCTCTCTATCTTCAAAGATTTATTAAATCACTGTGGCTCTTAGATTGTGTAAGCACTGTGACTGTTAAAATGACAATCTAGAGAATGAGATATTGTAAAATGCAAGAACCTAATCCTATGTAATGATTGCTAAATGACATGATGATGATATTGTAGTCTAAAATGACATGAAAATGATAAAACAAACTAATGTTTAAACTAAGATGCAGCTAAATGAAAATCCATGATTATGATTGCTATATGATTGCTAATTACTATTTGCTATTTGCTCAATGCTCAAATGCTTAATTTATCTAATGCTATTTCTGCAGAGTAAGATTGCACAACGTTAGGTCCATTTCCTGTGGAAAGAAGCTATATTTATAGATTCCCGACAACATAATTTGTGATGTGGCAGCAAGTAAGGGTCTGGATTTGATTTGAAAGATTCAATGGTGAAGGATGAAGAAGCCTAAGCAAATTATGGAGATTGTTCCTCCCCACAAAAACATTCTACCAGAGGATAGGAAAAATCAATGGAAGAAGATGAAGAAGTTTTCCTGTAATTTGTCTCCAAATTTATCCATGAAGGTTGAGTTGAATTAATTAGATATAAAATATCTAATGTTGTTGGTGGATATGATGAGTGAAAAGAGGAAATAGTTGTAGAAATATGCTTTTATTTGAATATTTGGATTTATTCAAATTAGCAAAAGAGGATATTTAATTTAATAAAACAAACTATAGAAATCTGTTTATTAAATAAACATAGAAGAAATGTGGTAATTAAATAAAACAAACTATGTGATCTTGTTTATTTAATTTAGATGAAAGAAGATAGATAATTAAATAAAACAAGGTATTTAAACTTGTTTATTTAATTTAAGATGGGATGATGTGATAAAGATAAAATAAATATATAATTATAGAAGAATTTGATAATAATAATTAAATAAAACAAAGTACATGATTTGTTTATTTAATTAAGATGAAATAATATGATAAAGATAGAAGAATTAAATGTGAACTATATAAATAAATATTTCTATTTATTTATAAGTAGATGAAAATAGAAGGGTTAATTAATCAAATAAATCATATTTAATTAATTAGATTATTTAGACCATTTTTAGGTGTATACATTTTGCCCCTCTTTGAAGTGATATGTTTACGCATTGCTTCAAAGAAAATTTTGTTGTTGCTGCTAGTACTGATGAATTTTTTTTGATATGCCTTAGAAGTGGATTTTTAAGGTGATGATGGATATATTCCCCCTTGGGAGATAAATCGACGAATTTTTTGATTTTTTTTTGGATTTTTTCAAATTTTTATGATTTTTTTGATGATTTGATAAAGATTTTCAATTTCAATAATGCAAAATCAATTTATCTCTTGAAAAAAATGATGTTTACTTCGCCAGATGTGAAATTGATGAATTAAGCTCCCTGGAAAATAAAATAAATAAATCTCACCAAAATCCCTCTTAATTAACTTATAAAAGGTCAAAAAGTTAGATTTTCAAATTCATTTGTGCATAATGAGTTTTAAAATTTGAGAGTGAGAGAAAACTTAACATTTGGAGAAAAATGGTTATTCCATACCACACTCATTGTTTTGAGCACGTACGACGACACAACCGCCCAACTGCGTACATAACTCTAGTAGGTACCCTAGAAACCTCCTCGTAATTTGTGCATTTTAATTTCTTGCTTGTTTTAGTCATTTTAAATTAGTTTTTCCATTTTAGTGTATGCACACACCGATGTAGTGCATAGAAACTCTGTAATAGCGCATCCATAAAAATAACGCTTCAGTTAGATGACTTAGCGCATTGATAGGCTAAATTAGTGCATACATAGAAACAATGCATAGGAAAGATGAAGTGGCACATGGACCTCCTAGATTAGCGGATAGACATAAATGGTGCATAGGTGATCTAGATTAGTGCATAGGAACCCTGAAATGGCACATCCATTGAATCAGCGTGTTGGTCTCCTAAAATAGCGCATAAAGGTCCTGAAATGGCACATACGCTGATTTAGTGCAATGACTTCCTGTTTTGGTGCATTGATGAGTTTTAATAGCTAATTGACTTCTCTAGCACATTGAATCACTATTTTAATGCTTTGAAGTCAAAAAGATGTAAATTTTTCAGTAAACTCCATGATTTTGATAATTTTCGATCACGTCATCTTGAAATTTGATTTCATTGTTGATGTTGATTAATGATCCTGATAGGTTAGATATTTATTGATCTCATGATAGGTGAGATACAATAATTGATTGATGATAAATGACCTCATGATAGGTGAGGTGCAATGATAAACTGATTTATTCACCTCATGATAGGCGAGGTTCATTGATAGATTGATTGATAAACCTTATGATACGCGAGGTTGAATGATAGATTGATGATTGACCTCATGATAGGTGAGGTTCAATGATAACCGCTCATGAGATTTGATCAAAGTATCACCGGAGCTGATTAGATTTGATAGGTTGATTGATGTTTGATTATTTAACAAAGATTACTGACTTTTGATATTCTATGATGATAGGAGCTTTTGACGAACTTACAGATCCGAGAGCGGTTTCCTAGGACATTTGATTTGATATCGCAACTAGTGCAGCCTGAGACAACAACTATGACATGATGTGGTTTGTCTTCTCTTCTAGATATTCCCTAGATTAGGATTAATTGGGGACTATTGACAGCCTTAGTAGAGAGATGGCATAGTGAGCACAATACCTTCCACCTTCCTATCAGCTAGATGACAATGACTCTAGAGGATGTATGGAAAATATTGCAGATACCTAATCTTGCAGATACCTATTGTTGGGGAGCTGGTAGTTTATGATTCTTCTAAGTAGGGTGGGACTGATGCACTGCACCAAGTTTTCCAGGATGATTCAATTTGTGGATACGAGATCCCATGGAGAGAGATGGTTGATGCCTATGTTACCTTGCCATCGGTACTTGCTGGTTTCATTGGAGGGTTCCTTTGTCCTGATCAAAGGTCAAGGGAATTTCAATTGAGTGGGGCTAGATTTTGGAGAGAATGATCATCCATGGTACTAGATATGCATGGGGTAAGTTCATTCTTTTCCATCTATACCATGATTTGCATCAGGTGGTCTACCTCTGAGGGGCTAGTTTGTCTTTAGGAGTTACATTACTTCAGGTGTGGGCATGGGAGCATATAGCGGTCACTCGTCCCATTGCAGATAGACAACGACCCACCATGAGACCATACGTTCACGCATATGTAGGTCTAGTTGCTCAACCTAGACTAGGAAAACTGGATCATTGGAGGAGAGTCCTTGATGATGTAGAGAGAGTTACATGGCGGCCTTATCTTGATTTTGAGCGCTCACTGGAGGATGATACAGAGATGCCATACTTTTTCCAGTCCATGTACCTGATGGGTAGGACACATTTTTTCATTGAGATATTTTTGTTGAGGAGGGTGCTTAGATAGTATGGCATAGTACAGGGCATGCCCCAGAGTGTTGTACATTATGCACGACGTCAGATAGATGCTACCAAGTGGGGACCCTTCTTATCATATGATGTTGCAATGTAGGAGTACCAGGGTCTACATGACATTATTTAGGAGATTCATCTTGAGATCATCGAGGCTCTAATTACCGAGGAGTATGCACAACACCTCATTTTAAATCCATTCCCACAAATCTCCATTCTAGATGATCCAGTGTTGATACCAGGTGAGGAGGAGATGGTAGTTGCACATAGGCACCGATGGAGGAGAGATGAGGGAGATGAGGAGGAGTCAGATGATGTGGAGAGCAGTGATGATGAGAAGGGAGATGGAGATGGAGAAAAATATGGTGATTATGGGGATGATGGAGGAGATGAGGGTGGAGGAGGCCCAACGTTTGAGGTTAGAGAATTCATGGTGCCTTGTAAGAGGTGATCACTGGTAGCTCTAGCAAAGCAACATGTGCAGATTGGAGTACCATCCCAATAACAACAAACCCGGATTTCCAGCCTACAAGTTTAGGGGTAGACACTACATGGCCAGCTGGCACAGGCCTAGGGGTTATTAGTCTAGACACAGACACAAATATAGACACAAGAAAAAGCTCTCTTATAGGTACATGCATAGTTGACAGCTGCACATGCATAGATAACCTCTCTGATAGTAGAGAGAGATGCAACTAGACAGACTATAGAGCAGACACAAGGATTGGTTGATAGACTACAAAGATTAGCCGAGGGTACCTCTGTAGCTGATTATATGAGAGAGGTTATCCATGTGGGTCGAGAGGTCGAGTACTATAGAGGCTGATACTATAATGCAATTGCTATAGAGTAGAGAGTTAGTTATGCTCTATCTCGATCTGGCAGGACTCATTCCAAGACTATCAGTAGGGGTGTGACACAACCTCTTCTGAGAGATTCGAGAGATCCTGATACGTCTAGTGGGGGGGGCATTGGTCCAGAGATGCTGAAACTGTCTGGGGCTAGCAACACAGCTTCATGATTGGATTCCCTGATGTATTTTGAGACATGATGTATACTCCAATTTTTGATTCATGACCATTTTGATGTTGTATCCCTTTACATTTCAGACATCATTATATTTTTGACATTATGATTTTTGAGATTTATATGATATGCGGTGGATTTATCGATCTATATGTGTTCTATATGGTTCTATGATGGATGCCTATGATGAATGCCTATGATGGATGCCTATGATGGATGCATTTAATTTCTTGTTCTATATGCCATGTGATTTTGTATATGATGATGTTATGGATGGAATTTATGATCATGATAACGTGCTATGGTTTTATGATGTTAAATGTGATTATGCTTATAATGAAGATGTATGGATGCATGGTACTCGTAGTATTTACATGGACCCATAGATGTGTGATAATTTATATACACAAATGATATGATAATGCAACTATATGTATTATTTTGGATATGATGTTTCTATGATATATGACATATTGATGCCAATGGGATACAATGCACTTTATTTTTTGGTATTTCAAATGCAAATACATGATGTAATGAATGGATGAGTGAATGATCAAATATGATGATAATTCTAATGTATGATGTATGATATGATAACATTAATAAAAATGCAACTATGTAGATGATTTGTTTATGATATTTTTCTTATGCAATTATATGATGTGATGCACAAATGAAAAATATGATATGAAAAATGAAAATATATGATCAAATGTATGAAAGATTAAATTATATAATAATGATTTCCAATGTATGCAATGAAATGATTATGCAACTACATGATAAATATAATCTTTTTGTTAATGTCAAGTATACTCAATCCATTAATGATAAAAGATAACATCATTTTTGAATTCTCCACCAGCCTTTGGAATAAACTACTCTGCAGATGCAAAACTAACATAAATGCAATCTAATTTAACCATGCAAATCTACATATTCCAAAGTTGTCACCTTAATAGTCCATTTATCGTGCTTTTTATCATCATTGAGCCTTTAAAATGTTGAAAGTGAGTACAAGCATCAATGGTATAATTTAGACCAATGATGACCTAAGTACTACTTTCATGATTTTTGATATTGCAAGTTAACACAAGCATCTAGGTATAATAAAACTGAGATGTCCTAAGCATTTCTTGTGTAAACAGACAAGAATTAATCATTTTGCTATGTGAATTTTGAATGTCATCAGTGATACTTTGTAGAGCACATCTCACGACAATTCACAGAATAATAATGATCAACTCACAGATAATAGACAAAGAAGATACCATTCTCCTTCCTAGATTCTCTAGTTCAATACATCATCTAGTTGCTCCAAAGAAATGATAACAAAAATCAAAGTACAACATTTGAAAATTCAAGCCAAAGCGATAAAATCATGATTCAAAAGAATATCATCCATCTAAAGTTGTTTGGATTGATTTGATTTCAATTGTTTGATATGGATGGTTGATTTTCTAAATTTTTTTGATGTTTGATGTATGTTCAATGTTGAGTTTCCCTATGATCATTGTGTTTGCTTCATTTTCATACCACTGTTTGTCCATTTGATTAAGCTCAAATTTTATTGCCCCCAGTGAGTTTAGGATTTTGTCCCCAAGCTAGGGTGAGACACAACCACATTGCCAGGATAATGTACATGAGGTTTCCCCTTTCAATGATAGGCAGAAATGATGGTGAAAGTGAATGAACAAGACATGCATCTAATAGATAGAAAATCTAGTTTAAACCACAAGCAGTGCCCGTTTTTCAGGTTTTCACTACGTGTTTTTCTAGCACTTTTTCAGATTTTCAAATTTTTTTGTTTTCTTGATTTTTTTTTTGTATTTTCTGTCACCAAGATGCCTGTTTGCCAGGTTTTCATCAAGACAACCATTTTCCCAGGACTTTAACCATGCACTAGATGATTCAGGTGTAGAATTTCTTGAGATGGAGACTATTGATAGGTTCATCGAACAAATCCCCTTCAGGTGTAGACAACTGATAGGCTCCAGATCCATAGACTAATATGACAACCAAGGGACCTAGCCAGTTAGGTTCAAAATTCCCTTTCTTTTCTCTATCCTATTGATTTAGAGGGTTTTCCTTTAAGACCAAGTCACTAACCTGAAATGCTCTAGGTTTTACTCTGTGATTGTAGCTTCTGGACATCCTCTGTTGATATGCCTTCAAATGGTCCACAACTTGTTGACGACGTTTATCCAACAATTCTAGCTCTTGAAGTCTAGACACTCTATAATCCTCATATGAAATAATTCCCTTTAGTGACACACAAAGTGATGGTATCTCAACCTCAATAGGTAGAATGGCCTCTGATCCAAATACCAAGGCATATGGTGTAGCTCCTATAGGTGTTATGATGCTGGTTCGGTATGCCCACAAAACAGGGTTTAGTTGAGTGTTCTAATCACATCGAACATCATTGAATATTTTCTTTAGGATTTTTAGAATAGTTTTCTTTGAGGCCTTTGCTTGGCCATTTCCTTGAGGATAGTATGGGGTTGAAAAATGATGTTGGATATGAAACCTCTCACATAGCTCGTGAACATCCTAATTCTTAAAAGGTCTACCATTGTCTGTGACAATGGACTGAGGAATGCTATACTGACAGATGAGGTATTTCAGTATGAAAGAAGAAATCTATTTTCTAGTGATTGTTGTCAAGGGAACAACTTCTATCCACTTTGTAAAGTACTCTGTGTTTGTGATTATAAATTTGTGTCCATTGGATGAAGATGGATTAATATTTCCTACTAGGTCCAGTCACCACTGACAAAAAGGCCATGTTGAAGTGAATGATTGCAATTCTTGTACTAGTGCATGGATTAGGTTACCATGGATTTGACATTTTTGGCACTTCTTAACAAACTGAAAAGACTCCTTCTCCATATTTGGCTAGTAATACCCTAAACATAGGAGTTTCTTTGCTAGGGTTAGTCCAATTAATCGAGTTCCACAAATACCTTCATGAACCTCATGTAAGGCTGTCTTAGACTTGTTTTGTTCTAGACACTGAAGAGGAGTACCATCTAGACCTCGACGGTAAAGTATGTCAGAAATTAAGGTATGCCATGCAGTTTGGCAGCTGAAGTTGTGTTTCTAGTTTTTGGAAAGATTGGGAAGAAGGATATTGTCTTTTGGGTAAGCGTAGGTCTTTCCATAAATTGAGGATTCAACGTCAACTAAATGGAATATGGTTTGAGATTCAGGATTATCATAAGCAATATTAGACACTTGTTCCACCATAAACTCATAACGACCTCACTTTTTTGGTATCTATAAGAGAAGAAATTGTCGCCATAGCATCGACAACTTTGTTTTCTGCCCTTGGAATCTATTCAAATTTGATATCAACAAAGTACTTTTTGAAATCATCCACCATTTTCTTATACGACATCAACTTCTCATCTTTGGTTTGATATTCATCGTTTACCTGATTAATGACTAGTTGTGAATCTCCATATACTTGTAGCTCTGTGATCTTCCATTCAACTGCCACTTTGATGCCAATGACTAATGCCTCGTATTCAAATACATTTTTTGTACATGGAAACATGAGTCTGTAGGACTTTGGGATGGTATTTCCTTGAGGTGTAATAAACATAATTCCCACACCTGACCCACGTTGTGTGTAGGACCCATCAAAATAAAGTATCCATTGTTGTGTTGTCATAGTAAGAATGTTTGCATCAGGAAACTGAATGCTCATTGGATGATCATTTGGTAGTGGAGATTGAACTACCTGATTAGCTATCACTTGACCCTTTATGGCTCTTCGATCTATGTACTAGATATCAATTCACTCAAGATCATGACCCACTTGGCTAGTCTTCTTGTTAGGGCAGCCTTGCTGAGTAAATAGTTTAATGGATCAATCTTGGCTATGAGTTTGACTGTGTGGGTTAATATGTAATGCCGCAACTGTTGAGTAGCAAATACCACTGCCAAACAAGATTTCTCGATGAAGGTGTAATTTATCTTATAAACATTCAAAGTCTTGCTTATATAATAGATAGCCTGTTCCTTTCCCACAGGATCTTCCTGTGCTAATTGAGTGCCCAAAGAAATATCAGTTGTTGCAATGCATAGTAATAATGGTCTCTCTTCTGTAGGTGGCATTAATATGGGTGGTGACATAGATATTGCTTTATTTGATTGAAAGTTGTTTCACATCCTTGATCCCATTTTAAAGAGACATTTTTTATGTAGCAAATGATTGAAGGGATGAATTTTGTCTGCTAATTGGGAGATATACCTTCTGATTGATTGTAACCTGCCCTGTAGAGACCGTAGTTGACTGATATTATTTGGTGGTGGAATTTCCAATATGGCCTTGACCTTGGCGGGATCCACTTCGGTACCCTCTTCTGAAACTATGTATCCTAGAAGCTTTGTTGATGTAACACTAAACACACATTTCTTAGGATTTAACCTGACATTGAACTTCTCTAATTTGGTAAATTTTTTGTCTAGGATCTCTAGATGTCCTTCTTTGGTATATGAATTTTCTAATATATCATCCACGTAATCCTCCATAAAGGTATGCATCATGTCATGGAAAATGGTGGTAATTGCTCGCTGATATGTAGCCCCTACGTTTTCAACCCAAAGGGCATGACGTTCCAGCAAAATGTTCCCCATGGACATGTGAATGCTATTTTCTCCCGATCTTCTAGTACTATTTTTATTTGGTTGTAACTTGAGAAGCTAACCATTAATGATAACATGGTGTGTCCTGTTGTTAAGTCTAAAATAATGTCAATGTTTGGAAAAGGAAAATCATCCTTTGGGCATGCCTTGTTGAGATATTTGAAGTTAGTACATATTCTGATACTACTATCCGGTTTAGAAATAGGTACAATATTGGAAATTCACTCAACATAATCAATAGATCTAATGAATCCTACATCTAACAACTTTTTTAGTTCTGCTTTTACCAACAAGGCGATATGCAGATGAATTTTCCTTAGTTTTTGCTTCACAATTTTTATTCCAGATGGTAGAGATAAATGATGCATTAGAAGATCAAGGTCTAAACTTGGCATATTAGAGTAAGACCAAGCAAAGTTAATGTTTCTATCCTCAAAGAACTTGGTGAATTCAGGCTTTTCTTGTTCAATCATAGATGCTGCTAGATGTAGATTTTTTTCTTTTTATGTTGTGCCAAGATTGATAGACTGTGTAGGCTCCACCAATACTGATGATACTTCATGATAGTGTTCTAGAAGGGTGTCAAATCTCCCATCTTTCGGTGCCTCAGAGAGGTTTTCACCGTCAGATGCGTTCTTTATTTTTACTTTTTCAAGATCTAATGCTGCCATTAAATGGTTTTCACCACTAGATCTATTATTCCTGTTTTCAATTTTGCAACTGGAAGATTTGAAACACTCCTGACTCAAAGCATCATTATGAGATTTATGATTAGAACTTGTGTTAGGTTTTTCACAACAAAGGAAATTAACGATAGCATCATCATTCACAAAGATAGGTACATTGATAGGTTAAGTTGGTTCCCAGTTGATAAGTTCAGGATGTATTAAGGATAAAAGGTCATCAGATTGGCTAAGGTCAATGAAAGTGAGGGTTTTTATAGCCATGTTTTCAAGGTTGTCAATAGCGATGTCAAGGTCTATGATATTACTCTCCTCCAAGTCATCTATCTCACTCGATATCTATCCATCCTCACTTGGGTCATCGATATTTTGTGATCCAAATACAAGGGGTCTAGTCCCTGAGCTTTGTCCCTCCTCATGTGTGGGTGCATACTCTTTTATGACATCAATTTGTATGTCCTTGTATGATTCTTTAGATAAAGAATCTCACTCATACTCATTGGAATCTATTTCAGAACTATCCCGCATTTGAAGGATTCTTTCAACAACTCGTTGAGTGATTTCTTCTTTTGTTTCCTCTATATAACCCAGTCCTATTTTTTCCTTTGAATGAAGTGTGAGAGGTTGGATGGGTTCTATAATTCCCTCTTTTCTTTTTCCAATAGGTCCTTGTCCTTCATACCCCATTTTCTCTAATATTTTTTTTCCCTTTCCATATTGATCTGTATTTATGCTGATAGTTGCCGATGTAGATGCTTCCTCATCTTTGTAGAGCCAATTGAGTATGGCCTTATCTTCAGATTCATCTTCTAAAGTACCCAAATTTACAAATATTTCATCCAAAACCATAGTAGGTTGTGATGATTCTTGTGTTGATGTTGACGGCTTCCCATATGATCTTGGAGATGGCAGCAGTTGTGAAAGACATAAAGATTGCTCAATGGAATACTCTCCCATGCCTTTTTCTTTCAACTAGATCTTTTCTTTGAATTGTTGTGATAGAGAGTTAGTTGACCTTCATTTTTTGATGGAGTGGAGTCAACAACACTTTTATTTTTTGACTGGTCCTTTTTCTCAACCTATGTAGATACAATGTTTGGTTGCCTTTCATTGTTGGATGAATTAGAAGTGTTTGCTTCCATATTATGGGGCACAAAAGTATCTTGATCTATTTTAAGTGTGTTACAGTATTGGGGATTGTTGTAGTTAGCTAAAATAGTGACTTCTTGTCCATTGATAGGAAACTTTAAGCACTGATGATAAGTTGAAGGCACTACTTGCATTTCGTGAATCCAAGGATGTACCAAGAGTATATTATATGTCAGCTCTTTGTCTAACACTTGGAAAACTATATTCTTCACAATTGGTCCAACTTGAATAGGAAACACAATCAATCCCTTTGAGGATCTCTCTTCTTCGTCATAGGCTTTTATTGTGATTTTCCTTCTGGCATCAATAACATTATCAGAACATCCTAGTGCATAAATTAGTTTTAAAGTGCAAATGTTTAAACCAGCTCCACCATCTATTAAGACATGTTTAACATAGTGCTTGTGGATGAAGACTTCAATGTGAAGGGAGGCATTGTGCAGATGATTAAGTTATACATCATCTTGTTTAGAAAATGATAGGCAGTGAGGCGTGGTTAAGTGTCCCACCATATCCTGGAATTGGAAAACTTCCAGATTATTGGGTACTATGGTGGCCACAAGAGATTGTTCTAAAACCTCCTTATGAGATGGAGATATTTTAAGGAGTTCTAATATTGATATTTGGGTTGGTATTTTTTGTAGTTGATCAACTGTGTTTTACTGATTTGAAGGGGAAGCAGTGGTTTTAGATGTAACTGCTTTCAATATTACTTTGGATTGCCTCCTTGTTAACATGTTGACTTGTTGGTAATCTTGCTTTTCCCTATTTTTTATGATATTAATCTGATTGTTGGACGTGACTCTGTTTGGGATAAAATTTATTGGTATGATGTCATTGATTCCAATGTTATCAGTTTGATTATCAGCCGCACCATTATTCTCAACCGCAGAAATACAATGAATAGTGTTGTCATAAATGTAGTTTACATTTTTACCTTTACTATTTACAGAAGAAGATTCTCCCTTTTCATAATTTGGTAAAGGATTTTTAAATGCACTATGATCATTGTTTGTTTGATGTCCTTCTATGAATACTGTCTTGTTATCAATCAAATCTTGTACTATATGTTTCAACTACCTACAATCATTTGTTTTGTGTCCCTTTTTTTAGGAAAGTCACAATAGTCTGTATCATTCCACCAAGATGGCTTTAATCTTGGTTCCCATTTTCTTTCTTCAAGTAATGTGATAAGTCTATGTGTAAGAAATTCTCTCATTGCCGATTCCAGTGTTTGGCCCAACAGTGTGAATATTCTTCAATTTGATGGTTTTTGATATGATTGTGGTTTAGATTCACCATGGTTTGGATTGTTGTTTTGATTGAAACTTTGATTGATGTTTTGGTCATTATTTTGATTGGTATTTGCAGTAGTTGCTGTCAAATTAAATCTTTTCGCATTCTGTGTTTCATTTGCAACATCATTGTTACCAGTATTTCTATTCTTTTTCCAAGTTAACAAGAACAACTACTATCATTGTTACCAGTATTTCTATTCATTATTGACATGGGATGGAAGCTCGTCGAAGAGTAGATCCCACAATAACTTAGGCGAGCTAGATGTTTGGATGGAAGCTCAGATTAAATAATGACCTGAACTGAACACCTTAATGAGAAAGTTCAACAACAACAACTGGTGCTAGGGAAGACTCAACCGCCAACCGTGCAGAGGTGTGGGAAGGGAGTTCAAGTAGGAGCCAGATTATATACGTGATAGCCTCCCTCGTTATCTCCGAGATTGGCTGGTTAAGGCACTCAACTACTATCGATAAAAGCTATATTTCCACTAGCGCCATAGTAGTTGTTGTATTCCCCTCCATCCTGAACTGCTGGAGCTAATACCCGGCCATCCGTGCCACCGGTCAAGGGAAGGTGGGTTCGTGCTCTAGTGAATGAAGGAGCTGTAGTTATAGCTGAATGAAGGAGCTGTAGTTATAGCTGTAGTTCCCTCAACCTAAGACGTATCAACAATAATCTACCTCCGGGGCCTCCCGCGCCCCTATGGGCCCTTATAATATACGAGGGGTCGGTCCTGCATGCACGAAGGGCCCGATGGCCATAGAATTTTAGGGGTGGAGGAAGTTAGAACAATCTCCTCTAGTTGGGCCTTCTCCTCCCCGGGGGCTAAGGCCGTGCTCTCTTTCTCGAGAAGCCGACCTTCAAGGAAAAGGATAAAGAACTATAGATATCCTTCCCTCACCCCCGATTCATTATTGATTGTCTAACTCGGGGGTGTAGGCGAGTCAAGCTCCCATAGGCAAGCAGAAAAAAAAGGTAGGATTACAACTTCCATCTGTATCTGGCCATCCTGAACCGGATAGTTGAATTCCGGTTGCCGCTATCCATCCCACCCCCGATAGATGTCGTTGCCTCCTAGTTGCCCATCTCCTATTTGTTATCTTCTATTGGCGAGAAAGGAAAGGCGTATCAAAAATAATCTACCCCATAGGGGCCAGAGAACCACGGCTGATTCCCTCCCCGGCTGATTCCCCCCCTATATAGTTGTATGTTACCCACCCGCCTCCGAATCTACCTCCCTGCAGGGGGGCCAGTGGGCGAAGCTAGGGCGGCCCTACTATTCTATGGGGCTAGGGCGGCCCTATGGGGCGAAGCCTGGTCGGTGGGGTCTTGCCCGGGCCCCTACTATTCTATGGGGTAGTTCGTGGCAACAGTAGTTCCTTCCCACCCGCCCGCATATGAGTTAGTTGGAGAAAGCTGGGTGAGGAATGAGTGCCCTACTATTTTAAGGGGATCGGTGTGTCTCTTCTGTCTGTTCAAGTTGATGAGGGGGAGGTGGATTGATGGAACTATGGGTTGTTCGGTTGTTCAGCTCTTCAGCCCCTCCCAGCTTTCCCCCTAGAAGCGTGGATATCCGCTGTTGGGCTGTTGGGTAGTAGAGTAAATAATGGGTTACCCAGAAGACCGAGGTGAAAGCTTCTAAGCCCAATTCGAGGGAACATCCGCCCGGGCCTTGGCCATTATTCACCAGCAGTTGGGAACCAGACAGCGACTCTTCGAAAGGAACGAACATAATACCTACTATTCGGGCGGGGTTCCAGGTGTGAAATCCACGTGTCACAGGTGCATCAAGTGCTTAAAGCCCTATTACCTGGTATCAAAAGCCATATTTTGGAACCCCAACTACCGCTTAGTTGTTGAGTAGTTCAGTGTCCTCTAGGGCCCCTAACCAAAGACTAAACCTCAGGTGGGTCGGTTGAGTGCGGAGGTCAAACTACTTCGTTCCTCCCGGTTCCTGGTGATTTGAGGAGTTTGTATTATTTGATCCTTCATTGTAGATTTTTATTACCCCTCTCTTGAACAAAGCTTCTTCGATCTTGATCCCATTTTCAATCACTTTCTCAAATGTAGGTGGGCATTGTAGTTCAAGCATGTAGCTCATCTCATTAGTTAGGTTGTCAATGAATAGTTCCATATTTTCCTCTTCAGGTATGGAATGAGGATACCTAACAAACAACCTTCTCCATCATTGTAGAAATGAGAGGAATGTTTCACCTTTCTTTTGTTTTGTATTGTAAAGATCCTTTATTGTTATCTCATGTTGAATATTATAGGAGTATTGTGAGATAAACTTGTTGACTAGTTCCTTAAAAGATGGAATTCTTGGTTGTAGTTTAGAGAACCATTCCATACATTGACCTCCTAAGCTTCTTGGAAACAACCTCATCAAATAAGTTTCCTCTTGTGCAAATTATAAACTCATGGCTCTAAATTCCCTCACATGATCTATTGAATCAGTTTTACCATTGTATTTGTCGTATTTTGTGAATTCACAATGTCTAGGAAATGGTATTATGTCCACACTTGGATCAAAAGGATAGGGAAAAATGTCCTGTAACAAGTACCTTCTTGTGGTCCTTTTTTTCATATCTTGAAGTTTTTGTTGCAAGTTTTTCATTTGATGTGTTAGGGGAATCACTTGATCTGTGTTTTGTGGTTCAACTTCAACTCCTATAGGTGCTTCTTTGATTCAATTAACGTTAAAGGCCTTTGGAAGTTTTGCACCTAGTTCAGCTAGCATTAAAAGGTATTTTTCTCCATCCTTTTCCAAACCTTTTTCCATAAATTGGTGGAAGTTAGGATCTATTTGTGTAGTTTGGATGTCCTCTTCCGCTATTTCCTTAGGTTTAGATCAATTGAATCTATGAAATGGATTTTCTTCAGCCATGATATTTAGAGATTCAATCTCTTTTTCTATGAGTTTCTATCTTTGTAACCTTGTTAAAATGGGTATACAAGTGTTAGGGTTCTCACTAAACTTTGATCTTTTTGCGAAGTAGTGCCAAAGATAATAACTAAGTCAAATAGAATGATAAATTCTATTGATGAGACTAAGTTATATTTTTCTCTTTTTTTTATACCATTTTGTTTCATGATTGTAGGATGACTGATCATGATAATGAAACTTAACTTAATAATCAAGAGTTGTGTTTGATGATAAGGCACTTTAAAAGTGTAAGATGTTGGTTTAATTTGGAAGAGTTTGGCTTGTAAGGTCCTATTTTTCCCAAGTTTAAGACACTGGTTTGACTGAGAAAATGTTTTTGTTCTGATAAAGATCCAAATTTTGATGTCAACTGTCTGATAGGAGGTAAAAATAGCTCTCTAGTTTTTGATTATGTGGATGCACTATAATAGACCTCAGATGTGCTATAACAGACTTCAGATGTGCTAGAACAAGGTGTGAATGCACTGATAAACTGACTGAATGCGCTGACAAACTGGGTAATCGCATTGTAAAATAGGGTGTATGTGCTGACAAACTGGATATATGCGCTGTAACAGAGGTTGGTTGTGATAAAATTCTGAGTAAATGTGTTGATAGATTTTATAGATGCACTACAAAATAGGATAAATGCACTGAAACAGAGTTTTAATGCACTTTTTAAATAAGGAAAATGCGCTAATAGATTGGATAGTTGCACTGAAAGAGAGATTGGTTGTGTTAATCTAGAAGTGGTCAGTATTTTCATAGTTTTTTCCATTTCTTATGCTTTTTCTCAGTAAAAAGATTGATTCTAAGGTTTAATTTTCTAACCAATGAAGATTTTGGAGGTGTATTTTGCTTGTAAATCTTGCAATTTGATGATCTAATTGGATGATACCTTCGGAAATAACTTTACTCACGCAACAAAAAGTTTCTAAACATTGGTTGCAACACTATGTATTAAACAAAGAGTGTGTATTATAGAATCGAGGTTGATTCTTTCAATTTCCACGGGTTTAACACAAGAAAATACAGTTCAAACACTCTTCTAATCTCAAGGATCACTAAGAATATCACAGCCCACAACTTGCAACTATGTTAGCTCACACAGCCTTGTCACCCCTAGAGGGCGCCTGTGTTTTTTTTTCCTTTCCCGAGTCTTAACCAAAGTTGAATCCTCCACTTTTGGCTAGGGTCTCTAATAGTTATATGGTGAGTGTCTTGGGGGATAATTCTTCCCTCCCCTTGCACTATGATATAAAAAGTGTTCAGAAACTGGCACAATTGGATTCTACACTAAAGTTCGTAGAAAGGGTATCCGTTCGGTGTGACACAGATAAAATCCCTCAGGAGACCTCTCAACCTTTAGAACAAAGGTTTTGGGGATGGTTATCTCGCACACTTCCATTGAATGTGGGTTTCCCTAGATTCACTTTTGTTTAGAGTGGGTTGGAAAACCTGGCTTTGGTTGTTCCCACTTAGGTCATTCCCGTAGGGTGAGTAATTTTTCCCACTACAACAGGCCTTCTAAAGGTGTTAATAAAGTAGGATAGCAAGTCTAGCATTCTGATCACCCAGTTAAGGGGAGAGCATAAGCCTATTGCTTTCGAAACACAATGGAAATGGGGGTTCAAACTAAATCTTTAATTAATCTAGATTCACTATTTTAACTAGAGGAAAAGCAATGAAATAAACTTGAAACCCTACAAAAACCATTAGTAGTTCATGATATTTTGTCTTTGACCGGTGTAAGTGTTTTCCAGCAACTGTCTTTGACCAGCGAATTTTGTGCTTGTAGGACAAAAAAAAGGGATCAATTTTGGGAATTTTTAAATTCTACAAAATAGTCAGATGCGCCATAATAGTCAATAGATGCGCTAAAATAATAGTTCTATGTGCTACAAAATTTAGTAAATGCGCTAAAAGAAAAGATAGGTGCACTGCAGAAAAAACCCCTGATGATGGTGAAACTGATACTAGATGCGCCAGAACAGTCTTCAAATGCACTAGAATATTCTTTGGATGCGCTAGAACAGTGATTGGATGCACTAGAATATTCTCTAGATGCGATGGAATAGTGATTGGATGCATTGATCTAGAAGTCATCTGCACTGTAATAACTTTTGATCGCGCTAAAACAGAAACACGTCAAAACCTGCAAAAGCACTTTTCCAGAAAATTGTTAAAATTGGGGTTTTTGTGCCCCACAGTTGGCGGAAATTCATGTGCAAGTAAAATATGCGTAATGAATGAAAAAAACACCTAATAAGACATTATATCAAGAGATTTAAACAAACAATTAATCTAATTAAAGCAGGAAATCTCTTCAAAGCATCCTATTGCTCTCTATCTCCAAATATTTAGTAAATCACTGTGGCTCTCAGATTGTGTAAGCACCATGATTGTTAAAATGACAATCTAGAGAATGAGATATTGTAAAATGTAGGAATCTGATCCTATGTGATGATTGCTAAATGATATGATGATGATACTGTAGTCTAAAATGACATGAAAATGATAAAAAAAACTACTGTAAACTAAGATGTAGCTAAATGAAAAGCCATGATTATGATTTCTATATGATTGCTCATTACTATTTACTATTTGCTAAATGCTCAAATGCTTAATTTCTCTAATGATATTTCTGCAGAGTAAGATTGCACAAAGTTGGGTCCATTTCCTATGGAAAGAAGCTGTATTTATAGATTCCCGACAACATAATTTGTGATGTGGCAAAAAGTAAGGGTCTAGATTTGATTTGAAAGATTCAATGGCGAAGGATGAAGAAGCCTGGGAAGATTATGGAGATTGTTCCTCCCCACAAAAACATTCTGCCAGAGGATAGGAAGAATCAATGGAAGAAGATGAAGAAGTTTTCCTGTAATTTGTCTCCAAATTTATCCGTGAAGGTTGAGTTGAATTAATTAGATATAAAATATCTATTTTTTTTGGTGGATATGATGAGTGAAAAGAGGAAATAGTTGTAGAAATATGCTTTTATTTGAATATTTGGATTTATTCAAATTAGCAAAAGAGGATATTTAATTTAATAAAACAAACTATAGAAATCTATTTATTGAATAAACATGGAAGAAATGTGGTAATTAAATAAAACAAACTATGTGATCTTGTTTATTTAATTTAGATGAAAGAAGATAGATAATTAAATAAAACAAGGTATTTGAATTTTTTTATTTAATTTAAGATGGGATGATGTGATAAAGATAAAATAAATATATAATTATAGAAGAATTTGATAATAATAATTAAATAAAACAAAGTATGTGATTTATTTATTTAATTAAGATGAAATAATATGATAAAGATAGAAGAATTAAATGTGAACTATATAAATAAATATTTCTATTTATTTATAAGTAGATGAAAATAGAAGGGTTAATTAATCAAATAAATCGTATTTAATTAATTAGATTATCTAGACCATTTTTAGGTGTATACACTTACCTGAGCGTGAAAGAATTTTGGAAAAAAATTTCGATGTCGTTTGTTTAGAGGAGGAGCCATTGAGAAAAGTTGACGAACCGCTAACACCAACATGAACTGCTGGGTTAGAGCCAGTTGAAGGCATATTAAAACACAAAACCACACTAAATGTGGTCGTACACATAGGAAAAGATGAGTTTCCTACGCAATAAGTGAAGTATGACGTAAGAGGGGCCAAGAGTTACCGCAGACATCACAAAACCCTAGCAGAGCTCATACACCTTCCGTTCTTCAGTGTGCCATATTTTGATTTAGATAATATTGAGATTTATTTAAATGATTGATGATAAAATTAGAAATAAGATCATTTTTTCTAAATAAAGAAAAAATAAAATATATTTTTAACTAGAAACAAAAACATAGGTAGAGAGGAAACTAATACCAAATGTGTAAACTCTCAATCTAGAATGCCAAATCGTAACACAAAAGTATACATGCTACACTATCATATTTGCATAGTTGACCCATAATAATCTAGAATATTTATCTTAGGAAACATAAAAATTCTAGTATACACACACATTAAGACATGAAAAATGTTGGGGGTTGCTTAGGGGTTTGCCTCAGTCAAATCCCCATTTTGGTGTTTCAATCTCCACAGAAAGCTAGAGATAAAAGTAATAGAAAGATAAATTTAAATCATAACAATATTAGGAACTAAAGGTAATGATTCAATGATAAAATAAATGATATGGTAACAACCCTAGTATATGGTGAAACCATCATACAATTTGATAGATTTGATAAATGATAAAATAGATAAATGATTTAAAAATTTATATTATTGATGCAAAATAATGAAAATAAGTAACATAGAGCATTACCATAGTCAAGGCCCTCATTTTGTAAGATTTTCAATAGAATCAATAATCAATAGGGAAGGCCCAACTGCTATTGAGAGAGAGTATTATCACAAAGAAGCTTTATTTTTAGTGTTGCCAAGGTTGTTGTAGAAATTTTGATAGAATTTTCTTTAGGTAGAAATAAAGAGAGATAACTTGCAAAAGAATGAGATTCTAATGTGCCAAAGAAAGATGCTACTTTCCCATTCGGGCATTATGACACACATCGTAAGAGGCCCATGTAAACAATTCACTTTTTAATGTTGAAACTACAATGGACATTGGGGCATCACACGAATGTTCATGCATTGCAATATAGTCCAGGAGATTTTTTCTAATTTTAAAATCACAAGTTGGTAATTCTTCTTGTTGATCATGGAATAGAATCTTTAAATATCAAAGTATGATATTATATCATTATTTTTCATATCTAAACGGGTTCAATTTGCAAGTGTGAAATTGCACATGTAATTTTTGACAGTACATCAAGACGAATAGAGATGCATGCCAACCCCTTATGAAGTTGATCTATTTTACTTTAGACACATATATATGCCTACTCCTAATAAACTTCCATATGACAGTGAAAGGTATCTTTATGAAACATCAAAAAAAAATTCTATGAGAAGAAACTAGGGAGAGTAAAAAAGAGATGAACCATTGTATGCATTCTACATAGATATAAAAAATACTAAATTTAAAAATAACATAAAAAAAGGAGGTTATAAAGAAAGAAATAAAATAAAATAAATTCAAATACCAAATTTTCAAATAAAAAAGACTTCTTGAATATTGAAACAAAAAGTTATGATACATAAAATTATAGTCATTCCACCATAACCACAAGAAACAAGATATATGGGTAAGAAAAGAGAAACTTAATGTTACACCTACTAATTATGTATTTATATCTAGTATTGGTTCTCCATATTCTAACCTATAGTTCTAGAGAACACATCTCAAAATCTAAACTTGGGAAACAATGTTGGTTTAGAAAAACTAAAAGGGATTCATTATCAAAGTACATGTAATCTGGATCAATTGAAAAGAATAAAAAATATTCTACATTTCTAACTTTGTTTGATTAAGCAAAGATTTTCAAGATATTTTATGGGATAATTAAAGAGAAATAAAAGTAATATTCAGGTTCGACTCCGCTCTCGGGTTTAAGAGGTGGGAATTCTTGCGGGCGGGGGATATCACTCATAGGGGACTTGTATCACCCTAGCTCGCCCTAGGTTCCCAAGATACGGGTTGCTGGGCCGCTGGGCTTGGCCGTGGGGACACCCCTGTTGTATAAAAAAAATATTATCAAAAAGATTAGTCGAGATAAAAGAGCTATGAATTGATAGCTTTTAAATTTTTTTATGGTCGATGTAATTGTTATGATTGTTGGAACTTCAACACAAGCTAAAGACCTCCTCTAAAAGCTCCACATACACTGTATTAACACTTTTAAGTTGGTATGAAAACCTCTATAGAACATCGATGGGTTGCGAATTACAATCAAAGTGTTAACAAATGAATACAAAGGTGATCATTGTCTTTTTGGGTGTAAGGAAAGGTTTAAAATTTAGAAACTCCTATTGGTAGCCAAAATGGATGTGAAAACCACTTAAACACTTCTAAAAATACCTCAGCAAAGTAAGAGTTAAAACATAGAAGATATAATACTGTAATCATGGATTCTCTTATATGAAAGTATGTGAAATTTAAAAACATGAATGGTGTCATGAATTGTTGGGCATAATGCTTTGGAGGGATGCCATCTCATGGAATGCAATGAATTGTTGGGTTTGCACAAAAATTTATTTATTGAGCTGATGTTAGAAACTTTCAAGCAAATGTCACGACCTATACCAGTATCCCACCTATAGCCTGTGCATATATGTGAACTATAGAATTGTTGGTAGTGAATTTTTGATGCAGCACAAGGGTGGAGGTTGTCTAACCAAACACAATTCAATCAACCTTGACCAAATTTTCCACTCTGAGAACCCTAACTTGGTGTTTGTTCACAAATTCATCAAATTCGCTTGTAGCACATCAAACAATGAAATTTGAGCATATAATTTACAAAAGGCCTCAAACCCATGAATTTGTTACCATTTGGAGTACCCTTTATGGACTTCTTCAGCATATAAATTTTTTGCTTAGGGTTATTTCAGAACATCACCTCCAAAATTGGACTGCTACGCTGCCCTTAAGCTCAATTAGGCCTCTTTTACAAAGCAAGTATATTGTAAACCTTCTTCCAATCACCAATTTGTACTCCACAATAATAAATAGGTCACATGGGGTCTGCAACAACAAATTTTAGCACTTGAAACATCCACCAACTTTTCCAACAACAAAATCCTACTTCTACCTATCAAAACTAGCCTAATACATTGAGATATTAGGCTAGGGCTTGCACAAATAGGGGCCTAACTCCATCCCCTGCAACTACAATCCTACTAAACATGAAAAAAACCCTATCTAGTGCCATTCCGCCAATTTGTAGAGAATTTCACTGGTGGAATGGTGATTTATTCCATTTTCTTGCTGAAACCCTCTTGCCTTAAGGTTTTCAGACCACTTTCAAAGTTTTGGCTCTAACTTGCTCAAATTTCAATGAAAAGCTCTTAGAACAAAACTAAAAGAAGGCTAACACATCTCTCTAAAAATTCCAATGAATATTATTACATTTCCAATCTGTATGAAATCGTACAAAGGCCTGCAACAACAGATTAACACAAGAAATTACAGAAAAATGAAGTTTCTTTATTGCTTCAACACCAAAATCTTCAATAGAACCTTGCATTGAACTCTTTCAGGAATATTTAAACTTTTTCAACCACAAAACAATAGTTCATAACCAACTTTTGAACCACACATGACCATTCATTTCCCAAACAAGACAAAAATTGCAAAGTTGCAAAGCAACTTTTGCAATAAATGACAAAACTTGACAACTTGTACTCAAATTGACCCCATGAAACTTATTACATTGAAAATGGTATAAATAGACCTTATTACACCACAAAAGACTCAAAACACCCAAAAATCCCACATTTGACCATATTTACAAAGTTTGACTAGGTGCCCCTGCACCATACACCTAGGGAGAAAAGAATATCAGGCTCCACCTGAGATCAGCTCTTGAACAGTTGTGCCATGTATTTTAATATCCTCTGCTTGCATCCATGTTTCATCTTCATGAGGGAGGCATTTCCATTTCACAAGATATTCATTATACACTTTGTGCCTTGTTCTCTTCACCTCCTTTGTGTCCAAAATACTTTCAAGCTTCAAAGAATGACTTGGTGGTAGGTCCTTGACCCAATCTTCATCTTGATCTCCTGAAGTACCTACTTCTTCACCTGCAAACATAGATCCTTTGAAAGGATAAATGTTAGAAACATTAAATATTGGAGAGATAGCAACTTCAGGAGGGAGTTCTATCTCATAGGAATTTTCACCAAATTTGTGGACCACCTTGCATGGCCCAATCTTTTTCATCTGTAGCTTTGTGTACTTTCCTTTTGGAAACCTTTCCTTCCTCAAATGTGCAAGTACCAAATCTCCCACCTTGAATTGAACATCTCTTCTCTTCAAATATGCATGTTTCTTGTATTTTTCAACACTTTTTTGAAGATTTCCTCTAACCTGCTCGTGTATTTCCCTCATGGCCTTTGGAAATTATTCTCCCTCAACACTCCTCTTCTCCATTCCACTCAAATCCCTGAGCTCAAACACACCTCTAGGTTTCAGTCCATACACCACCTCAAATGGGATTCTCCCAATACTTCTATTGATAGAGTAATTATAGGCATACTCAGCTTGTGGAAGAACCAAGTCCCATTGTTGTCCATGTTCCTTTGTGAGGAACCTAAGTAGATTTCCAAGTGACCTATTGACTACTTTAGTCTTCCCATCTGTTTGTGGATGATAGGAAATACTAAAAGTCAATTTTATTCCAAGCTTCTTCCAAAGGGTCCTCCAAAAGTGAGCTACAAACTTTGGATTCTTATCTAACACAATAGTCAATGGTATACCATGAATTCTAACTATCTCTTTGAAAAATAACACTACAATATAAGAAGCATCACTTGTGCACTTGCATGGAATAAAATGAGCCATTTTACTAAATCTATCAACAACAACAAACACATTGGCATAATCCCTCTGATTTTTTGGAAAACCTAACAAAAAATCCATACTAAGAGACTCCCATGGTCTATTAGGTACTCATAAGGGCTGGAAAAGACCTACATTTGAAATAGAACCCTTGGCTCTTTGGAAAATTACACAACTTTCCACAAATTTTCTGACATCCACTTGCATCTTTGGACAATAATAAATTCTCCTTACCTGTTCCAATGTTTTATCCAACCCAAAATGATCTCCTAAGCTGCCATAATGTTTCTCTTTTATCAAGTTAGTTCTCATGGAGCACTTTGGAATACATGTCTAAGCGCCCTTGAACAATAATCCATTTTGTAACACAAAATCATAATATTCATCATGAAAAGTTCCCTTAAACTGATCACAAACATCATATACCTCTTTAAAGTCCTCATCTTCTTCATACATACCTTTCAAGGCATCTATTCCCACACTTTGAAGTTGAATTTCTTGCACCAACATTGACCTTCTGTTCAAAGCATCCACCACCTTATTTGTTTGTCCTCTTTTGTGCTTTATGTTGAAAGTATAACTTTGTAGGTACTCCACCCACTTCACATGTTTGTGGCTCAACTTGTCCTGGCTATTCAAGAAACTCAAAGCATGATTGTCAGCAAAAACAATAAATTCCTTTGGAAGGAGATAGTGTCTCCACTTTTTTAGTGCTTGAACCATTGCATACAATTCTAAGTCATATGAGGAATACTTCTTTTTGGCTTCATTAATATTTTCACTAAAAAATGTTATATAGGTCTGCCCTATTGACTCAAGACTGTACCAATTGCATACCCACTTGCATCATATTCTATAGTGAACACCTTGTTGAAATCAAACAATGCTAGGATGGGTTGTTGAGCTATCTTTTGTTTTAGAATTTTAAAGCTTCTTTCTGCCTTTTCAAATCACATGAACCTCTTTCTTTTATCTCCTCTTATGGTATCAATGATGGGTGAGAACACATGACTAAAATTTCCTACAAATTTTTAATGGAAACTAGCAAGACCGTGGAAGCTTCTTACCTCACTAACTGATTTTGGAGTAGGCCAATTCAAAATGGCTTCTACCTTGCTGGGGTCCATCTTCAAAGTGCCTTTTGAAATCACAAAACCAAGATATATCAGTCCGTCTTTCATGAATTCACATTTTTTCAAGTTAATCATCAAATTTTCTTCATTTAGCCTCTTCATCACCATGTCCAAATGTGGCAAGTGTTCTTCCTTTGTCTTACTAAACACACGAATGTCATCCAAGTACACAACTACAAACTTTCCTATGAAAGGCTTCAAAACTTCATTCATTAACCTCATAAAAGTTCTTGGTGCATTTTAAAGCCCAAATGGCATCACCATCCATTCATACAACCCCTCATTGGTTTTAGAAGTAGTTTTCCATTCATCCCCTTCTCTTATCCTAATATGATGATAGCCACTTTTAAGGTCAATCTTTGAAAAATAGCAAGCTCCTCCTAAACAATCCATCAAATCCCCCATTCTAGGTATTGGAAACCTATACCTTATAGTGATTTTGTTGATTTCCCTTGAATCAATGCAAATTCTCCAATCCCCACCTTTTTTAGGTGTCAACAATGTAGGGAAAACACATGGACTTAAAATTTCCCTTATGAGACCCTTATCTAACAATTCTTGAATTTGTTTCCTTATTTCTTCATCTTGTTGAGGAGTCATCTTGTATGCATCCTTGTTGGGAAAGTTTGCACCTAGAATAAAGTCTATGTGGTGGCTCACATCCCTAATGGGTGGCAAAGAACTAGGAAGTTCATCAACAACTATGTCTTGATACTTGTTCAACAAATTTTGTACTTCCTTGGGCACATTTTCTGTGGTTGCTACTATCAAAATAGATTTGGGTCTGATTATGATTGCATACCCTTGACCACCTTCCTCTTTCATGGTTTTCAAGAATTCTTCCTCCCCAACCAACATGACACTTGACCCAACCTGTGTATCTACATTTTCATCTTGCAAAGGAGTGAGGGTAAAGGACACACCATCTTTTTCAATCACATATGTGTTTTTCTGCCCATCATGTTTTTCTTTTCTGTCATACTACCAGGATCTTCCTTGCAACAAGTGACAAACATCCATTAGGATGATGTCACATAAGATCTTGTCTTTATACTCCCCAATGTTAAACTCTACCCATGTTTGTTTATTGACCAAGACTTGTTGACCTGTTGTTCTGTCAGATGAGCATAGCAACAGTAAAAAAAATATTACTACTCTGTTCTCCTGAAAGAGAAAGAATAATGCATGGATATCTAACTCCTAAGGTTTTGGTAATCGATTCTTGACTGTGCCGATTTCACTCAATGGTTGATGTGAACTATAATGTTCAAGGGGCCTGCTAGTGTTGAGCTTTTGGATTGTTCTAAGATCAAACATAAATTTAGACCTACTTTAACCAGGGTTTTTTTAAAGAAACAAAAAAAGATAGAACAAAGCTTTGGAACTGAAGAGAATGCTAATTCATCCAACTTAACCAGACTTGTTACCTTTCAAGGAATTTCTAACTAAAACTGCAAAACAAAATTAACTTGTGATTAACACATAGTTTCATTCAATCACAGTGCTAATTTCAACAGCCGATTGCAAATCACCATTTAAACAAAACATAAAATAAAATTTCATTCCTTGAAAGATTTTCAAATCAAATGATTAACCCAAGATAAACACCATTATGGAACACAATATGAAGTAGATTTAAATCTAGTTGCTTCTACTATTGGTGAAACAGATAAGCAACATTTACAAATCTGGAAAAATCACCAGTGTACAGAAAAGCCATGTATTCAAATTGTCTCCACCTATACTAAGGAAATTTGAAAGGTACATCACTACCTTCTACTCTCGAGTTTCTCTACCTTCTAATCCTAACTTGCTAATTTTTTTTAAAAAAGAAAAAAAACTCTCTATGTCTGTCCCTAAAATCTCTACCTATCTCCCTCTAAAAAGGAAAAAAGTGCCATATATACAGAACGTGCCAAAAAGAATGTGCTGGCCTCTATTTTAGGGTTTACAAAAATGGGTCTGTTTCAGAAGGGTCGACCCCTAGATCTTTTGGAATAAAGTTAATCGCATTCAATATGCATCCCCCATGTCCATGTCGGTGAAGGATCGCCCTCAGGAGTAGCCCTTAGATCTTTTGCAACCATCGCATTAACTTCTGGCCTCCGTATCTATCCTCGAACTTCCTTGTAGAGCTGCTTTGAATGTTTTGAAGCATTATCATTAATGTCGATCTACCTTTGCTAGTAGACATCATAGCTGTCACTGAGACTCGTAGCTTGTTCCTTTATGCCTTCCTCTTGCTCTAGATCTTTCTGCATGTTAATCCCCTTTGGAAACAGTCTCAGGCCTCTTGTTAGATCCCTTCACAGATGATACCACTAGATAATGAACCGATCCATTATCTTTGATCAAAAAGCAGATCCATACTGCTCACAGTCCGTTGATCCCTTCACAAGATGGTCACAACGGTCAAATTACCAAGGGTTCGCCTTCAACCTCCACTGATTGGTTGAACACATACCACATAGGATCTTTAGGTGGTCAAAATTTATTCAAACAAAATCACATGTTGGTGAGACACTAGCCGTGTCTCCCCGATGTGATTATACTTCACAACAACAATCAACATAGCTTAGAATTGTCGGCAAGACTTCATATCGAGCTGCAAGGGTCATACCGATATCCAAGACCATCAGAAAGACTATTGTTATCGGCCAAACATCATAGTGAGCCCATAAGAGTTATACCACTATGTTCCTCCATTGGAAAAACATCCGAATTTGGAAAGACATCATTCAGTCGGCAGGAGGCCATAGCGAATTCCCATTAGTCACACCGAAGAGTGAAACCATTGACGAGACTCTTCAGTCGGAAAGACCTTATATCGAAGACAAACCATTCGGCTAGGAGTCTTACCGAAGTCATATACTCATCGGCGAGACTTCACCTCGTCGGTGAGACATTACATTGAGACCATTCCACTTCAACGAGACCACCTTCAGTCGACGAGACATTACACCGAATGAGACTTCCTTCGGTGAGTGCAACTTCTTTCGGTGAGACCTCGCCCTGTCAGCCAAACTTCTCCTCGATGACAAATCCTTTCGGCGAGAGTTCCATTCATCGGCTAGAGGTCACACCGAAGGAAAACCATTCTCCCGACGCTAACCTTGTGAACAACTATCGGCGAGAGGTCTTCGGTCAGAGAGAGATAGAAAACTTCATGGTGACCAAAATGTCTCGACAACCTAAGGATTTCAAATGAATATAACACACTGCCAGTCAACAAGACATTTAGCTAGTCTCAGCGACTTTATTCTTTGAGGAGTTTTATGCCAGATTCGACTGAGGCATACTTTCCAATAGACTTCCTTGTGAAATAGCATCAGATGTATGATTTAACCCTGCAAAACAATGCCTCCATTAGTCCCAAAAGTATAGAAAATACATTATTCTTCATCGTGCCTTCAATTTTTAGCAAAAAGAAACCCAACTTTGGCTGAGGCAGAAACAAATCCAACAAAATAAAAGATAGAACTAGGAGGAAAACAAAAGAACTCCTAAGACCCAAACAAACAACCAAAGGTGATGAAAGCAAAAGAAAAAGGGGGACCCATTTTGTTCCAAAATAAAATGGGGTGGTTATGCAAGGCATAGCATGACCCTTATTCAACCAAGAAACCTTATAAGGTGTGGGGTGTGGAATCCTTTTGATATTTAATTTTTCAACCATCTCCAAAAAACCTAAATTATCAGTTGAACCAGAATCTACAATAACCTTACATACCTTGCATTGTGATTTGCAAGTTGTTCTAAACAAAGACTTTCTTTGTGGAGGCTCCTTCACCACAAAAACCTTGAGTAGTGTCCTCCTCATCACCATATTTTAACCAAACTTTAGAGCAACATGTTGAGAAGGAGAGTTAACACTCACAATCTTCCTCTTGTACCAATTGTGTTATCCTTTCACCACCATGTGATGAAGAAGGTTGTTTCTCTGGGCACTTCCATGTTTGATGGCCAAATTGGTTACATTGATAGCATCTCCCTGAAAAGGTGTTTGAACCTCTACCTTGTCCTCCAAATTTGCCTCTATCGTTAGGTCTTCTACCTCTGAATCCACCTCTTGACTCTGAGCCTTGTTCTTGATTGCCACTTGAATCACCTTGTGGTTTTTGTGTTTGTCCTCTTCTACTAAAAGATCCTTTTCCCCTAAAGTTCTTTCCTCTGCCTCTACTTTTTTTTTCTTGCCTTCTTTTCATATTATCCTCAACCCTAATAGCCAACTATAAGCACTCTTCCATTGTTCTAGGGGTGGCAAGACTCAATTCATCCTGAATATTGAACCTTAGTCCATTCATATATCTTGCTATTTTCTCAACTTTATCTTCAACATGACCTGCTCTAAGGATCAACTTATGAAACTCCTCTGTATAGGCCATGAAATCCATTTCCTTTTTCTTTAAGTTTTGCAACTTCCTGAATGTTTGAATTGCATGGCCACCAGCAAAAAATTGACTCTTCACCTTAGACACCATCCTATCCCATGAATTTATTTTTGCTTTGCCCTTTTTCACATTGTCCTCCTGTACATAGTTCCACCAAGTTAGGGCAGGTCCTTTCAATTTAGTCTTTGCAAAATTTACCTTTTGTTCTTCTGCTACCTACTTGTACTCAAAGTAATTATCCAGTGCATCAATCTAGTCCAACACTTCTTCACTATCCATCTTCCCATTATACATGGGCAATTCCATTTTCACTTCAATAGTCTCTCCTCTGACAACCTTCAACATCTTAACCATCCTTCTTTCATCAAGGTCCAACTCATCATCACCTTGGACTCCTCTTTGAGGGTTTTAATTCTCACCCTCTTTCTCTTCCTCTCGGTCACTTTCCTTTTCAGTGGCCTTACCTCTTCTTTGGTTTGTTTCCAATGCTACAAGTCTGGCTAAAACAACTTCTTGAGACTCTTTCATCCTCCTTATTTCTCTAGCAATGATTGCACTAATTTCCTTCAAAAGATCAAAACCTATGCTTTGATACCAATTTGATGTAGAGAATGGGTGGAGGTTGTCTAACCAAGCACAATTCAATCAACCTTGATGAACTTTCCCACTCTGAGAACCCTAACTTGGTGTTTGTTCACAAATTCATCAAATTTGCTTGTAGCACATCAAACAATGAAATTTGAGCATATCTTTTAGAGAAAACATCAAACCAATGAATTTATTACCTTTTGGAGTTCCCTTTATGTACTTCTTCAACATATCATATTTGTACATAGGGTTATTTTAGAACATCACCTCCAAAAGGATTGCTACGTCGCCCTTAAGCCCAATTAGGCCTCTTTTACAAAGAAAGTATATGGTAAACCTTCTTCCAATCACAAATCTACACTCCACAGTACTAAATAGGTCACATGGGGTTTACAACAATAGATTTTATCACTTTAAACATCCACCAACTCTCCCAACAACAAAACCCTACCTCTACCTATCAAAACTAGCTTATGCATTGAGATATTAAGCTAGGGCTTGCACAAATAGGGCCCTAACTCCATCCCCTACAACTACAATCCTACTAAACATGGAAATCACCCTATCTAGTGCCATTCCACTGATTTACAAAGAATTTCACCAGTGGAATGGTGATTTATTCCATTTTCTTGCTCAAACCCTCTTGCCTTAGGGTTTTCAGACCACTTTCAGAGTTTTGGCTCTAACTCACTCAAATTTCAATAAAAACATCTCAAACAAAAACTAAAAGAAGGCTAACACATCCCTCTAAAAATTCCAATGAAGATTATTACATTTCCAATCTATATGGAATCATACAAAGGTTTGTAGTAGCAAATTAACACAACAAATTATAGAAAAATAAAGTTTCTTTATTGCTTCAACACCAAAATCTTCAACAGAACCTTGCCTCAAACTCTTTTAGACATATTTAAACTTGTTCAACCACAAAACAATGGTTCATAACCAACTTTTGAACCACATGACCGTTCATCTCCCAAACAAGACAAAAATTACAAAGCTATAAAGCAACTTTTGCAACAAATGACAAAACTTGATAACTTGTACTCAAACTCACCCCATGAGACTTATTACATTTCAAATGGTCTAAATATGCCTTATTACACCACACAAGACTCAAAACAACCAAAAATACCACATTTGACCATATTTACAAAGTTTGACTAGGTGCCCCTGCACCAATTTTCCATCAGTGAATTGCTGACGATAAATTTCCCATATGCCATTGTGAACACTTAGATAGTTATCAAGAATGGCCCATCTTGTACCACCCCAAAAAAGAGGAAAATAACCAAATTTTAATCCTAATTATGAGGATGATTTTGTGTAGTACAAATGTTTGAGAGATGTGCCATATTTTCTATATTTAGAAATACTTCAATGCACCACCTATGATCATCATCGACATTTGGCATCCTCACTTCAACATAAGGGATAAGAGGGAGTTTTCTCTTTCCCCGTGGCTGCCACAAAAAGCATATTTAATCCCAAAATATCTTGTTCTTGTCTTGAAATAATGCATCCTCCCAACAGTTAATACTCCCCTCTAATCCTCCATGCCTCAAGACATGACTCTGATATTTTCTCACTTAATTTCCTCCACTACTCCCAACATTCAAAAATATAAATTATAATAAATCCTTCACAAGATTATTTAAAATTCATTTATTATTATCAAATGTTTATTATTTTTATTTTATATCATAAAGAGAGGGTCGTGACAATTTTATCCTTTAAAGGTTTTTAATATAGGCATAAACTAAATCATCTATTCCAAGTAAAAAGTATAGATCTCAAAATAAAGTTGTCAATTCTGTCACATTAGATTGATCTAATGTATGATATTATTTCAAGGAACTCTAAAGAGATATTAGATCAAAATTCTCAAGCAACCTAACCACCCATTCAGCCAAATGAAGAACAATCTTATAGGAAAGAAAGGGATAGCTTACTTTATTAGAAAATCACACATCAACACCATGGAGGCTATGATGGCTAATACAAATAAGTAAGAAACCCATCATTGACAAGCCATGCTATTAGTTACTACCATCCACATCAAAATAATTCAAAATCTATAATTGGTGTAATCTAGCTACTTGTGTGAAAGAATTGATGAATTGTCAGAATCAAGAAGGGTAAGGTTTTCATCTTTAGGAAAATTGATTTCCACTAACAAATTCACCTCCAACAATTCATCACCATGAAAAATTCATCTTGTGGAAAATTCACCACCAACAATTCACTAGCAATTCATGGAGGTGAATTTTCCATGTGATGAATTTGTCATGGCAATGAATTACATTAGAAATGAATTGTTGGAGATGAATTTTTGGCAATGAATTGTTGGCGATGAATTGTTGGAGGTGAATTTGTTGGTAGTGGATTGCTGGTGGTGAATTGATGGCGGTGAATTTTTGGCGGTGAATTTTCTTGAAACCAAGGTTTTGAATTTAAAATTCTATAAATACTAGCATTGTGTACATACAATCTATTTAGAAAATGAGAGAATAGAAAAAAAAACATGCTCATTAAGTATAAATATGAACCATCATTTTTAAAAATTTATAATACTAAGGGTGCCTCATACTTGATCTAGAATAAGAAGTAAAGTGAGTTACTAGAATAAAAAAGTTGAGATGAGAAGACACATTAAAGGAAAGGATCAAACAAAGCTTACCACTCTTCCATTAGAAAGGAAAGATGGGTATCCCTAATATTGACCTACCATACACTTCCTTTACATCCATGTACCTAGAAGAAAAGGTTTCCAAGGACAACATTCCCCTTCCTTATTCCCACATTTTCAATACCAAAATACTTTAGGATTATATAGACCTCATCCATGGTGAGACCATTATAGAAGGGTTGAAGAATTTGAAGACTTTAAGCCCAAGATTTATTAAGAGTAAGTTAATGTTGTTACCTCAACTACATAAATAGTATCCATGAAATAAAAGAAAAGTGGGCAAGACCATTATCTATCTAAGTTGCAAACCTAAAGGGATATCCAAGAACAAAAATAAAAGGTATAATAGATACATGAGAGGACCTATATGCACATTTGGATGTAACAAAAGAATAAACCTAGTAGTTGGAGGCTAAGGTTGAAGAGCTAACACTATTTGTGGGGTCCCTTGAGCTAATTAAAGCTCTCCAAATGCCCTGCTAGAAGGAGATGAAAGAATTTATGACACTCTTCACATTGAAATTTTAATTCTTGGAGTTGACTAGGACACCTAATGACATGGTAAAAATGAGGGTCAACTCCATGGAAGTTTATCTTTGTGTAATTGTAGATAATTCACATGCTTGTATCTAAAAAATCCACACTATTAGAAATACCAAGTTGGTAGTAGCTAACATGGCCAACATAAGAACCACTATCCAAAAGGAAAATGATGCCTTAAATGAGGAAAAAATTAACAAAGAGTGCAAGAAACAAATTGAAATGGTGACAGTATCCATTAAGGTATTCATTCCCAAATCCAGTTGTAATAACATGATGAGGTTTTCCCTTTCCATTTGATGTAGATAAAATAATTCTTTCAATAGTTCATTTTTTAGGGAAAATAAGGAAGAATGACCAAGATAATTCTAAGATAGATGAACTATCCTTTTATCTACCATGGAAAATATGATAATAATTCTCAAACTTCTAGTTGAATTGGGAATGCTAATGGTTCCTAAAGAATAATAAGTTACATACATGAAAATCATCAAGCTAGAATGAGGATATAAACTCCTCTAGAGGATCAAAATACATAATAATGAACAATGGAAAGTGCTTATGGCCTCTCTTATGTTGGAAACACAAGGGAAAACAACTGAGAGGGGGGTGAATCAATTATCACAGAAATTATACTTATTAAACTTATTCTCAAATCTGATAAATAAACATGAAAGCATAAACCATCACCACATCATAAACACACATAACACCAAGATTTTTTACATGGAAACCTTGTTAGGGGAAAAACCATGGTGGAGGTTAATCCACAATATTATAGTCTGTTAAAAGTATAAAAGAATTGTAAATGGGGAATGCACATGCATTTAGGCACACTGCTTAGAGCTCACTGCTCAAATACAAAAGGCTTACTGCCCAAAGGAAGACACACTGTCTTACAGAAACATTTAGATTACATCCAAAAGATTTTGAACTAAGAAAATAACATCTACTAATGCTTGGTTATAGTTTCGGTTAAGCACATAAACATCTGCTCACTCTTCTTCACACTTTACTTCTTCCTTTGAATGATTAGAACATTATTCGCACACATGAATCACATACTTTGCACACCACTCACACTCATATACCTTCAAATGGTATAAAAAATCAAACATATATATCCACGGCTAAGAATAAGATCAACTACTTGTTAGTTTTAACAAAATATAAAACACGTACAAACTGCCAGCCCAATCCATAAACAATTTCAATGTGCACCAACCAATGTCAGCCAAAACATAGTAAAGACACAAAAAAGAATCCTCAAACATGAAACAGCTTCAAAAATTATGCTTTGAAGATCCACAACACACTACAATCACCTTGTCGGTCATGATCATGAAAAACATGAACTCACAAAAGAAAATCACCAATCACGAGCACAATGATCAATGTAGATCAAAAGAACAAATAGAGGATGATCTAGAAACATTCACAAAAATCATGAATCACCACAAAAGCATCCACAAAAACTCAAGTTAGTATAATCACATCATCTTCTTTCAGGAACACCAATTGAAGCAACAAAACAACTGCCAAAACATAGATATTCATAACTCGATCAAATCTTCATGTGGATCTCTGAAACTTCATGTGGATAAAATAGATATAATCGATAACAAAAACTTTAATCCACAACCTCTTGTCATCAATATATTAAGCTAGCCATTATATTGAACTTCACTGAATCACCAACAACTTGCAACCTTTTTTATTACAATTTTCTCAATATCCTCGACATATTTAGCCTTAAAGAAATTAATGCCAATAGTGTTGACATCAATGAAAACCACATATTAGAAATATCCATAATCTCCCCCTTTGGCATTGATGGTAACACATGATGTGAAAAACACCATCAACACAACTTTCTCTTAGCACTTTCTTCCCCTTAGATTTTGACTCTTTTCTCCTTAACTCTTTCATAGTTTTTCACATGAATCTTCTCCCCCTTTGAAATCAATGACAAAGATACACATTATCTTTCTCCACACATCCTCTAAACCACATTTCTGAACATCTAACTACTCCCCTTGAGTAGCAGCCACCACAACATCAATCCAGATCATAAGATATGACTATGAAATGCACAGATTCATGCAAGTCAATGCATCTTAGTTCTGATTAGGAGGGGTAATCACCCCTAGCTTCCCTTTGAGATACTCAAAAGTATCCTTACGCAAGGGCTTGGTAAAGATATTTGCAATCTATTCCTTAGTGCGCACATACTCCAATTTGACTTCCTATTCACTCACTTTCTCTCTCAAAAAGTGAAACTTGATAGATATATGCTTGGTTTTTGAATGCAACACCAGATTCTTAGAAATGTTAATTGCACTTGAATTGTCATAGAATATAGCAATAGGTTCATCATACACAAATCTTACATCTTTCAACGTCTGCTTCATCCACAATGCTTGAGTACAATTGTTAGCAACAACAATATATTCTGCCTCTGCAGTAGATAAAGAAATGGCATTCTGCTTCTTACTAAACCATGAGATCAACTTCTTTCCCAAGAAAAATGCACCACCACTAGTACTATTTTTGTCATTCACATATCTTGCCCAATCAACATCAGTAAAAGCACTCAAAGTAAGGTCATCTTCTTTAGGATACCATAGGCCAAAATCAACTGTCCCCTTCAAGTACCTAAAAATCCTCTTCACAGATATCACATGAGATTCCTTAGGATCAACTTGAAATCTTGCAACAATGAATATGACATTCATGATATTAGGTCTAGTTTGAGTCAAATAAAGCAATCCACCAATCATGGATCTATATCTAGTCTGATTTGTCTTAGGAGAATCATTATCTTGTGTCAAACTACATTCGGTCACCATAGGCATACCAACTGGCTTTGAATCTTTCATACCAAACTTCTTTAGCAATTATTTCACATACTTGGACTGAGATATAAAGATCCCTTTATCTAGTTGAGAAATTTGTAGTCCCAAAAAGAATCTCATTTCTCCAATCATAGACATTTCAAACTCACTCTACATCTCATCAGAAAAATTCATGCACAAACTATCATCTCCTCCAAAAATGATATCATCAACAAAGACTTCAAAAATAAAATCTTTATCATGATCAATCTTGAAATACAAATTACTATTAACAGTACCTTTATTAAATCCAAGATTCAACAAATACTTGTCCAATCTGGCATACCATGCTCTTGGGGCTTGATTAAGTCCATACAATTCTTTCTTCAACTGACAAACCATATCTCCCTGATCATTCAATTGAAATCCATCAAGTTGCTCAATATACACTTCTTCTTCTAGTTCACCATTTAGAAATGTTGACTTAACATCCATCTGATAAACCTTGAAGTTTTTTGTAAGCAACATAAGCAAGAAATAGTCTCATAGCTTCAATCCTAGCAATAGGAGAAAAAGTTTCTTCAAAGCCAATTCCTTTTATATGAGAATATCCTTTACACACAGGTCTTGCTTTGTTTCTAACAACTTCACCTTGCTCATTCAGTTTGTTTCGAAAGAACTATTTAGTTCCAATTACATTTTTTTCCTTAGGTCTAGGAACAAGAATCCATGTATCATTCTTCTTAATTTGCAGTAGTTCTTCTTTCATTGCTTCCACCCAATGTTCATCTTTGCATGCTTCATTGACACTATTAGGCTCAGTATTTGAGATCAAATAATATTCTTCTACAATTCTTCTCATGGTTTGAACATCTTTTTTCTTATCATCGATAATTTGATCTTTTGAATGATTTATTCTTACATACCTTGGAGTCTTGGGATGTTCTTGAACTTCATGCTCTTGTGATCTTACTTCTGCACTTCCACTAGTTCCTTCCTCTTGATTTTCCTGATTCATCAGAATGATTTGAATTTGATTTGTAGTATGAAATTTCTTTCCTTTATCTAAACTATCATTCTGATCGTCTGAATCATATCCATAGGTTCTAGATGGTCTAACCGTGTCTTCATCAACCTTGACATTAGCACTCTCAATTACTTTGCTCAATCTCTTATTGTAGCACTGGTAGGCTTTACTTTTAGTAGAATAACCAAGAAATATTCCTTCATCACTTCTAGCATCAAATTTCCTATATCTTCATCTCTTTTGATATAACATTTACTCCCAAAGATTTTGAAGTATCTAACAATAGGCTTATGACCATACCATAGCTCATAAGGAGTCTTATCGGTATCACCTTTGACATGTACTCGATTGAGAGTGTAAACGATAGTACTCACAACTTCTCTCTAGTAGATATGTGGAACATTTCCTTCCAACATCATAGTCCTAGCAACATCTTGAATTGTCCTATTTTTCCTTTCCACAACTCCATTTTGCTAAGGAGTTCACGGGGTAGATAATTGTCTCTTTATCCCATGCTCTTCACAAAAAGAATTAAACTCATCGGAAGTGAATTCACCACCTCTATATGATCTCAGAAATTTAATCTTTAGACATGTCTCTGTCTCAACCACAACCTTAAAAATATTGAATTTCTCTAGAGCTTCAAAATTTTCCCTTAAGAAAGTAACTCACATCAATCTAGAATAATCATCAATAAATAACATGAAATACCTGTATCCTTGTAAACTTCTGACTCTAGAAGGACCACACAAGTCAGTATACACAAGCTCCAACACTTCATTTGAACAATGTTGTTTGCCCCAGAATGAAACTTTAGTTTGCTTCTCTAACTGACATTCCTTGCATATAGCATTATTAGGTTTCATCAACTTAGGAATATATCTCAGTACCTGAGTAGAACTTATCTTGATAATATTGTCAAAGTTTACATGACACATTCTTCTTTGCCACAACCAACTTTCATCAACTTGAACAATCAGACAAATTTTACTAGTAGAATTTAGGTGAAAGATATTACCTTTTGTTTTTGTACCAGATGCAATCACATTTATGAAATTCACCAATATTTTTCACTTTCCATCCTTGAATTGAAGATTGTATCCCTTGTCAACCATCTGTCCAACACTTAAGAGATTATGCTTCAAACCTTCCACATATAGAACATCATCAGTATTATGCTTACCATCAAGAGAAATGGATCCTCTGCCACATATTACACCAGCTTTTTCATCACCAAATCTTACAACACCACCATCATACTTTTCCAAGCTCACAAATTTACTTTTACCACCTGTCATATGATGGGAGCATCCACTGTCAATCACCCATTCATCTTTTTTTTCAACTCTGGTAGCTAGAGATTTCTCCACATTTGTGCAACTAGTAGATTCAGTAGGTACTGGATCATTTTCCTTGATAGCAATAAATACCCATTCATCCTCACGTACATCCCCTTTATGAAATTTATCATCTGTCACACCTTCATCAGCAACAAAATAAGACTTTCTTTGGAATCTAGGCTTGCTAAGTCTTGGATTAGGAACTCTTTCCAGACACCTTGAGGAAAAGTGACCTATCTTATTGCAAGAAAAACATTTAATAGGAAATTTCCCTTTATACTTTCCTTCTCCTCTGGCTTCCCTCTTGACAATAAGTGCTTCAAGGTCATCTAGTTTTCTCTCTTCTTCTTCAATCTCTCTCATTTCCTCCTCATACTTGAACACCTTTCTAGAGGAACTTTCTCCTGGATCATATCTCTACTTATCTTTTCTGGAGATAGTAGCTTTGAATGCAGATTCTATTTTAGGAAGATAATCACCAAACTCACTTAACTCAAAAGCAGTAAGCTTACCAATCAGCATGTCTCTAGTTACATTTGTCACATTCCAGATCTCCTCAATAGCAGTAGCTTTGGATTTGTATGCGACGGGAAAGGATCTAAGCACTTTAGCAACAATATCTGATTCTTCCAATGTTCCACCAACACATTTGATACTACACACAAGTTCATTCACTCTTTGCATAAAAGAAGTAATGTTCTCATCATCACCCATTCTCAACATTTCATATTTCCCTTTCAAGCTTTGTAACTTAGCAATCTTCACATGGGCATCACCTTCATACAATGTTTCCAACTTTTTCCAGATCTCATAAGCAATCTTCAGCTCCATTACATTTGTCATTTCAGAATCAGTCAGAGCACTCAACAATGCTTCCTTAGCCCTGATATTGTACTCGACTTCCTTAATCTCATATGCAGTAGAAGGACCATTCTGTGGGATGATAGACCTATTCTTTGTAATTGTCCAGTAGGGTTCACCAATGCATCTCAGATGACACTCCATTCGAGTCTTCCACAAAGAATAATTAGTTCCTTCAAATCTCAGACTATCCTTCTTATATGTCACCATCTCGGATCACCTCAAGCTATTAAAATTATTCTGAGGAACCTACTCTAATACCAATTATTGGAAACACAAGGGCAGACAACGGAGAGGGGGGGTGAATCAGTTGTCACATAAATTATACTTATTAAACTTATTCTCAAATCTGATAAATAAACATGAAAGCATAAACCATCACCACATCAGAAACACACATAATACCAAGATTTTTTACGTGGAAACCCTGTTAGGGGAAAAACCATGGTGGAGGTTAATCCACAATATTATACTCTCTTAAAAGTATAAAAGAATTGTAAACAGGGAATGCACATGCATTCAGGCACACTGCCTAGAGCTCACTGCTCAAATACAAAAAGGCTTACTGCCCAAAGGAAGACACACTATCTTACAAATTTTTTTTGATTACATCTAGAAGACTTTGAATTAAGAAAATAGCATTTGCTAATGCTCGGTTACAATTTCGGTTAAGCACATAAACATCTGCTCACTCTTCTTCAAACTTTACTTCTTCCTTTGAATGAGTAGACCATTATTCACACACACGACTCACACACTTCGCACACCACTCACACTCATATACCTTCAAATGGTATAAACAATCGAACATATATATCCATGACTAAGAATAAGATCAACTACATGTCAGTTTTAACAAAATATAAAACATTTACAAACTGTTGGCTAAATCCATAAACAATTTTCAATGTGCACCAACCAATGTTGGCCAAAACATAGTGAAGACACAAAAAAAATCCTCAAACATGAAACACCTTAAAAAATTATGCCTCAAAGATCCACAACACGCTACAATCACCTTGTCAGCCATGATCATGAAAAACATGAACTCACAAAATAAAATCACCAATCACGAGCACAACGATCAATGTGGATCAACAACACAAATAAAGCATGATATAGAAACATCCACAAGCATCATGAATCAACACAAAAGCATCCACAACAACTCAGGTTACTAGAATCACATCATCTTCTTTTAGGAACACTAATTGAAGCAACAAAACAACTGTTAGAACACATATATTCATAACTCGATCAAATATTCATGCATATCTTTGAAACCTCACATGGATAAACTAGATATACTCGACAACAAAAAATTTAATTCAAAATCTCTTATTATCAATATACTCAGCTAGCCATTATGCTGAACTTCACTGCACCACCGACAACTTGCAACCTATTTTATTACAATTTTCTCAATATCCTCGACATATACAGCCTTAAAGGCATTAATGCCAATATTGTTGACATCAATGAAAACCACATATTATAAATATCCAACATCTTATCCATATATAACATTTTTATCCTCCCTTTGATTTAAAATTTCTAAATTGGTACTTTGAATGACTTTATTTTGAATAGATAATTTGGATTTGCATCCTTCCACATTGCAAAAGAACCCACAAGATTTAAACTAAAAATATAGTGACTCCTTCACTACAAGTGGTAGATTCATTCTTCCTTACTTGGGTTCAAAGAATAATACCCCACAACATTAGAAAATTTACATCCTTCTATTTTCGATAGTTTTGAAGAGTTTAATCTAACTTGGTAAACTATTTAAGTCTTAATGCACATGCACCATTATATGAGCCAAGTTAGATGAAGATGTAGTGATTTGTGGGGCTTCACAATATTACAAATGAAAATTCAATCACGATGGAACACCATAGGTCCATATTGACAATCAAGCCCCCTTTTTGTTGGTGCATCAATATTTTATCAAACATGTTGCACTCTTTTTAATAACATATAGTAAGTGTATAGGAGAAAATTTTCACCCCTTACAAAAATTCCCCTTTTACACATCCTCACCTTAGAAAATCAAATCCAAAGGTGAAATTACACATCACCTAGCTGCCTTCCTTCCACTTGGCATCTATCTATTGTGTTAGTGGGAGAATATTTGTTAGGGAAGCATGTGCGACATGTAAAAATTTGCGTGGCATGCTTACATCCTTGACAGATTCCTACATTTGAAGTTGGTAGAGGCGTTACACTTTTGATTGGGGTCGATTTGTAACATCCCTCTTTGACCAACCGACCTCGAAAATGGAAGATTCTTGCCATTTTTTCCCTCAAATTAATTAATTCTCATTCCATCTCATCTCTTCAGAAGCTCAAGTGCATCCTCCATTCACATTCTTAAGCATTCTCAACACTCACTTCACTTTTAGCAGCTCTTCAACACTACATTGCAGTAACAAAACTCCATCAACTCCATAAAGAAAGTGTGAAGCAAGCCATAACAGTGTGGGCTTGGAGTCTTGCGAGACCTCCCTTCATCACAGTCAAGGTTGTGGTGACCTTGCCAAGTCCACTTTTTCCTCCATTGGCTAGTGAGATTTTGGGTGGAGGTGGTAACTTTTGCTCCTCTCCTTTGTGATTTGGTTTTTGTAGTGTTCATTGTACCTTCTACTTTCTTTACTTCTTTATCTCATATTTCTCTCTCGTTGCTATTTGGCAGTCCATGGAGGTGGAAACACCAAAACAAGGGTCTGACTAAGGCAGACCCCTATATAGCCCCAAGAATTTTTCCCTCTTTCTTGTGTGTAGGTGGACGTGCATTTGAAGCTAGCTGGCGAACTCTTGTCTTGGTGAGATCATTTTCATCACTTTAGCTTTCATCTATTTACTTTATCATCTATGCTAGTAATTTTCATACTTTATTGTTCTATTTTGCTCATTTAGGAGTAATTAGCTAGGTTGTCAACTTTTTTTTTGGCAGTTCATATTGTAATTTCTATCCTCTAGCTGTATGGATGCAAAAGCACCTGAGAGACGCTAGTGCGTCATGCTGTCGTCCTAGAACTGCACTTCCATCCTCGGGTAGAGAGCTGTCTGAGGTATAGTATTGACTTCAAAGGCTAGCTCACCTAGCCTCAATTAGGATTTCGGGTCTAAAGGGTGATTGGAGTACATTATAGTCCTCATCATTCTCAACTCTTGTTTCAAAAAACCCCTTTAGAGTGAGGTAAGTTAGGGAAGCCCTCCGCTCTTAGCTCTTTGTGACCTGGAGCCTTGACGTGGTTGGTCCCCCTCTCTTACATTTTTGGTGAGCTTGACGTGAACCATTTTGGTTCTATTTTGTGATATTGAGAGTTCCTTTCCTCGTATTCTAGGAGTGTTGTAGGTGTGAGTGTTGTGAGGCCTTCACCTTACAACCCAACCTGCAACCCCTAGTAGGCGTAGTTGGAAGGTTTCAAAAGTGTTGTACAATGAAACCTTGATTGGGTCACTATCCTATTTCGCAACCTTTGGGGGGCTTTGTGAGAGTACTGTTCAGTGCATGTGATGGCCTTTTTTTGCATCAACCTATCCCCTCTACATAGCTTGTGAGCAGTGGTACATGTATAACTTTCACCTCGCAGGATCTGTCGATGGGTTTTAATAGGGAACCATCTCCTCTCTACATCCCCGTACGAATCAATGGAAACACTATAGCAGGTGTTCTTGTTGATCCGAAATCTCAAGTGAATATCATAACTGAGGAGATCATGCTAATTAATTTTTTGCACAAAGATGGGTACGATGCACCTATAAGCACCATCCACATGCACAATGGAATTTTTGTACCTCATCTTGGTAGTATTGTTTTGTCAGTTCTTGTTGGACCTAAATCCATGAATCTTTTGTTTGATATAATCTTGGGGTTTGAACTCTTCAGAGTGAAGCTGGGTATCCCCTAGCTAGTAGCTATGAACGTAGTTCCCTCGGTTGTGCACAAATATTTAAAATTCATTCATGAGGGTTCCATACATGTGATCCACGACACTAGCTATAAACCACCAGTTGAACGTGGTAGTCATTCCTTAGATTACTTTTGGCCTGCACCCGTTGGTCCTCTCCCACCTAAGAAGGACCTCTTGTACCAAACTTATCAAAAGTAGAAGAAAGGGGGCTTAATGTCAGGAGTGAGATACCCTCCATCACCTTATGCTATTTTGCATAGGGCCTGTTTAAAAGTTGACAGTGATGCTGCCAAGGCACGTAGAAAGGAAGAGGAGAAATGCTCTCAAGATCCATCTTCTTCCTCTTCCACTATTTAGCCTGACGCTCCCTCTCGCCCTACTGTGGTGCCATCAGATTTTTTTTTGCATTTGTGAGAGAATCCTATGGTGCCCACTTGGAAAAATCCCAATCATCTTGCATTTGAGCTCCTTGTTCTACCCACAGAGCCTAGGCTCATTCGGTATGGAAAAAAAAAGGTTCCCAAGGGGAATCCTCTATGTCTAGGCCTTTGCGGCCTCCCACCGCTCCTGCTCCAAAAGTAGTAAATGGGAAGAGGCATGTTGCCAAGGCACTAGAGCTGACTCCCCTTGTAGTTTCTCAACCCGGTCCTTCTGCTCCCATTTAGGATCCTATCCCTCTGGTGGATACAACTGTGGTAGACACTCCCATGGTTGACCAGAAGTCTTTCACTCTTTCAAAACCTTTGGCCTCTAGCTTGAAGAGTCATAGAAACCACCTCGCACATGAGCACAAGCACCGGCAAAAGGATCTCGCAGTTGATCAGGCTTCCTTGTAGAGGAAGGAAAGGGAGATGATCTCCGTTGCTTCAGGGCCTCCTATTGCTTGCTCCTCTCTCCTCCCCTTTGCTTTCGTTCAACCAAGCATTGTATTACTTCTGGCTCCTATTGTGAGCGTGCTTGACCTCAAAAAGGTGCAAGTGTTCATCGCTCCTTTAGTTGAGCCACCATTGTTGATGTCCCTTCCGGACGTCCCTCCTTTCCTGAAACTTATAGATATGTTGAATACTTCGGTGGTATTTTCTGCGATTTTCTCCTCCTCCTCTTCCTCCCCGCCTTTTGCCTCATCTATGGGGATTTCAAATCCCCCTACGAAGCAGAAGGTAGAGGGTGATCCTTCCAACAAAAGAGGGAGTAAGAGGAGTCCACCTTCTCCAAAGGGTGGTCTCGCATTGGCTTGTTCCGTCTTAGTGACAGAACTAGCCCCAACTTCCCCTGAGTTTATCACTGCTCCCAAGTCACTCTGTGAGCCTAGCGGTGAATCTTAGACACAAACCTCTCCATCCATTAAGGTACAACATGGAACTCTAGTGAAGTGCATGTTTAACTCTCTAGATGAAGTTCCATCCTTGTCAACGATCTTCGTGAAATCGGTGACCATAGCTCCATAAGAGCCGAGTGGAGGAGGCCTTGCGGGGCCTTCTTCTTTAGCCCTTGTTGTGGGAGGGTTGGAAGCTCCTCCCATTAATATTCCACCACTACATGCTCATAGGACTCCTTCCCCTTATGATGATCTAGAGTGGGAAGTAGACGACCTCTTGGTTGATGAGTGTTAGGGGGAGGCCCCTTCTTTATCTTTAGATTAGATGTGTTTGTGTTGCGATGTGTTCCTCTGTACCTATGCTATGTGTTCCTAGATGACCCTTGTCACCCTTGTTGGTGCTTGGATACAGGTGTGATTTTTGTGTCGTGAACCTTCTTCTATTTATATCATCATTCTTCCTCTGTTTTGTGTTTTGATTTTTCAGAAAATTGGGGATGATGCAAAGTGTTGGGGGAATTTAGGCTTCCCTTCCATGTTGACCCAATTTTTCATTTTTTACTTTTTCTTCTCATGCATTCTTCCTGATCTAGTTGGGGATTGATGATCTTTCACCTTGCACCGCGATTGCCTATTATTTATATGAGTATTAGTAGATTTGACCCTACAAAACCAAATCCCCATGTGTCCTTTGTTTATTTCTCTTTCACTCTTTTCTTATCTTTCTCTCTTCTTTGCTTGATTTGTCCCTCTCATGTGTGATAACACCATTTCTACAACACTTTGATTTTCAGAAAACGTATTCATTGCCAACAAATATTTTCTCAAAAATCTTTGCAAATAATTGTATTCTTGACTTGGACCCCTAACATAACATGTTTCCTTCATCATGGGTTCGTAAAGAAAGAACTTGAGAACTTTCCTCTAAGGTGGAAGCACCTCTGACCTTCCCCTCACAAGGGGGCATTTTGTTCCTTTCGAATTCCTTGATGAAGTGAACATATTTTGAAAGGATTCCTTGATGATGAATCGATTTGAGAAAAAAAAGTCTTTCTTGCACTTTCAAACAACACATCCCTTGAGTGGACTCACTTTTGCACGCTGGGTTCCCGAGGGACCCATTTGAAAGCTTTCCAATATATTGATGGTTTGCGTGATTGTCTGCTTGACTTCCTGCATGGCCACTTTGTTTTCAGACAGTCTTTATTTGGGTAAACATGTCACTTTGCATGTGCATCGGTAAAGCCGCTTTCCAATATGACTCTGCAGAGTCCCCTCCTTTGGCTTTCCTCCATGAAAGGGATCTTGGGGAATGCCTCCTTGTAGGCCTAGATTCCTATAAGGTTCTTTTTTCTTTGGGTTTCCTTCATGTGAGAGTTCTTGGGGGATATCTTCTTGCAAGTTTGCGGGCCTGTAAGGTGCATACTTCACAGGGCTTCCTTAATGTGAGAGATCTTGGGGGTTGCCTCCTTGTAGGTCTGTGGGCCTATAAGATGCTTTCATCCTATGGGATTTTTCCATCATTGGTTTGAGGGCCTTCGGTGTACTTTGTGCAGCTTCATAGTTCTGCGGGGCTATGGAGTCCTTTGTTTGAAACTCCTTAGGAAACACACCTACGGAGTCCTTTTCCTGTCCTACACTTTCAAGCTTGCTAGATCATGGTCTACTTCCTCGATGGTTTAGGTATAAATTTCTAACCCTAATAACTCTTCGATCTACTTTACCGAAGCACTCATTTGTATTCGTGCTCGCTAAAGTGGGGGAAAAATGTATAGGAATGAATTTGAACCCCTTACACAAATTCCCCCTTTACACATACTCACTTTAGAAAACCAAATCCGAAGGCGAAATTCCACATCACCTAGCTGCCTTCTTTCCACTTGGCATCTGTCTATTGTGTCGGTGGGAGAATATTTGTCAGGGATGCACGTGCAGTGTGCAGATGTCCACGTGGTGCACTTACGTCCTTGACAGATTCTTACTTCTGAAGTTGGAAGAGGCGTTACACTTTCAATTGGGGTCGATTTGTAATGTCCCTCTTTGACCAACCAACCCCGAAAATGGCAGATTCTTCCCACTTCTCCCTTCAAATTCATTCATTCTCATTCCATCTCATCTCTTCAGAAGCACTTGCATTCTTCTTTCACATTCTCAAGCATTCTCAACACTCACTTCACTTTCAATAGCTCTTCAACACTACATTGTAGCAATAATACTCCATCAACTCTGCAAAGCAAGTGTGAAGCAAGCCATAGCAGTGTGGGCTTGGAATCTTGTGAGACCTCCCTTCATCACAGTCGAGGTTATGGTGACCTTTCCAAGTCCACTTTCTTCTCCACTGTCTAGTGAGCTTTTGGGTGGAGGTGGTAACATTTCACTCCTCTCCTTTGTGATCTAGTTGAGTAGCACTTTATTGTTTTATAGTTTTCATTGCACCTTCTACTTTCTTTACTTCTTTATCACATATTTCTCTCTCGTTGCTATTTGGCTGTCCGTGGAGGTAAAAAAGCCAAAACGGGGGTCTGACTAAGGCAGACCCCTATACAACCCCAACAATTTTCCCCTCTTTCTTGTGTGTAGGTGGACATGCATTTAGAGCTAGCTGGAAAATTGGCATCTTGGTGAGATCATTTTCATCACTTTAGCTTTCATCTATTTACTTTATCATCTCTATTTGTACTTTTCATACTTTATTATTATGTTTTTCTCATTTAGGAGTAATTAGCTAGGTCGTTAGCTTGTTTTTTGGTAGTTCATAAATTGTAATTTCTGTCCTTTGGCTGTACAGATGCTAGTGCGTCACACTATCATCCTAGAACTGTGCTTCCGTATTTGGGTAGAGATCTGTCTGAGGTACAATATTGACTATGAAAGCTAGATTGCCTAGCCTCAATTAGGATTTTGGGTCTGAAGGGTGATTGAAGTACATTATAGTCCTCATCATTCTCGACTATTATTTCAAAACACCCCTTTAGAGTGAGGTAAGTTAGGGCAGCCCTCAACTCTCGGCTCTCTATGACTAGGAGCCTTGACATGGTTGGTCCCCCTCTCTTACAGTAAGTTGGCTGTGTTGCAACTAATTCCACATGACACTCTCTTAGGACTTCCAAAAATTAAAGTAGTATTGTCACGCTATATTAGTATGTGTCATCTAGTGTATGTTGTAATAACTTGTTAGGTTGTACTATTTTTTTCATTTTACCAATTTTTAACATATTATTTCATATGTATACTCATGCAATGGTACTCACATAATTATTTTTTCCATATAGGATCTAGGTATTTTTCTATTCATGTATGGGATATAACTTCATCTATCCATATGGGACATTTATTTTTCTATCCATATGAGATATAACTTCATCTATCCATATGAGACATTTATGTTTTTTTTTAGCTGTGGCTTTTTGTTGATGGTTTGCTGATGTTTTGGTAATCAACTTATTTTTGGTGTGTTCGGTGGGTAGTCTATTGTTTCATCTTTACTGCCATTGTCTCTCTTTGTTTAGGGTTTCAGGCACCCTTCAAAACCTGTTTATCGTTAATCAAAAACTTCATCTTTCCTTGCAAGATATGTACATATTTATATCAATATGGGATATGCATTCTTTTTTCCACACAAGATATGTATACTTCTATCCATACTAAATAGGAATTCATCTATCCACATCCAAGACATGTACACTTGCTCTAGCCAATGACTTTGACTCATTAGGATAATCCATGTTCCAAGCCTTCTTGATAGACTAATTTTCCCTATTGGAAAAGTATTGAGGTCACCATATATCAATACTTATAAAATTAAATTTGTACCTCACCTTAGAATTCAATATAAAGTCTTGAGGATGCAATAAGTTCATCTAGAACTCTTTTGAGTGTACAATGAATCTTAACTTTATCTTATTATTATTTTTATATTCCTTTATTTATGTTAGTGAAATTTATTATATCCAATCATCAAGAAAGTACCAACCATACTCTAAAAACCTTGCATACTAGGAAACTCCTTTGTTTATCCAAACTACTTAATTACTTGTCTATACGAGATCAAGATATAACATATGTAGTTCTTTTTTCACCCAAGTCTTGATGTGAATTATAAAGATTGGCTATGAAACCCTTTCTAGGTATGTTTTCACAAATAGTTCCTCTTTGATTACTGCCAATAAGGGAAACATTGATTCATTAAGTTCTTTGTTGTTTGAATAAAAGCTTGTTAATTATTTAAGCTAAGTGTGTACTCTCAATATATGACAAAATATGAAATAAAAATACAAATTAAAACCCTATCTCAAATCTACTTACATCTTAGTTCAGTCAAAGGAAACCTACTCAATAGGAACAAAAGAAACTAGTTTAACTTCTTATCCACACAAGATTCGTGATGTGCTAATGGAGGTTGTGCTCAAATGATTTTCTCTTGAAGAAGGATATAATATGATTTCTTATAACGACAACATGATGTTGTATTTAAGAATCCAAATGACTTATAAAAGGGTAGATTTATATTTTTTTGATTGAGTGGATCAATGGTTAAGATTGGTTGAGAAGATATGATAAAGTTGGTTAGTGGTTGTGTGATGGAGAGGAGAAAAAATGAGAATTTTAATAAATATTTTTTTGGATTTTTAAGTGTAAGAGATTAGTTTAGTGATTAATTAGGAATTATTAGAGATTTAAGGGGGGAAATGGGATTTTAATTAAAAAAATTATTAAAAACAAATGAATTAAAAATAGAGAATAAATAAATAAATGACAATTCATTTATTTAGGATTAGACATTAGGAAAAATGTGAAATTTAATCTAGTAAATTATTTTAATTCATTTAACTAAAAAGAAACAAGCAATAGGTATTTTGAGGCGTCTACATTTTACCCCCTTTTGAGATGGTGTTTTTAATAGATGAAGCAATGTTGTTTCAAAGAAAAACAAAATAAAGCGAATTTAAGAGACATGACTAGTTACATGATGCCCTCGTTGTTAGGAAGAAAAAAGTGATGACAAGGAAGGGTTTAGATATGGGTGGGGGTAAAAGCACAAACTTGTGTCACACTTTTGACCAACTAAATAGTTCCAAGTGAAATAGTTTCGACCTAAACAGTTTCGATCAAAACAATTTCACCAGAAACTATGTGGCCTATAGGTGGCACATAGAGTTTCGAGTGAATCCCTTTTGCTTGAAACAACAAAAATTGTATTTTTCTCTTTGTTGCTTTAACATACAACTCAATTTATATGTAAGGTTTTGATAGAAAGGGTTTTAGGTGAAAGGATTTTGTTGAAACCCTTTTGCCTGAAACTATCTATGTGGCATCCTTGTTGGCAACCACCTCATCTTTTTTCATAATTTTCTAAAAAAAATTCACTTCAACATGATTTTCTTTAGTTAGAATGATATATAAAAAAAAAAAAAACAACACCCTTTTGTAGAGCTCGAAGTCAAGAATCCAAATATATAATTTTATTGATATTTTGATTAGTTTTAATATGTTTTTTATTTTAAATAATGAAAGTAGGTTGTTAAAATAAAAAATGAGTCTGATTAGAAATTTAAGAAAATAATAAAACATTTTTTTTTTCAAAATATATGGTGCACTCAAGGAGAGAATCCTCTTCAAAAGGGTACAATTTATTTTTTGAAAATGATAAAACTTCATCAAGAGTTTTGCATTTCATTAGTTTACATCATTTTGAAATTCAAAACATAAAGACCCCTTTTATGTGGTTGAAGTTGAGAATTTTTATTTGTGTTGGCTGATTCCTTTATACAGTGTGAAAAAGGTTTGTACTTTAACTTGTGGGTTAAAGAACATGGGTATGCTCTTGAAATAGATAGAAGGATAAATGAATTAGGAAAAAAAGATTGGTTGAAAAGGGAGAGATTGGAGAGGGAGGATAATCATGCTAAGATAGTGTGATCAACTCAATATTTAATGTAGTAGTTCATGTTACACACCAAGGCTTAAGGACTAGGGTGATAATATATCAAATGTATAAAGGATTGACCAACATAAAAGTAACAAGAAAATAAAATGATAATACACACAAGCAAGCTAGAAAGCATGCACAATGAGACATAGACAAACAATATGTTGCCCTAGTCATGTTAAAAATCTCATTGATTAAGTGATGTTGATTATGATAGCCATTATAATGATAAGAACAATGTGAGGATTGGGAACAATATATCCTAATGATGATATTTTGAATAAAATGGATCAAAGGTTTCCAACAAGGTTGAGAAAAAATAATTAGATTCTTTTGAATGATGTGTTAGATTGCTTAACCATATTAAATGGATTAGAATTATGTGTATTTGGATTGGTTCATTTGGGGATTGTTGGTAGGGTACAAGGCATAGAGAAAAACCTATCACAATCTACCACAAATAACATACAAAGCACCTAGCCAATAAAGGAGATAGGTTAATGGGTGCCCCATAGGGGTCATGTCTCTATAAGAGACTAAGCATCATTATATGTATGTAATAGATAACATTATAGGGGTAGTAGAAGATAGTAGTGTAGAAGAGACAAACTATAATGAAAAGTAGAGACTAAGACTTGCTCATGTAATAATTCTATGAATATATAATATATGGAACTTTATAAAGATTCAATGGATATATGTGTTATAGATGATTGTTATATATGTTCAAGTTATAGATGAATTGTTGTTAGATATTATTTAGTACCACAATTCACTCTTTTCTAACAATGTACTGTTTGGGGTATAAATTGACTACATAAGAGACACTAGGGCATAGATCTTAGGATTGTAATTCCCCAAGTCCTCTTACTAACAAGGATGTTTGAATTGGAGAGGATGTACGATAGGTGGACTAGATTACACCTACTCTAGCTACTATCCAAGTAGACAATCAAACCACTATATAGTCCTTTCCCACCCCACTCAGATAGGGCTAGCACTAGCTAGATAGTGGGGGAGATTACCCTTTACAGCTAGACACTCCAACTTACAAAAAGGGTTGAAATGAGATAATCATTGATTCCACCAAATCATCGACCCTTATAAAGGTAGGCACTTGGATGCCATCTCCTCTAAGAAGGACAGATCCATCAACAAAATGGTTACCATAAATCCATCTACCACTAAATCTTTCATTTCTTTCTATTTTTCTTAAAAACCAAAGAAAATTTTCTACTATACTATACTTTATAAAGGGAAAAGGGCATGGGGTGGTAGGGAGGAGAGGTCCAAGTTATGTTCATAGTATTACCTACAATAACCAATACTGAGAAGACATTTTAGAAAGCGTTTGTAGTCTAATAATATCTCATGTTAAAGAGATACAAGAATGAATGCTAACTATACCTAAAAAGATCATGAATCTAAGACCAAGATTTTAGAGCAAATACATATCTATTCAATAACTCAAAAGCTAGACCAGCAAACCTTTATGTACATCATCTAAAAGATTGTAGAAGAGGAAAGTGTGTCAAGTGTTTTGGTTAAGTAGGGTGCACCCTCTCATCTCATGCTCAGAATAGGTATAGCCAGACTTGAACCTGCAACCATTAGATTGCCTATAAACCCTACTGAAAGAGGCAGGATTTGAATCCATTCTATCAAAATGAGTTTTGAACTCAATGAGATTTGGTGCGCATCGTAAATTTCACCATTACACAAAAAAAAAACTTGATCTAAACGTAATATTTACTTGTATCTTTTCTATATTTTTTCATTGAATACATAATATTATCTTTATTTGGAATCCTAATCCAGTATTGGAGTTTAATATCTTGACGAATACTTTAGCCTTATAAACCGACTTACTTTTTAGTCATGTGCAGACAGATAAGCAAACAAAAGTTGATGGGCCCTATGCTATCTTTTATGATCTTTCAATATTTTTTCTTGTGATTATCTGTTCGTCTTATAATTATCGTTTTTTCATATAATTAATAATGGCAATCTCCGCTATATACCGTGCAGTGTTAAAAACAGGTATTTATAGGTTGTTTACACTGTTTCTTTATTTGAGAAATCTATAAATAATAATTTAACCTATGATACCAATAAACGATTATAACCAAATAAATGTTTAAACTAGACATTATTAAAGTTCATAAACAGCCTTGATTATAGTTTAAATTCTACAATCAAATGTTATTTGAGGAAATGCATGCATTATTCTCAGATGCTTGCCTTCTGCTGTGAATGACTCAATACCACCTTTCTGCTTTTGTTGCCCCACCATAACAAAATCATTGGTTCAATTCAGTGCAATGGATTTTATTAAGGTGGTAGAACTGGGTATTGTATTTTCTCTGCTTATGGTTCACAATGCTATTGCTGCTCCTGAATCTGATCTTATAGAGAAGTTGCCAGGCCAAACAGAGATTGTTCCATTCAAGCAGTATGGTGGGTACATTACCACTGATGAACAGCATGGTAGAGCATTGTTTTACTATTTTGTAGAGGCTCAGACTAATGCTACATCTAGGCCCCTGGCCTTGTGGCTCAATGGAGGTAAATAATCCATTTCATCTTTAATGCTATACTTTGTTTGTTAATTTAATAAGTTTTATATTCACAATATCTTCCAATTTACTCTGCCTAACAAGGACATAATTAATAGATGTTAGTATTCCTTTTAACTGTCAAGGACATAACACTTGTATCTTTATAATTTGATATATTGATATTTGATCAATCATGACAGGGCCTGGATGCTCATCGCTTGGACTAGGAGCACTTGAGGAGAATGGTCCTTTTAAACTCAATAAAAAAGTTTTGGAACAAAACAAATTTTCCTGGAATACAGGTACATATAGTCAACATTCATGGGTGTGCTTAATCTCTCTATCTTTCCATCGCTTAAATCATGTGCTCCTCAGTAATATGTCAAAGTTGTTGATGACAGAAACAAATATGCTCTATGTAGAGAGCCCAGTTGGAGTGGGATTTTCTTATTCAAATACAAGCTCAGATTATGATTCATTTAATGACACTTTGACTGGTAATTCATTTCCCACCTCTTTAAATTTATCTCCTCTTTTTAGATAGTACTTTTTAGATGGTAATGTTTGTATGCTACCACTTGTGCTTCTGCAATGTTGTACATTATGAGATCATTGTATGAGTTTCAAAAATTTTGTAATCAATTTAATCTTTGAGGCTTATTTTATATTCATTATGGAATAAAACAGGTTGAAATTTATTAGAATATCCTTGTTGGTATCAATGTTGGTATAGTTGAAAAGAAAAGAAATATATTAATGATTGAAACATGTCAATTAGGATTGTAATAATTAGAGGAGCATTCAATGAGCCTTGAATGAAGAAGAAGAGAAACAAGAAAAAAATTAGAAAGACATTCAGAACATTTCTTAATTAGTTAAAATAGAAAACAAATTGTTGATCATCGTAAAGTAATATCAAAAGTATTATTAGAAACTTCTTTTTTAATTAAGAAACATATATAATAATAATAATGATATGTAAAATTTATTTAAAATATAATTCAAATTATAAACGTGTATAAATTTTGATAAATATGGTTATAATTTATGTAAAATTTGGCTACGATTTTTATTGTCAATGACTGTTAAAATAAAATTTTAAAAAATACAGCATCATAGATAGCAGAAATTAGAATATTTAGAAACAAAAGATAGAAGAATTTTAAACTCACACATAATTTTTTATTACATATAGAATTTCAAGTTACAAATAGTAATATACAAAATATACAATAATAATTGACAATAAACTTCTGTATCCTCTTCACACTAATACCACTAATCAAGGACCCAAGAGGAACCCCAATGAACAACTCTCTAGATGAGGATGTAGATGAAGTTATGTGAATGTGTGGAACCTTGTGAAAAATAAGTCCACATATTGATATATATATGATTCTAATTACTTCACAATCGTTGAAATAATTTCATAGTATAATGAAACCATATAGGGGCATCCATGTAATTATGATGCGAAATTGAGAAGATAAGTGGAGGAAAACAGATTAACCCATATCATTGTTTGCAAAATGTAAGGAGAAATGATGGGTAGAGGTTTCTTGAAACCAGGACAATGGACGATGTATGCATGATGTGTAATCTTGAAAGCGGATAAAAAAATAGGACAATAACCTATATATAAGGGGTGCTGTATTGGACAACACGTTGAAATGACCACTTTTTGACCCTTCCACGCTAAACGGATTGAACAACATGACTCATTACTACCTAGAAGCCAAAACAATAGGTATAAACAGTTAAATTACATACAGAAACAACCAAAAAAAATCGTTGAAAATGTGAATGTGCGAAGTTAGCTATGCCCACTGCTGGCACTCTTCCCCTAATAATCAGCTGCAATAATGCGACATAATGAAAAGTCTACTCAGAGAGGGAGTGCAATTATAATCTTTTATGGTGAGCAGTTGTTTTTTCCCCGACTCACTTGACTTCTGTATAAGTTTTATAATGTGACATAAGGACATGCCTACTCACTTCTGGAATTATAATTAAAATATTTTATCGTGTGGTGAGGAGCAGTTGTCGCCTATTGACTTCTGTACAACCTTTTATGGTGAGCACTTGTTATTTACCTACTTACTTGTCTTCTGTACAAACGTTTGCACGTCTCACAACTGCATTCGTTTACTCTTTTTTAACATTGAATCAAGCTGAAAAGGAAATGGTTACAAAATAACAAACCACAGTCCAAAAATAGGACTGTAAAGGAAGGCTAGTCCAGAAATATCAACTGCCCTCGTTTACTTAGCAAGTCTGGCTAGTCCAGTCAATACAAGATTTGTCATATGAAAAGTCTGTGTGAGTGCATCGAAATCGTTTGTAGCCTTCCTTTACTTTCACAACATTGATCCGCCCTCCTTATAATTATTGACCCTGCCAAATAATCTAGATACTCATGGAGTCCATGGCCAAGTTATTTTTGTCTACTGTTATTCCCCTGTTTCTTCTCCGCTCCTACTGCAGATGTATTGAGAAGGAACGGGAAGCTCTTCTTTAATTCAAATCGGCTTTAAATTACTCTTCTCAGTCCTATCGAGATCTGAGTTCGTGGGAGAAGGGAGGAGATTGCTGCTCCTGGGAAGGCATATACTGCAATGACACCACCCATTATGTAGTCACTGTTGAGCTTCTTGGTGCGGTTAAAGGGGGCTTCCTATCTGAGAGCTTGTGCACCCTCACTTTTGTTGAAAGCATAGACCTGTCTGACAGTGGATTAACTGGTACTATTTCTCCCTGCTTTGGACGACTCTCTTTTCTAACCGAGCTAATGCTTTACTCCAATCAACTCACAGGAAGCATTCCCTTTTCTCTCTCTAATCTCTCTTTTTTATATTTATTAGATCTTTCTTCTAATCAACTCACAGGAGACATTCCCTCTTTTCTCTCTAATCTGTCTTCTCTAACCATGTTAGATCTTTCTTTTAATCAACTTGCAGGAAGCATTCTCTTTTCTCTCTCTAAGCTCTCCTCTTTAAGTGAATTAGATCTTTCTTATAATCAATTTACAGGAAGAATACCCTCTTCTCTCTCCAATCTCTCTTCTGTAAATAGCTTAGATCTTTCTTATAATAGACTCACGGGAAACATTCCCTCTTCTTTCTCTAATCTCTCTTATCTAGATAGCTTAGATCTTTCCTTGAATCAGTTGAGTTGAGTGGTTGTATACCAGAGTCCTTAAGTTATCTCTCTTCACTGGAATACTTCGATCTGTCTTGTAACCAGCTAAATGGAACTCTTCCCTCCTCATTTTCAAAGCTCTCCTCCCTTACTAGCCTCTTTGTTGAGAGAAATACATTCAATCAAAGTATTGCTTCCTCAACGCTACCATCTTCACTTGAAGCGCTCACTCTCACGTTAAACAACCATCAGATAATTTCAGAGGCCTTTTTTCACAACCTTAGCAGATTATAGGATCTGAGCCTGTCCAATTGTGCATTTAATACCAGTCCCACTTGGATTCCCTCATTCCAGTTGAAAAACTTATTTATGACATCATGTAAGATGGATGGTCAAATCCTGATGTGGATTTCAACTCAGTTCTCACTTAGAAAGTTGCAATTAGCTGACAACAATCTTGTTGGAGAAATTCCTCCTTGGCTACTGGGTATGAGTCTTAAATACATTAATCTCACAGCAAATAATCTGCAAGGTTGCCTTTTGCTAAATAGTTCAGCTCGGAAGGAAACATATATCTTGGATGTGTCTAACAATTCATTATGCGGACACAGACCATCAATTTGGCTGCCTAGTATACAAGTGTTGTTGCTCAACAACAATTTGCTGATGGAAAGTATTCCTGTAAGGCCATAAGGTTGCTCTTCACTACATATATTAAATTTGGCCAATAATCATTTGAATGGAATCATCCCTCCAAGCTTAGCCAATTGTTCTGAGCTTCAAATCTTGAATTTGGGGGATAATAATTTGACAGGAATGATGCCGTCTGAGTTTGATAAGCTAAGTTAGTTGCAGTCACTAGTGAAAAAGAATAACAAGGTGAGTGGATCATTCCCTAACTCCATATCAAACTGTACAAAATTAGTTATTCTGGATATGGGGCAAAACTTATTGAAAGGTCAGATTCCAAAGTCAATAGGCAATTTGTTGAAGCTGCGAGTGCTAGCAATGAGGAAGAATAGTTTTGAAGGTAGTATTCCTGAAGAAATTGGACAGCTGAAACACCTTCAAATCTTGGACCTTTCTTCAAATCACCTATCAGGGCATATACCACATAGCATTTTTAGTTTACAAGCAATGTCAATAGAGCTACACCAGGAATTTAGCATGGTTTCAATTAATCTATACATGCATAAGAATGTGTATGGTGATTACATTTATAGGAATGTATATGGCAATTACATCTATAAGAATAGACTGAATATGGATTCTAAAGGAAGAGATGAGAACTATGCATATATTTATCCCACCATGGCATCTATAGATCTCTCAGACAATCAATTGAATGGGAATGTTCCTTCTGATTTGAGAAAGTTGAAGGTATTGAAGTTGCTCAACCTTTCCATGAACAATCTCAATGGTACTACTCTAGATAGTATTGTACAATTGAGTTGGCTGGAATCATTAGATCTTTCCACAAATCATTTTTTTGGACAAATTCCTCCAGATCTTGGTTCTTTGAGTTACTTGGGAGCCCTCAACTTTTCCAACAATAATCTTTCAGGCAGTATACCACAAGGAGGACACATGATGTAACATTTACTAAATCATCATATTCAGGAAATCCAAATTTATGGGGATGTCCACTTCGAAAGAATTGCTCTTGGCCAGAATTTGCTTCAGCTCCTCCCATTTCTACATCTATTAATGAAGAAAAACAGAGTGAGGAAAGCTTGTGGTATTGGATTGGAGTGGGGCTGTCATATGGAGCAGGTTTTGCAGCAGTGGTGGTATTTATAGTATTAAAAAAGAAATGGGGACACAAATACTTCAAGGGAGTTGATTTGGTCTTAAGATTTCTTTTCCCATGGTTTCGTAATTTGACATTATAATATTTATTTGTTCTCTTGAGATGAGTCAATATAAATATATTGTACTTTTTAGAGGTCTATTCAATTTGTCATTTATCTTTTAAAAAAAATTCTAAATTATATTTTGTTATATATATGTTTAAGAAGATATTGGAATTATTGTAAAGATTTCTCATGTATATTAATAATGTTTATGTATATTAATGATGTTTGAAATGAGTGAGCAATCTATTGTTCATTTTATTGTAATTTTTTTTATATTGAAAATTTAATTACATTCATAATTTTTTAGGTGTTCAATAACTATTATGAAATAAAATTGGATGTTTTATATATTTTTTTATCTTTAATTCAAACTGATTTGTAATTCTTCTTTTTATTTGAATTTTTCTCTTTCTTTTTCTATTTTCATAAATGTATTATAATAGAAGTCTATACTTTATTTATAAATATATTATCCATAACAATCAAGCAAAATTCTTTTAAATAAACATTGCCAATGTTGAGTTGCAACTAAAATAGATCTAATTTTATTAACCTAATTTTGATATTTTAAAATTGAAATCACATAAAATTATATATATATATATATATTTGATGAATAGGCATTAGTATCTATATTGATAAAAGATAATCATACATATTCACATAAAAAGGTGGGTGGTAAGAAGGCACACCTTGCAAGTCACATGGGTCAAGCCCAAAAAACCAAAGTCACATGGGCAGAGCTCAAAAATCAGAAAATATTACAAAAACAACAAATAAAAAAGGCCATCAAGCGGCCATAGCAATGCCAATAGAGGGTGGCGGGTCCCTATCATCCGGTTTTCCCCATACAACAATGGGGTTTGGAGTGACGCCAGAGGGAGCCCAAATATCATCATCTTTCCCAGTTTCTTTATCTTTATCTTCACAACGAGGCAAGATTGCCCAATCCAAACGTGGGAGCCACTTAGAAGTATCAGTGGGCTAACTAGAACCGCCTCTAGGAGCATAACCAAAAGGCCACCTAGAAGTGTTGTTTCCACCCCTTGTCGCTCCTCCATAAGGCCACCCTAGGTCAGCCTGCGAAGGAGAGGGCGACCACCTATGAGGGCGAGAGTTGCAACGAGGAGGAGTCTGAGAATGAGGGAAAAAATCCATGGTAGAGCCACTTCACCACCAGCCCCACGAAGGAAACTGACCTAGGGAGGAAGTGGGAGAGGGAGGCATTGCCCTAGTGGTCCAAAAGCTCTTGAAGGTGAGAAAATTCAAGTGCAACTTTGTTTGCTTGCACTTGAATTTGCAAAAGAACATTAGAGCAAATAATAGCTTTAGAATATAAAGAAACAAATTTATCCATCTGGCTATGAGAAAATATGCAAGCATTTCTATTTTTCCAAATATTGAAGAAGATTTCCACCCTGAAAGTGTGCCAAATTTGAGTATACTTTGTGGGGAGCCTGAGAGAGTCCCCCAACATAACCATATGCCAAGAAAAGGGCTCTAGCCGAAATGGTCGAATGAAGTCATGAATCAAATTCCTCAATTGTTGAGCTATGGTACATAACTAGAAGAGGTGCTTAAATGACTTAGCCTACCCACAAAAAGGGCAACAAGGGTCCTGGACCCCCAAGTGAGTAAGCTGAGATTCCACTGGTAAGCCTTGGAAAAGAATACACCAAGCAAAGTGGGCGAGTTTTGTCTTAACACTTGCAGACCACGTAGCAAAAAATATTTTACACCAAATAGACACTGAGGACTGGAGGTGCCATCTTTGGTTCAGATTGTCGATCATGGAAAACTGAGGAAAAAGTCATTGATAACCAAGCTGAGGCTTGTAATTTTTGAAAGGGGTGTCTAGATACCATTTCCAATCTTTCCACCAAGGCTTGGTAGAGCGGATACCCACCTTATGAAGCATATCAGTTGCGATGGTACTCACCAAGCCATTATAAGTTTCACGACCATAGTTTTGAAAACCAATCTAAGCACGAAAAGTGTCCCATGACAAGATACTCATGGTGGGTCTATGAAATAAACTTGAAGTGTCTAGATACCCTTCTTGTGGAATTTGAGGGCCTTAAGCCAAGGAAGCTTGGCCAATGGACGACCTGCACATGCAAAAAGAGGATACCACCAAATATTTTGCTGATTGAACGAAAGATCATCATGAAGTCCAATCCTCATCCAGTGGAGCTAGGGCTTGACCGCCTCCTAGGCATACCAAATTCTTTTGGCAACAAAGGTACCTACAATCTGAATTGGCTCCCTCATAACAAGAAGGGTTTGAAAGTCAATTCCCTTCCAAGAAGGTCTATGGGCAGGATAACCCATTTCAATACAATCCCTGAGGAGTATTTTCCAAGCCTCATTGCCAATAATCTAGCTCTAATAATCCATTTAACACAAAGAACAATCCATTGCTGTTGAGTGGAAAGAAGGCCAAGTTTACCAAAGTCTTTGGGGAGGCAAAAAAATCTCAGGAAAGGCGGTGAAAACTTCGGCGAGTCTCAGAAGAGGCCCAAAAAAAATCTTGAGTAATTTTTCTAGCTTAGCATAAGAGGCCTTGAAAGCTTCCCAACACGAGGAGTAGTACACATGAGTCACTGCTAATATATTGGAGCACACTTGGAATTTACCAACCAAAGAGAATGGCTTGGTAACCCAAAAAGCTAATTTCTTCTCAATCCGAGATAGAACCGCTTGCCAGAGATCAGCAGATGAGGCCTAAAAGGCAAAAGGGATGCCAAGAAATCAAAAGATTTCACCAAGGGAAATCCACTTCCACCCATATTGTTGAATCTAGAGAGGATTGGGAAGAACTAATTGTCTATAGCACAAGGTTTTGTGCCACTGAATGGCAGAATCAGAGGCCAAACAAAAGGTCTCTAGATAATCAAGAGTAGCTTTGACATTATTTTCTTCTTCCAACAAGGTAAGGAAGGAATCATCAAAAAAGTGGCCATTGACCAACTGAGCTGGCGAATTAGGCAAGGAGATCCATCGAACAAACCCCTGGGCAACCGAATGAGCAAGAAGATAACCAAACCCCTCAGTAGCTAGCACATAAAGCGATGGGGCAAGTATACAACCTTGACGAATGGAGCAGAACAAACCAAAGGATTGGGACTGGCAGCCATTAATGGTGATACAAGCTAAAGCTTCAGAGAACAACATTTTCATAGTCTGGATGAAATTTGGGCCAAATCCAAGCATAGAAAGCATGGTTAAAATGAAGGGCCATTTTATGCAATCATAAGCTTTGGAAAAATCAATTTTGAGAAAAAAATTCCTTTTGATTAGAGCGTCTCACCCATTCCATACCTTCCCAGACACAATAATGTTATCCAAGATGAACCTAGATTTAATAAAACTAGTCTATTCAAGGTGTATAATTTGAGGAAAAGGATGGCTGATTTTTAAACTAAGGGCTTTGACAATGATTTTGTAGGAAACATTGAGGAGTGTGATGGGCTGCCACTTACAAATATCCTTGGGATCACCGATTTTAGGTATGAATTTTATATTTTATTTTATTGATAAGATTACCTAGGGATTTAGAATGAAAAGCTTCAAGGTAAAATTTATGCAGATCCTTGGAACACAATCTCAAAGGGCCTTGTAGAACTCACATGGTAACCCATCAATTATTGGGGCTTTATCATTGGCCATAGTATAGATTGCTTCTTTGAGGTCTTCAATAGTGAGCAATTGCTCACATAGAGATTTCTAAGCTGAGGAAAGCCTACTTGGCACAATAGCAAGGAAATCCTGGAGCACATTATTCCACTCAAGAGTATAATATTGGGCTATGAAAATTTTCTCACGGTGCTTAACAAATGCTTGGAGAATATCAGACAATTCTGAACGCACATTATTTCCCTCTTTGATTCGCTTGATGTTAGGTGACAAATTCTTGGCTTGAAGAGCTAGAAAAAACTCTTTCAAGGCACTATCCCCAATCTTGATCCAGTGAAATATAGCCTTGATTTGTGCCCCTCTAGCTATATAATTATCAAAAACTTACTTTTAATGTCTTAACTCTGCAACCTTGACTTGCAAAGAAGGGGAGAAGGGGTTAGTCACCAAAGACTTAGTGGCAGTATGGAGGGTAGATGTTGCTGCTTCATAAGACCGCCTACAAAAAAATCCAATTTGCACCCATAAATGCGAAGAAACCTCACAGTAGAGGTGATAACATCATTCAGTGACTTGATCCAACCATTTGAGTGGGGTGGTCTGCACTCCAAATTCCGGATAGTGCTGATGTGGGCCAACATGGACTGGTGACTCAACAAAGAGGTATTCAGAAAAAACTGGGTCCTATTGGTGCGGGGCTACCTTAATTCCCATTCAATGCAAAAAAAAATGGGAAAGTTGTCTGACAATGTCACATCCACTAATGGCTTAACCAGAAGTGGGGACGAGTTGGAAAAAGAGAAAAAATATTGAGCCGAGATCATAGCATGATCAAGGTGCTTAAATATCTTGTCAGACCCAACTCAAAAATTATGCCAAGTGTGCCAAAGAGAATGAGAGTGGTGGTGGCCAATATTGGGGTCGAAAAGACCCAATTTATTACGCATGTAAAACCAAGCCTCTCTTTAACTAGCTTCCTATCGAAATTGCATAGTACTAGCTTTATCGTACACCATCTCAACCATATTGAAATCCCCACAAACCAACCAGATAACAACTGACAATGAGTCAACAATCCATCACTAGAGAAGAGATCTTTCAACATCATTCGAGGCATAAACATTAATACTCATAAAGGAATGATTATCAATGTTCAAAAGAATCTAGACGAGCCGATGTGTGGGGTCTGACCCATGATCAACCACACAAGTGTGCCAATGTGGGGAAAAAAGGGTGACCACATCGCCACATCTAGCCTTAGGATCATTATAAAACATTTTACTGGCTGGCCAAATAGAGCGGAAAGCCGAAGAAAGAAAAAAACTAATAACTTTCACTTGCTAAAGACATAAAACATCAATTCCAGCATATTTTTGGAGAGTATCCCTAATAGAATACTTCCTAGAGAGCTCTGTTAGACCTTGAACATTCCAGGAAAGAAAATTCAGGTGAGAAACTCTACCATTTTGTCAGAGTCTGGCTCTTCCAGAGAGAATAGTGATTCTATAAAAATTCTGGTGGGATTGACCCAATTTGAATGGTAGGAGATGAATGACTCCATTTTTCCTAAACATATTCTCCTTCATCAAGAGGTCAAGAAGGATTATGTGATTGCCTATGGATTCTTGATGTGGGAGGAGAATCGGTCAGCTGAGTTATCAAAACTGAGGTAGGTTGAGGCATGGCTGAGGGCCTCGACCAAGCTAGAATGCTGCTAGAAATTGTTTGGGTTTCCTTCCCCTTCACAAAAGGGTTTGAAACATCTTTTATTGGCTCAGGGGTTTTGGTAATTTCCCTGGAGGCATTGGACTTGTTTTTTTAGTTTGTAATCATTGTCTACTTTTCCTTTGGTTTGGTGAAAACACCTTCCACTTGACGGGGCTTGTTAGCTTCCAATGGTGGGGATTGAGTACAAGGAACTGCTAGAGGGAAATCCTTAATCTTATGGTTAGCGACCTGACACTGATAATAAGTGTTCGAAAGATTAAAATAGGTGACCTTCTAAGTATGCCGAAAAGTGCCAATTTAAATATCAATGGACTCTTTCAAATCCTGGGAAAGGTCCACTTCGACATAGACTCACTTTTGAGGGCGAGCTTGAAAGAACCTATTTGGTTCAACACAAATAACTCTCCCCAGGGAGGAATCAATATGGTGCAAGAAATGAAAACAAGGCAAGGGAAGACTAGGAAATTCAATCTAGACTGGAACCCGTAACTTGGTGTCATTTGAGACAGTGAAGTCCCAGGTCTATGGCTAGAAAACTAGAAAAGAGGATTGAACATACCAAGGACCATGATTCAGGATTGCTTGAACATGACTGACCTCTACAAAGCAAAAAAGAAAAAAGCCTTTGGTCAAATTTTGAACCATATCAAGGTGGACCCCATGAGGGACCCAAGCCTTTTGAATCCATCCTTTAAGCACACATTTAGGGGGAGTCCTCCCAAAAAAAATCCAATAAGAGTATGTTGCTCTAACTATTGACATGCAAAATTAAAATCCGGGATGGGTAACACCACATCAGCTGGAGAATCAAAAGACTTACTTGTGGAACACTTTCAATGTTTTTTTTTGAGGATGCTTGTTCGAAGGAGGAGCCATTGAGTAGAGCCATCAAATCACCAACACCAACAAGAATTGTTGGGTTAGAGCCGGTTGTAGGCATAATAAAAACCACAAAAACCATAGTAAATGTGGTCATACACATAGAGTAAATGAAAAATCCTATGCCTAAGGCGTGGTATGACACAAGTGGCCAAGGATGACCACATAAACAAGAAACCCTAGTAGAGCTCATTCACCAAAACTATCATCAATAATATTTTTTGATATATTGATAATTCACTTACAAAACCAAATTCATTTTTAAATCAAAATCTCTTCTACATTTTTGAACTATCTTCATAGCAGGTTAAATTATTGGCTAACATGAGACACACTAATCTTTTTGATGGCTTCCACTCAACGGCTCCTTTCAACTTAGCGTTGCCTTCCTAGAGAGCTTAACCCTTTGATGTAGCTCTTGGCATCTACTCTACATCCTTGAATGCCTCCACGACAACCATAAGAGGCCTTTTTGTAGTTTCCAATGGATCTAGTATGCTCCCTTGCTCAACAATTCAAACCCCCACCTATTTTGTGTCATCTCATTGTGCTTTGCCTAAATGCCTAAATAGTAATGGTAGCACTCTTCGATTTTCCCCTCACAATTAAAGAGGTCATTGTGGATACACTGACATTATGCCAAAGGATCATTTCCCACTCTTAAATGCGATTTCAAAATTTGAAAAGTGCTCGAGAAATGAATGGGCCCTTGAATGATGGGTTGTCTAATGTTAAGCATTGCCTTGCTTCTGAGGCGTTAACTAAACTGGAGCCTTCAATTACAATGAAAAGGGATCTTTTAGCTCAAAGGTACATGTGCTAACATAATTGTGTCCCTTGTATTTCTTGGTAATGGATTTAAACCACTTAAATGTCTGAAGATATCCCCAACTAGATTTTGGGGATGAAGTACTCGAAAAAAAATATTTTTGTACACATGTTTTGATTTGTCATTTTAACTATTTATGCTCAAGTATTTCATATTTACACATTTGGATAAAGGAAAAATGGCATCGCTCTTGAAAAATTATATAAAAATTTATTCAAGTGTTTAAGGATTCCTCATTGTTGTTTTTGTCTCCATTAAGGGTCGAGACTCAATCTTCTTTGATCATCACTCCTTATTACTTAAACCTTGACATTCAACCTTCAATCCTTCTGAATCCTTCAATATCATGTTGATTTGGGTTCATCTCACAAATCTTCCACTATATTTTTGGACCAAATCTTGCTTTAGATCAATTGTAAACTCTTTAGGTGTTTTTTGGTTGTAGATAGGGTTACTTTTGATTTTTCTCATATTACTTTTGCTTAAATCTTGGAGGAAATGGACCTCTCCAAGGAATTTTCTACATAAATAATTCTAAATGTTGTTGGTTGGTCTTTGACCCAATTATTGGATTATTAAGGGCTTTCTTTCCATTGTAGGAGATATTATGAAATAGGTTATGTTGTTGCAACCTCACTTAAAAAGTAAAATAATCAAACATGCTTCATAGTGAAAAGATGTCGTTATAGATCACCCCTAAAAGAATCCACCTTAAGGTTAGAAACAATATGTTTCTTTAACATCAATAGTGGCTTCTCACTCTATAGAAAAATTTCTTAAGAAGAATGATTCTCCTCCTTAATGCCAAAAAGATGAAAAAGCTACAAGTCATTTAGTGGCTTCATTAAAGAAGCCTTAGGTTCTTGAAAAATATGAGGATCATGTTGGGAAATTAAATGTTAGTGTTCACATAAGTTAATAATGTGTGAGTTGTTATCACAACTCACATAATTATTACAAATGTGAGAATAGTCATTTGTTAGAGTTTGTTAGTGGCGGGAGTGTTTGTTTGTAATTGAGTTGTTAAAATGACTCAATATATTTAGGGATGTCGTTTATATTGTTTCCTAAATAATAGGATTTAAGAATCCTATAAATATGTAAAGTGTATTGAAGAAAAATATGAGACAACTATATTGTTATTGAGTGCAAAATTTTCTACATCTACCATATTTTCTAATATGGTATTAGAGCAGGCTTGATGAAATGGGTTGGTGAGATCATTCTCCCAGCCGATGATGTGGAAATCCCTATGGTTTGGAAAGTGGATTGTTTTTTTTTTTTTAGCATAGAGTAGAAAATAGAAGTTTTTTGTGGTAGAAAATATAGTGGCACCAACTTCTATCCTCTTGTTTTTGGAGGAGATATTGCTTGGATTTGCTGACTTTGAGTTGAATGATGATAAAATAGAACCCGAAGTTACAGTGCTTTCTCTAGGAATAGTGTCTAAAGGCAATCCACAAAATCAATTTTGTGAGCGGTGATTTGTGAGATGTTTGAGGCAACTGAAGAGGTGAAAATCTATCTACAATCTCCAGAGAATATCATGGACCTCTACATTTGAAGATCTATGGTGAATTCTAAGGCAGTAAAGGCTCGATCCGTGTTCCTTTACATATGAACAAAATTGCAACAAATTAGTGCTTCTGTTGCCATACATATTGGTTTACACATGCCATTCTTAGCTCTTGATGTTCCCAAGGAACTTGAAGTCCAGTTCATCATGACTGTAGCATGCAGCTAAATTAGTACAACCAGGCATGAGAGCGACTGTGGGGTGACGACGTACTAACAGTCCGCATAAAGTTTTTTGTGAGATCTGTGATAATATTTTCAAGGCGTTGAAGATCTGAGAGCCATGGATTGCTGGAGATCGTGGAGTTGAGTCTAAACATATCTTCCACGTTGACATGTAGTCACATTTCACAAGGATATCAATTTGTAAGAACGTTTTTGAACTCAGTGCTGAGACTTGTGTTTTCTCAGCCTCTCCAACTCGTCATAAGTCCACTTGCATATGAAACTTCCTCCTCATCGCCCAAGACATGGCCGTGCATTTAGATTTGAGAATTTCTGAGAAGTCTCTCTTTCCTAGCGTAGCATTAGTGACACCCTTAATCATACGCATCAGAGGTTGGAGGTCAATTAGCGATCTCTCATAAGTCATCAACGACGAGGCTGCATGTATGATATGGTGACAAAGAAATATGCAACGTGTTTTATTTTTTTCAGCTTTTCAGTGTGGTGTGTGAATGCTGGAAAAATGATCGCATTGGAGAGCAAATGACTGCAGAGATTCTCTAACTGTAGTGATCTTCTGACTGTCGTACTTCGTTAGAAGATGATCGGTCAATGAATATGTTCATTGGCAATGGTGATCATGTGCAGCAAGATCTAGATAGAAAGATCCAAACAGTAACATGCATCTTGATATGTTTCACTTTCCAGTGTTCCTAGTTATGTGAATAAGTGGAAATTTCACACTGTGGGGGGGAATAATAACCAATGTTCTATTCCCATTTCATGCCAAAATGACTAAAGTCAAGGGAAGCTTCCAATGGAAGTGGTGGTTGTCTATGCTGTTCGAGATTGAGTGGCAGCGATTGGTAACAATAACTATAATTAAGAACATTGTGTTCTTATGGAATGTGATGTGAAATGTTTCCTAGTATGGGTCTTTTAGATTTGTGTGGATTTCTTCCCTGATGTACAAGCATAGTGGTGAACAAAAGCACTAGTGTAATGCAGTTCATGGATCTTGAAAGGGTTTGTGGGAGGATCCAAAAAACCACACAAGGTGGAAAGTTGATGGGTTTCTGTTCATGTCCAGGTTTGTGGTAAACCTGTGTGAAAACCATAAAAGGTTGATGGGAGGTGCCTTTTGTTTTGAATCAAGATCATGACCCACAATAGTTGGGCCTACTACAGATGTAGGGTGTGAGTTCTTACCATGTTCACACTAAAGGGGGAAATGTTGGGAAATTAAATGTTAGTGTTCACATAAGTTAATAATGTGAGTTGTTATCACAACTCACATAACTATTACAGATGTGAGAATAGTTATTTGTTAGAGTTTGTTAGTATGGGAGTGTTTGTTTGTAATTGAATTGTTAAAACAACTCAATATATTTAGGGATGTCGTTTATGTTGTTTCCTAAATAATAGGATTTAAGAATCCTATAAATATATAAAGTGTATTGAAGAAAAATATGAGACAACTATATTGTTATTGAATGAAAAAATTTCTGCCTCTACCATATTTTCTAATAGATCAAAAGAAACATGAGAATCAAAATAATTTGGACATTCATTTATTCATTCATTCTACGTGCATGGTATTCCCTTAGAAAAAATGGATTACATCTACCTTCTAATGTGTTGCTATCTATCAATCTCTATCTTTATATGTCTTCTAATAATATTACAAATATGTATATATAAATTACATGACATGAAGGTTGAGATTCATTATGGAAGTTGAACCATTTCCATGTGGAGTAAATCTATTTATCCATGACTTATGAGCTCCTAATGGTTGTAAAATGTGGGTTTTGTGTGCAATGTGCTAACAAATGACCTAGCACAATGTGAGCCTTAAGAGTGCCACCTAGGTTACTATAATGATTATTATCTAATATTTGAAGTTCAATGCTTGGGGTAATATGATGACATGTAGAGTGATTTATCCTCTATTATTTGTCCTAGAGGTGTTCCCAACCATAACAAATCCATGGTAAAAAATATTTAAAATATTTTGCCAAAGTATAGTTATTGTTGAGCTCATTCTTGTGGAGAGTGTTGTGCCACTACTAGAGTGTGTGTAGCATATATTAAATATGACAAGATGATCCTTATGTTACCATAAATTAAATTGATAATTTTCTCTAATTTATGATAGGACCATGGAAGTATGACCACAAGTACCATGAGCCATGATAATGGTCTTGGCATTACCTTCATGAACACTATTGGTAAATCCACCAAGATTATTTATGCTAGGTTAGATTTTGAATATGGTATTAGTGAAAAAATTTAGAGTGTGACGGCCATGCCATGGTATAGAAAATATAACTATTAAATAAAGGTTTGATATAAATAGGTAGTTCATGTTTTTTTAGAAATAACTTTTTGAATAAGAATTTTAATATGAAAAAATGGAACATGTTAATAGAGAATTAATAACCAAGTGGAAGTATAGATTTGACAAATTATTAGCCACAATATTTTTCAAATAAAAGGATTTCATAATCAGTTTATGTAAGTATTATGGGAAACTCAAAAGAGGCTTAGGATACATTGTGTCAAATGCTCAAAATAAGGACATGAAAATAATCTTGTATGCATGGAAGAAATTATGTGATCTATGTATGGGTGATGAAGAATCAATGTGATCACACATCAAAATAATTGAATCTCTATTGAACCAATTCGTTGTTTTTGGTTATCCAATCTAATAAGAGGATAACAATATAAATATTATGAGGAATATTTTAAAGTCATTTGAAAATTTTCTGGTCTCTCCAAGACACAAGTTGATTTAAAAATACAAATAGTAATTGGTGTATTACTATAGGAGTTGGGAAGAAAAGACATGAAAGTGAAGGTAGCTACTAGAAAAGGAAAGATACTAGAAGAAAAATAAATTAGCCACCATTGGTGGGAAGAAAAGACATGGAAGTGAAGGTAGCTACTAGAAAAGGAAAGATACTAGAAGAAAAATAAATTAGCCACCATTGGTGGTAAAATTTATTTGAAGAAGAGATTCAAATGTCACTCTTGCAAGAAGAAAAATCTCTATGCAAATGACTATTAGAAGAAAGTACTAGATCTTGTGGGAGAAAACATAAAAAATCAATAAGTAAATTTACAAAATGAAGGAGTTCAAAAGTCTTTTTTATTTGTAACAATATTAGTCACTAATATAAATGATTAACATGTATATTGATTTATGAGTCTCACAATATATGTCACAATGTATATATTTATTTTTCTCATATATGAAACTCTTTAACGAGAAGAATTTTTAGTTGGGTTACACAAAAAGTCATAAAATATGTGTTGAAGGAGAACGATATTGGTAGAGCTCTCAAATGGTGTTTGAAATTAGATCCATAATTTTCTACATGTTCTAGTGTTGAACAAAACTCTATTTTATGTTCTAGTATAATTATAGACGAGGGAATAAATATGCAGTTTGACTCAAGCATGTGCATAATAAAGAAAAGAAATGAGAATCTCATAGAAAATGGAGTACCATGTGGGAACCTATACAAAATACACTTGTTAGATGTGTAAAACATGCTTAAAAAAAATAGGGTAGATTTATAACATCAAAGATTTGGGTACATATTAACACACAAAATATTAAATCATGGATAACTAGAAAAATATTTAGGATTTGGATCTAGAAGAGGGTTAGAATTGAAGCCACGTGAAGCATGCCTTTTGGGAACACATCAAAGGATAAAGTTTCCAAGTAAAGGAAGCACTCAACAAAAGGAGTTTCTGAACTTCATACATACTAACACATACAATTAGAGGAACAAATTATTTTATAACCTTCATTGATGATTTTTTTTTTTTCATTAATAAAATTATGAAGTTTTTTATAAGTTCAATTTTTTAAAGAATTGTGGAGAAATAAATATGAAAATGAATAAGGGAATATTAGGATTGTTAATGGTAGCAAGTATAACTCAAAATATTTTAATTTTTTTGTATGGATGTGGGATTTCAAAGATAATGAAAATCCTATACAATCAAAATAGAATGAAGTTATTGAAAAAAAAATATAATCAAACAAGAAAGGATAATGCTAAACTAACTATCAAATATACTTTGGGTTAATGTAGTTAGTATTGCAACATGTATGTTGGTAATATAGTACCAACTAAGATAGTGATTGGAAAATCTCTAGAATAATTTTGGTTAAGGATAAAAATAATGATATCCCACCTTCAAATAACTGGATGTGTATCATTTATGAACACACTTGATGAGAAAATGAAGATGCTAGATATAAAAATCTGAAGTGCATCTTTCTTGAATATGTTTTTGGATTTAAAGCCTATAAGGCTTATAATATTCCTATAGATAATTTAAATTCTAATTCACCTAATTAAATATAAGGTGTACTTATATTATTCAACCAACACCCTCCTTAAATGGAACTTAGGGGAAAAGGGAAAATGTATTGGAAAGGTAAACTTCATATGAGGTACCCATATACAAAAGAGAGTATATAGCCCCAAAAAATAAATGAAGTAAGAATAGAGGAGGAATGAATACCCCCCCACAAAGTGATAGTGTATTGCACCCTAAAAAAGATCAAAGATAAAATTATGTGATCTCCACAGATACCTTCGTAAAAATATTAGCAACCTAATCCAATGTGGGATAGTACTAAAGATCTATGATATTTGATGTAGTGCATATGGATGCCAGTATTCTTGGTTTGATGGTGATGATTATAACTCCTAGAGATTTCAATATCACTTTGATCAACATAGAAAATGACTAATTGTCACCAACATGGGAGATTCCAAAATTAGTCAATATAAGCTGAAGCCAAATGGTCTCTATAATGACAATCAAAATATCTATGTACTCTACCTCTATGGATGAGAGAGCAATAGTATGTTGATTCTTAGTTGACCAAAAACTACTTTAACTAAGGTGAAATTTATAGCCAAATGTTGACATCTAATCCTTATAATTGTTATGGACCACTTATAATAAGTATGGCCTACCAAGTCCATGTCTCTACCTACTACATGTAGTGTATCCCTTATGAATGTATCCCCTATACATTGTACAATATTCACAATAATTTAAAATGAAGCTCATTAAGGTGTTGCATAAAGCAATAAACCATACTGGAACAATGTAAGAAATGACAAGATGAGTGTGTGTGAGATATAAGAGACTCCCCACAAGTTTTATTGTATTATATATTAATGATATGTTTATGAAAAGGGAAAGAATTTATTTTAGAAATAAACTATCAACTTACAAATTTATTTTAAAAAAAGTCTTATGTGTGGCTAAAAAAATATTTTTATTGAGAAAATGAGAGAGAGAATCAAAATTTATGTTTTGGCTAGAGTAACCATGTGAATTCTATATTGTAGAGGTTTAACATATAGGATTCTTAACCATTTACCTATTAATTCTTAACCATATTAGACATAATGAGAAGATTGATCTTTTGTTTTTTTTGTTCTCCTCCCTTCAATAGGACATTGAGAAAGGAAATAGTTATGATGGAGTCTGATTCAGAGGATGATGATGGTGATAGGGGGCTTCTTGGAGGCTAGCAGCTTCATCCTGGAATGTTGAGCTCGTATTTGGTGTTCCTCTGGTCGCCCCCTTACTCTAGGGCTTCTTTTTCTGTTGCTTTCTAGTATGTGGATGTTAGTGTTTTGTTGGCTCTTGTCTATGGTCTGCGTCAGCCTTGTGCTTTGGGTAGTGGCCTACAGAGGCTTTGTTCTTCAAGCAAGCTGTGAATGTCTATTGTGGGTTGTGGCACTGGCTATGGGCCCTTCCCTGTTGCATTTGATGCTGCCTTTTTGGACTATTCTGTGCTGAAGTCTCTCCTGGCATAGTTTTTGGGTGTGGTTCTACCTATTGCGTTGAATATTTTCTCTCCTTCTCTACCTCTTAGCCACTATTTGGCTAGGCGTTGTGTTCCAACTCTTGGGTTTGGTTTCTGTCTTGTTGGTGCATGCTTGGTTTGGCTCGGGTTCTTGTGCTTCGAGTTGGTTATTGGTTCTTGGCTTGTGGTTGCTTCACCATGGCTGCTATTTTCGGAGAGCTTGGGGGGTGTTTTTTCCCAACTATTTAAGTCCTTTGTCCATTTTGTGGCTAGTCTTTGGCCTTTGAGACTGTGGTTTCTTCTTTGTCCGGGCTCATTTTTTACCATGGGATTTTCTTTTATCCCTTCGGTGTTGATGCTTGGAAGGTGGTTCCCTATGCTTGGTTCATTTTTTGGTTGGTCCTCTTCTCTTTTGGTTTGAAGATTTGGGGTTTTTCTTGTAATTCCCTTAGGTGGTTGTGGAGACCCTATTCTTTTGTTATGGCTTGTTTCGTGCTTCGGGATGATTCCCTTAATTGTTGAAGCTATTGTTAGCTTGGTGTTTGGGGTTAAATGGTGATGGGGACTCTGCCATGGTCTGGATTTATTAGCTTTGCAGATGGTCCTCAAGGGACTCCCTAGTTTCAAGAATCTCTTCTTTTTCATTTGAGGTCTTTAGTGGGTTGCTATTGTTCTTCAGGGGTACTGAGATAAGGTTGAACATGTTGAGCGGGGATGCCTTTGTGGCCCTCTTTGATGTTAGGGATGCTCCTTTTTTGTTGGGGTTTCATTCCATATACATCTCGATGGTTCTGAGGTCGTTGAGGTGTGCTTTCTCTTTGGTGGTTGTTGAGCTGCCTCATATTGCTTCCTTATTGCACTCGATGCTCGTGTTGCCATGGGATGAGGTGTGTTGTCTGACTACTAGAGTGTTGACTTCCTACTAAGTTTTACAGTTGGGGTCTCCTATGGAGGTGGAGATTGTTGTGTTGGGAGTCTGGATGTGTTGGACCTATGATTATTTAGGAGCTACTGTTTAAAAGGTGTTGTTTGGAAGTTGTTGCTTCTTGGAGGCCTTGATGTTCAAGTTGTCTTGGTCTCTCGAGGGTGGATGCTATTATGGGTTGCTATTCTTACAGTCTGATGGGTGGCTTGCAGGTCTATGTTGGTTGTGCTCTTATTTCTGGCCTAGAGTTGGTGTTTCATTCTAGGGGCTAGTGTTCTACAAGTGTTGTTGTTTGGGAGGTTTTTCTTTTGGGATATGCTTTCTCCTATAAAGGTGGAGAGGCAAGTAGGTGCATGGGGGATCTCTACCCCATTAGTGCTAATACTGTTTTTGGTTCAGAATTGGTTGCTCTAAGTAACAGGCTCAATGTGGGATGGTTTTTTTAAGGAGTGACGATGGACTTACTTGTTTTCTGGTGGTTTGGGTTTTAGGATCCTCTCAATCTTGCTTGTATGAGTTGGAAGTACAATTTGTCTTACCCACCCTTAGGATGGTTTCTATTTTAGGCTATTATTTTTACAGCTTGGAGTGTGGCCTATTGGCATGTTTTGTTGACTGTAAGGTCAGTTTCAAAAGATGAAGATGGCCCTACTTGGAGAGAGTTTGTGTCCCAAATTGGTGAAAATTGGGTGTTTTTTTCTTTGGTCAAATGTGTGCTCTAAAACTATTGATGCTTAGTGGTATTGTCCTAGAATGCTATTTCTTAATAGATTTGCTATGGTTTCATACTTGCTGGACTTTGGTTAATCTCATAAATGGCCTGCGTACCATTTTATGGATTAATATGGGTATTTTGTTTTTGATTATGTTGTTAATGGTTTGTGGTTGCAATTCTGGTTTCTTGGCGTGTGTGCCCTTTTAGGCCTAGTGGTGGCTGGTACTATTTTTCCCAGTCTATTTCTCTTTTGTCTTTTTGACTTTGTATCCATGGGATTAGGGCCCTTCCCCTGTTTATCTAATAAAAAACATATAGGATTCTAAACCATTGTGTGTTATTTTTACTTTTCAAAAAATATTATCTGTTACACAATGTCCTACTTCTTAGTTAGAGATGGAAGACATGAGTATGGTACCCTATTAGAGTGTAATTGGGATCCTTACATGTATAATATGGTAAGTACTAGTCCATATATTTCCCAAGAAATGGGAGTGCGTAGTAGATTTATGCCTATTCCTAGATGAATTCATTAGGATATACTTGAGAGAGTCTTTAGATATTTGTGGGGTACCTTAGGGTATTCCTTGTGTTATCAAACCTGTATATTTATAGTATACATGCATTCCTTAGATATTTGTGGTCATGTGGCCTCAAATTAGGCTAAATATGTGGATAAAAGAAGATCCACTAGTGTATATTTTTTTACTTTAAATGTTTGTGTAATAAGCTAGATGAACAAGTGATAGATTGTGGTTGCCATGTCCACTACTATGAAAAAATATATTATGGTGACTCATGCCTATGAAGAAGCCATTTAGTTGAAAATATTATGTTCAAATATTGACTTGAATTAGGGTGTAATTACTCATTATTGTGATAGTCAAAGAGGAATTTATTTAGGAAATAACTTGAAATCTCATGAAAAGGACCAAGCATGTAGATGTGAACTATCAATTTTTTAGAGACATGGTTGAATATGGAAGGGTGAAATTATAGGAAGTACAAACATTGAAAAATATTATAGATGTTTTGACAAAGCATTTGAGCATCATAAATTCAAATGGTGTTTGGAGTCTATGGGCCTCTTGCACCCTAGCAATTAAATTTTAGTGATGGTGGGTTTCCCTTTGGATCTCACAAGGTATTCGTTAAGTGGAAGAATTTTGGGAATTAAGGTGTTTAAACCTACAAGTTCCTATAATTTGGTTTTAATTATTTATCACTTTCATATTTTAATTTATTTAATATTACCTCACCTTGACAATGGGGCAATGGATTTTGAGGTGGAATCATTTTCTATGTGTCGGTACTTCGTATTAAAAGGTTATTTAATTTTTCTATCTTTAATGGATATGAGATGTCCTAGATTTATGGGATCTTATGAAAAATGTTATGATAAATTATTGTGACATGCATGAGAAAATAAGGGGGTGCTACATTAGAATCTCAAACTAGAATTATGATGCATGTGCCATAAGCATGAATTGAGGATATTGTGGAACCAAAAATGAAGTTCCATACTTATGGAATGAATTATGATTTATGACAACTAATGATAGGTGTAACATCTCCACTATTTTTGGTATATTTGATTCTCCATGATGAAGGGAATTGGATTTTGTGACCCAATTTGGGTGCCAAATTTTTGGGTGCGGTATTTTCCCATGGTTTTGGGCTTCTATTCAGTGGTTTCTTGTATTGGATATTTTATAAAATGGTGCTTGGGAGTTTTAGTTTGCATGGTCAATTTACAAGTATTAGAATGCTAACAAAATTACTTCAAGATTACATTCTAATGATGCTCTACTAAAAGATTCATTTGCAAGTATGTTGTAATTTGTTTGTGGATTTGAATAATACAATTTGTTCCTTTGGAGTGTGGGTTTTTATTATCTTGAAATGGTTTTCCCCATGTAATCTTATTATTATTTGTTTCATTGTTTGCGATTTCATATTTATTTTTTATATTTTAAAAAAATGTTTAAATATCAAATTTTAAAACTTTTTACAATACTCTCAATATTAGTGTAGAAAACTATTTTTTCCATCTTTGCTTCTTGAGATTATGAAACAAATATCTCAGCTAAAATGGTTTAGGTATTATTCAGTAAGTGTAAAAGCCACTTGTGTATTTTTCTAGCTAAGATTTATGGAAATAATTTAATCAAATACATATTGTCAAAAGAAACTTATTTACTATCCATGTAAAATTATTTAACATGCCCTTGAAGATCTCATTTTCCATTATATTATTAAATTTTAAAATTTTAAAGTATGAAGGGAATGAGATTTTTGTTGTAGATTTATATAGGGGACAAAGACATAATTCTTAAATTGTGTATCCCTTGTGTTGATTTTGGTTTCTTTCTTGTAAGTCCCTTATTGTGTCTTTCATGTCTTGTCATTCTTGGTTGAGTGGAGTATTAGAAGGTAGTGCTTGGTTAATTTTTTTTTTACGTTGGCTGTGTATATATTGTAAGCATGGTTTATTTTTAATATTGAATTTGTTTATTCAATGATTTATATTAGACCAATTTTACAAATTTCTTTGGTTGTGTTTGTTACTTTGATTATATTAAACAAGTTGATTTTTTGAGGGCTTTTTATTATTGGACTTAGATTGGTATAATGGTTTGGATTGCCATAGAAAATTGAGTTTTGATACTTTTAGTTTTCCTTGATGTGTGGGATCATGTTGTGATTTCTTCCTCATATTGACAATATATTTTTTTGGATTAATATTATCTTAGTCAACATTAGTTTGATCAACATTGACATTAGTGATATTTTGGTTGGATGAGTCTTGGTTTATGATGTTATTGAGTTTATCCAATTTATAACCAATAGGTACTTTAGATCCTAAAACTATAATACTTTTAAGTATTCCATCCCTATTTTGATGTATGAATTGGTCTATTAGGGTGCATCCTTGTTTAGAGTCAAGAAAATCATCATAGTTAAATGTGAATACTCAATTTGATTGGGGTTCTTTATGGTTTTCATGTGGAATTTGATGAGAGGTATCTCCAACATGGTAAAATTTTGGATACATGGGTAGTCTAGAAGAAAATTATTTTCTTCACATGGAATTCCATGTTAGACTTTGCTTGATGTATATAGGTGATATGCAATTTATTTTGAGACTTTATTTTTGGACTTAAAAATTTTGGATTGAAAATATCACTTTTTAAGGTTTTTTTTTGCATTTAAAGGCTTGAAAAATAGTTTCACATAAAAGGGAAGATAATATAAAACAATAATAACCTATTTTATTCAAGTAGGTTTATTTGGTTTCATGAGACCATAAATATACCTAGACTTGGTTCTAGATTTTATGATCCATTTTCTTAGGGAAATAACCACTTTTGATCCTCAATTTTTCATTAAGGCATGAGAGGAGAGAATAAATAGCCTAGTATCCTATTTGCATAGGTATAATTTAAGTAACATCCTAATACTAATAAATTACTAGTGCATTATAAATATTTAATGATAACATGTTTAGAAGCTCAGATTGTATGGGCTTAGCTAACATAACCCTCTTTATAATTGAAGGTATGTGAGACCCAAGTGCATGAAATTAGCGATGTTTTCTAAGATGTGTCATTAGGTTCAAATCCCTTATCACCTCACTTTTTATTCTAGAACAAGTTTACACAAAAAATGACAGTTTATCCTTGAAGGGGGTATTGTTTAAACACTAATATTTCCACTTAGCCAAATAAAAATATCATTTCATCACATTTATATACCACACCATCACATGGGGTTTGAGGCATGTTTTTTGATAACTGAATTAAATTTGACATAATACCCCTAAAAAAAAGAAATGGGAGTTTTTTATTCTCAATACCACAAAGGAAAGAGCATACATACCCAATTTTTAGGCTACACAAGTGAAATAAATCACTTTTAGTATTAAAGGTCAAATTGAGGAGAAATAAGAGAGCATATATGGCTAGTTTTAATAAGAAAAAACCCACATTAAATAAAATAAGAAATAAAAATGATACCTTTTAAGAAAAATACATAAATGAAATTAAAAAAAATGTAATCTTGGCAATCAAACCTACATACAAAGGTCTTAGTAGTTTTAATAATTAGACTTTTGCAAGTTAGAATACTGCAAACATGAAATAAATAATATTCAAGTTGTTAATAACCAAAACATCGGTTATTATATATTGAAATTGTTATACAAATATAATGAATATCGAATTATATATTAACCAACAAATAAATTGAATCATTTTTTAAAATAATATACCACTATCAATTTACAAACCCATGAAACTATTGGAATGTGTTTGTGAGAAGCACACATGAATAAGAAAAAGAAAGAAAAAATAAATTCTTCTATTTGTGGTTGAAATCAAATTGGGAATAAGAAAAGAAAAATGAACCTATGATGACCAATTTTAAAGGGAATTTACATTTACTAAACTATGTAGAAAGGTTTGGGATTCCGATTTTTTTTATGCAACATATTACTATACTCTCAAATTTACCATAGGTGTACACTCCATACTAGAAAGAAATGTCTTATTTCTTTGGTTGGAAATTTGACAACTAGTATAGAGGAATGGGCAATTAATGTTCCAAAAAAATACACCTAGAGTACTAAGAGATACCTTATAGTAGCACTTTATTTTCATTCTCCATGCTAGAGTACTAAGAGATACCTTTTCTTCCATATACTTATTCCATGCTAGAGAACTATTATAGTCTATATTTCCACACAATAGTAAAATGATGATGATTTTGACTATAGCTATCACTCACCTCATAATTTTTGATTCCTCATTTCCTTAGCACTTCATGCATAGATAGGTTCACATGCTTCTCATAGGATAATCCAATAAACACATTGAAGATATAAATTAGAAGAGTGAAAATGAAAATAAATTATTACATATTCAAGAAATAAAATATAGGTTCAATAAAAAAGTACTGAACTAATCATGAATACAAAAAAAATAAAACCCAAATACTTTAGTTGAACAACTACTGGAAGATAAATGATTCTTGGAAATTGTGGTACTGGCTTATTTCCCATTAACTACTCTTGGTTTGCATACCCTAGTAGGTGAGGAATTTTTATCTCTTAAGATTGGAAATGGTTTTCCTAATACGAAGTCTTTTATGATTGCGGGTTCTACCCCTACTACAACAAATTATATTGATTTGAATTTTAGCATGAAGGGTGTGACACCCTTTTAGTAGGTGGAAACCACCAAGCACTATTCATATTATCATGAATCCTAAATCTATTCATGCCAATAATGTGTCCATGTGTCCTACTCATGCATTTTTCACTTTTGTTGTGTTTGGTGTGGTAGTAAAAACCTATGCGAATATTACTAGGGTAGAGGCACTTGTTATTTCTCCTAGGTCACACCATTTGATGGGAATTTCTTGTCCATCACTATCCAAAATAATAGGAAAAGTGACATTGCTAAAATTCTCTGCCAGATCAAATGGTTGTTTTTCAATGGTATTCCACTTCTATTTTTAGAAGGAAACATATTGTTTTCATTGCTATATTTACATTGCCGATATTGTTGGTTCAATGTTGGCATTATAATCTGAAAAGTTGGCTGTCGAATTGAAATTTTGGATAACCTTCACCCGTGTTATCCTTACAAGGTGTATTCTCCAAGTATTAGTCTTTTGTAATAGTCTATCTGATTGTACTGGTCTAAATGCTGAATTGTAAAAATCAGTTACTCAGACTATAACCAGGGGTTTTCTTGCTGGTTCTTTCCCACCAGTATGTCTGCCTGAACCAACATTATGTAAAATATATATTAATATTAATAAAATTATAGTGGCTTGCCACTTTTGTCAAAAATAAATAAAAATAAACATCAATATATTTCCTATTCTCTTTTCTCCCATGTTTTCATCTAGTGATGGATAATGAGTAATATTTTAAATGAAAATCCCTCATTTGTAGATTAAATTATTTTGTCCTTTTGTTTCATAGATAAACAATGGGTTTTGGACTCCTAGAGGCCTCTCACTTAGTGTGATCTATTGAATTATATTCCTATGCTAGTAAATTTTTCATTGCATCCTTCTAATAAAAATATGATAGGAAGAGAGTGTTGGAGGGTCGGGTTTGGATGTGGAGATAACACCCAATCTCTCTCAAATCATGGTTTTACTCCAACCCTTAACAAAATCCTTAAATATCATGCCTATATGGGTCATGCTTCTTGATTTTCCCCTTCAATTTTGGTATGCTTAATTTTTTTAATATATTATGAATGCTCTTGGTCACTTTTTACAAGAGGATGCAACATCATCAAAATTTACCCATATTAGCTATGCTCAAATTCTCATGGATAGTGGCATCTCTAAGGATCTTCCTAGGGATATTGTCTTAATCATTGAGGAAAGACCATGGACTTAGACACTCAATTATGATGATCTTCCATTTAATTATAAGAGATTCATCAATATTGGAAACCTTGATTCAGAGTACCCTTGTTCTCATCACAAGAAGGGTGAGGTGACTTGGTGGACCTGAATTCCCTCCACGATTATTTCATTAGTAGTGATTTTAGATATTGAGGATCACAAGTCCTTGATTTTCTCTATTCCTTTGTTGCCTCCTAGGGATGTTGAGATGTCATATATTTCTCCTAATGGGTCATATTATTAAGGCCTAGTATTGACCACTCCACCTGTTGACCTCTTATAGTTGGGTGTTGATTCTATTGGTCTTACTCTACTAGAGGATTTGGTGCAATATTTAACTCCTATTTCTATGCATGTAAGGGATTAGTTTTGATCTTTGGAAAAGGCTAGTACTCCCCTCTCCCCTCATTATGAGTCTTTCAAGGATGATTTCTCATAGAAAATTGTTCAAATATGGAAGAGATATCTTCCTATACATGCTTGTGTTTCCCACACCCAGGTCAAGGGTGCATGGAATGCTAGTATAAGGTTTTGTTGGCATTTGTTTTCATTTATGTCAACACTTGATGAGATTTCTGGCAATGGTTGTCATTGATATCAACACTTGAGGTTGTTGTATGTTTGGAATTGGTTGTCATTAATGGGTTGGTTTACATTGATGAATTGGTGAGATTGTACATGATTTCAACACTTGGTTGTATTGTTGTCATGGTTGTTAGCACTTGGGAATATTGTTGCATTGTTTCTTGGCATGTTGGTTGAACTAACATTGATGTATGGTGATATTATTGAAGTTCATGATTGGATGTCATGCTTTGTCTGATGCATGATGATGTTGCTAAAGTTCTTGGTTGTATGTCATCAAAGAAATACTGAGTATGGTTGTTTCTAATAGAGTTGATTCCATAATAATATATTACGATGAGGATTATAAGTGTTAAGATTCAAGGATTAGAAGTATTAAGGTAAGGATCAATAATATTGTTGACTATGGAGAGGTGTTGTTGGAGTTCTATAATGTGTCTTATGCTCTCTTGATTCCTTTTATGATGTACAAGGGTCTGAAAGTATGTTCTAGCCTTCGTAAGTTTCTCAAGTGTTTTTGGTTCAAGAAGTTGCTTTGAAGCCTATTTGGGAGAATGCTCTATATTCCTCTGCTTTTGAAGTTCTGGTCCTACAGGTTTGGATTCAAAGTTAGTGTTATGTGAATGTTGCACTCCTATATTTTTAGGTCATCAGTGTTGAGGATATTTTTTTGAATTGTAGAAAGTTAATAGTATTGTTGGTTGTTTGGACTAGTCCGGGAAATGCTCCATATTTCTCTACATTGACCCCTCTACTCCTGCAGCTTGGTGAATGTACTCTTAGTGTTTGTGCAATGTTTAAGTTCTAATTTTATGTGTTGAAGTTGTTTGCAAGTTGATCTGTTAATGTTATATCTTTTGGTTATGTATTTTGTGCTTCTTGGCTGAAGTATTCTACTCCTATTTGGTCTACAATGGTTGCTAATGGCATGGCAGTATGAAATAAGTACTTGAAGTGTTGCTAAATGTTCAAGGAACCTCCCCATGTGATTTGCATGATGAAAATTGATTTCTTTGTTGTTGCATTGCGTCTAAAATTGGTGTTTTGGGTTATGTGTGGACATTTGGCTGACATGAATTATTCCTTGGCTTGCATCGTGTGCTTAGAATTTTGTGCTAGAATTTAAAGATGTGTTAAGTTATATTTGGGTCATGACCTATCTTGGTTAGAACCGCGTTGAGTAATTTCAATAGGAAGTATGTTTTTGGGCTAATTGGTAATATACTACGTGTTTCATCTAAAAGTTACCTTATTGTTGACTTGTGTTGAGGTGTCCCAACGTGTGTGATGTTTTGGATCATATTGGAATATGTAATATGTTGTTTTTTGGCCCTCTCTATCTCTTGGATAGGACCACTTTACACCGCATTGATGTTTTGTGGTTGACTTGTTGGAATTAATATTTACCTTCTCTATCTAACCTAATTGAAGTTGTGAAGTGTTGCAGTGGATATAAATGCAAGATCTTTTTAGATGCAAAGTAGAGAGTGTGTGTGAATGAGGATGTAATTGAATATCAAGTAGAGAAGTGTGAAAGTACGAGGAGGAGAGATTAGATGAGATTAAGTGCCTTAGTTAGCATAGTGTTTTGTTGACATATGCTATGATTTCATATATCCTTTGTATCCTTCTTTGAGATAATGAGTCTCATTAGGTCCTTTGTATCTTTCCCTTCAAGTTGTGTTTGCTTCAGTCCTACAAGTCTTTGGAAGTGAGCCTAATTGTAATTTTGTAGTGAGCATTTATATTGTGAGTTAACTCTCACTGTGGTTTTCCCTCATTGGATTTTCCATGTAAATTTGGTGTCATCTTGTGAATGTGTGTTCTTATCTCTTTTATCATTGTTGATGGTCTCATTAGAGTTAGAATTGCTACATCTTCTTTTAATGAAATTGCTAAAGGTTTAAGCTTCTATATCATTCTACTAAATTGTTTGAGGGTTTGAAGTTTGAATTATGTTGAGGTTTTTAAGTTTCAAAAGGATGTATATTTAGGGTAGATTGATTCACCCCCCTCTCAGTCTTTGGAAGTGTTCAATAGGCTTATGATTGTGTAGGTAGCTATCTAGGTCTATTTTTTGTCAGCTAACTTGTAGTTGCATTATATAGTGTTTACGATCTGTTCAAAACTATCTTTGTATTGGCAACTTGGTGACAATATTGTAAGAGGTTTCAAGTCCTTTCAAAATATATATGTATGTGGTTTTTCTATGGGTTAGCTTTTTTTTTTCTAACATTTTACTATTGTTGAGGGTTTCAAGAGGCCCTTCAATCCTTCTTATTTACCGCCTTTAATAAAAAACTATTGAATGGGGCATTATCATAGCACATACGATTGAAATAGAAAAAATGCCACTAGTTTTTATTTATTTAACAATTATCATGATTTTGGAAAGAATAAATTTGTAAGTGTTATATTTATCTATTGTAAAATATTTAAAATATCTACAACAAAATTAGTGCTATGTAGTGCTCAATTAATATTACAATGGTATCTTAAGGGTAGAAGATACTTTTCTTTATGGATTCAATCAATAACTAATTTAAATTTAAGCAATATTTTTTTCAAAGTCAAGGAAATATCCCTAGTGGAGTTTCTAGAATGTGAGGGTGGTCACCTTAGATACACCTATTGGATATTCAAAACAACAAATATTAATTCAAGCAATTGTCAAATATGAATTCCATTGATGAAGCATATGTGCTCAATGGAAGTAGGATGTAGTTACTCATAAACAAACTTCAAAATATTGGAAGTAGGATGTAGTTTCTCATAAAAAAACTTCAAAATATTGGTAGCATGTACTTGAATGATGCACATTAAATATTTTGGAACCTTTTGGAGCTCTATTTATAGATTTTTAGATGGGAAGATGGATGGTTGGGGTTTTCTTAGAGAACCTATAGTGAAGGTTATTTGAGATGAGTTTCCTTAGATCAAGGAGAAGATGGATGACCATGATTTTTTTTCTTTCAAAATGGGTTCATGAGATTAAGTTGGCTAAAAATATAAAAAAATCATAAATAATTAGTTACAACCAAAAATAGGAGGGAAAATAAATTAGTTGATCATTTATTTTTTGGATTGTGGAGGGAAAATAGATAAATGAAATAATAAAAATAATTTAATTGGTATTGTGAGGTGGAAATAAAATTAATAAAATTATTTAACTAAACATGACATGCAAATTGAACTAATTAAATAATAAAAATATGCAATTAAGTATGAAGTGCAAGTTAAACTAATTAAATATGAAGTGCAAGTTAAACTAATTAAATAATAAGTATGAGATAAACTAAATTAAATAATATTAGTATTTAATTATTTTGTTGTGAACTATATTAATTAAATAATATAATATATCTAATAAATTATTGGTAGTCTTTAAATTAATTAATTAATGATGAGAACATTAGTATGGAGGAAGACTAACTAGAGTAATATTAATATGGTGGTGAATATTGATATGATATTAGGAATAGTTAAGATGTCTACAAGAATTATTAATTACCATCATTGATAGTTTAGATTATATAGAAATTCAATTGATATGTGTTAAATTAGTGATAATTTGTTTAATTCTCTTTCAATAAATAACTCTAATTTATTTAATTTTTTTCTAATGAATAAATTACTAATCCATAATATTAGAAGATTATATCTTTGTATAAACAATAAATCACTTGAATAAAAAAATAAAAATTCATATATTTTCTCTCTTCTCTATCTACATTTCTTATGCAGGTCATATTTTAAATACATAAACTAATTAAGGCAATTATATGTTGCAGCCCAAGACAACTTGGCATTTCTTTTGAATTGGTTTGAAAAATTCTCAGAATTCAGAGATGCGAACTTTTACATAACAGGAGAGAGCTATGGAGGTGCAAAGCTAAAATTTCTATAATTTTTTAGTTCAATTGATCAAATGATTTGAATATATTTTTAAACATAATAATTATGCTCATAATCAAATTCATATTGCAGGACATTATATACCTCAATTGGCAACCCTTGTGCTAGAGTACAACAAAAATCCAAGCATCACGCCTATTAATCTAAAGGGAATTATGGTATGTGTAGATTTTTGTTTTATCTTGAAATATATATCTTTTATGTCATTTAATCATGAAAAAAATGTAGAACAATGTATCCTACATAAAATATAAGAAAATGATATTTTGTCAAATATCATGCCATTACTTCTAATGTTCATGACACATATTTCAAATTTCAAATGGTTGCAGATTGGAAATCCCTATGTTGACATTGAGATTAGTATTAACAACGGTGAATTTCAATGGTCACATGGCTTGATTTCAGATGAAACTTATCAACTGACTCAAACTACCTGCAATAACTCTAGAATGTGGATAGAAAATTATGTTGATGACAATATATCTGATGCTTGTTATAATGTGTACTATAAAGTGTCTGGAGAAAGTGGAGATATTAATCTTTATGATGTTACCTTAGATAATTGTTTAGGTCAGAATGCACAATCGTCCAAGCTTCAAGGAGGAGTAAGTCCATGAAACCATGAACTGATCATGTAAAGTTTAATTGATTATTTTTTTATTAATGAGGCATGGGTTTAATCACAGGTTGATCAATGTTTGTTTTCCAACAGGTTCTCTCAAAGTTTTTCCAGAAGAATTTAAATGCTGTAAACGGAATTAATCTTTGTGCTCACAATGACGTAGATACATACCTACACACAGATGAGGTGCAAAAGGCACTTCATGCAAGAAAAAATAATGAGACGTATTCATGGATCACTTGTTCTGGGTATGTTTATGTTTCCTATATTTATCTTATAAAAATTATACTTTATTTACTTCACGAATGTTATTCTAATGGTCACAAACTCTAAATTTGACTTAAGAGTTTTCAATTTAGTATTCAACAATCACTACAATATATCTTTCTTTTTCAATTTCTCGAATATAAAATTTTGACATAAAACCTAGTTTGAACTAAAAGAGCTTACTCCACAATATCTTAATTTTCTCTTATTTAATTAAATTCAAGAAAAAATACCTAAAATTTATTGTATTTTAATTGAATTCTAAGAACAGAACATCATCCTAAATGGCTCTAAGAAAATTCACCGCCAGCAATTCACCATTGAAAAATTCACAGCCAACAATTCACCGCAAGAAAATTCACCATCATGAAAAATTCACTGCAGTAGAAAATTCATGGCAATAACATTTTTAATATATATTTCCAATATTTGAAAAAAATTCAAAGTCTTGGAAATATATATTAAAATTGTTAATTGAATTTTCCACCATAGTGAATTGTGTTAATTGTGTTAAGTTTTTTTATTTTATTTCTACTTTTATGTCGGCTAGGGTTAGGTAAATTCTAGAAGTTTAGGGTTAGGTAAATTCTAGAAACTTATTTTATGTCGGCCAAGGTAAAATAATAAAAATAATATGTCGGCCTATATTCTAGAATTTTCTTAATGTATCTAAAGTTCTCTATATAAAGAACTCATGTAAATATTTTTTACTCAAGCAATGTGAAAGAAGAATTTTGTTATTGTGCAGCAGCACAAATATTTTATTTTTTCCGCTTAATTTCTTTGCCTCTGCCCGCTATCAGAGTGGTATCAGAGCCAAGTGAAGAAGCAGGAAAAAGAGCAGATTTGAGGAGAGCAGATTTGAGGATTGCTGAAGTTGCATGTTTATTTTTGGTGAGCAGAATGTTGCCGATTAGTCAGTCAATTGAGTAAGCTACAATTTTATTATATATCATATTTTTATTGATAGCAGATTATTAAAAAAAAGGAAGAAATTTAGGGTTTACAGATACTATTTTAAAATATGGCGTCAAGTAGTGTGCAAACTCAAATTCCAATATTTTCTGGTAAAAATTATGATACTTGGTCATACAGAATGAATATTTAAAATATTAAGTAGTGTAAACTCAAATTCCAATATTTTTTGGTAAAAATTATGACATCATGAAATTAACACATTTAAAATATGGCATCAAGTAGTGTGCAAACTCAAATTCCAATATTTTCTGGTAAAAATTATGATACTTGGTCATACAGAATGAAATTAACATTTAATTTTGAAGATTTATCAGAAATAGTTGAAAATGGTTATACAGAACCACAGGATGAGTCTACTTTGAGCACTAATGCAAAAAATAAGTTGAGTGAAAATAGGAAAAAGAATAAAAGGGCTTTGCAGATAATTGGACAAGGATTGGATGATTCAGTCATTGGAAGGATTAAGCCAGCCACTACAGCCAAGCAAGCATGGGATATTCTGGAAACAACATATCAAGGTACAAGTAAGGTAAAACTTGCCAGATTGCAAGGACTCAGGAAAGAATTTGAAAACTTGCAAATGAGTGATTCTGATTCAGTAGATCAATTTGAAAATCGTGTTATGAATTTGGTTAATCAAATAAGGATGAATGGTGATGAACTAACAGATCAAAAGGTTGTAGAAAAGATCTTAAGAAGTATGCCTACTAAATTTGATACTATTGTTGTGCCAATTGAGGAAACTAAGGATTTGTCAACATATTCAATAGATGAGTTGTTTGGTACTTTGAAAAATTATGAGTTGAGATTGAACAGGAATAATAATACCTCATTGGAGAGTGCATTCAAAGCACAAATGACATTTGGCAGAGGCAGAGGAAGAGGAAATCTAGGATTCAGAGGAAGAGGAAGAGGAAGAAGCAATTTTCAAAGAGAAGAAAGGAAGAGTCCAGATCCAGGAGGATGGAGAAATCAAAGTTTCAATTCAAGGGGACGCTATAACAATCAAGCATCACAAAGGTATGACAAATCAAATGTTCAATGTTACTATTGCAAGAAGTATGGTCATATTGCAAATGAATGTCGAAAGAAGCAAGCTGATATGGGAAAGCAAACTGCAAATTTTTCTGAGAGTAATTCTGAGACATTGTTCATTAGTTGTCATGTAGCTCAAGAAAGTTCAAGTAACATTTGGTTTCTAGATAGTGGTTGCAGTAACCATATGACAGGAAATAAAGACTTGTTTGAAAGTTTGGATACTTCAGTGAAATCAGAAATTAAATTGGGGAATGATAATACAGTTGCAGTCATGGGTAAAGGTGCAATTAATGTGATGACAAAGCTTGGTAAGAAGTCCATTCCTGATGTTTATTTTGTACCTAGTTTGAAGCATAATCTCATAAGTGTGGGACAACTTTCTCAAAAGGGTTATAGAGTTGTTTTTGAAAATAATGTGTGCACTATATTTGATATTCCTCCTAGTAATAAGGTGATTGCAAAGGTTGAAATGACAAATAACAGAATGTTCCCACTTCAAATGAAAAATGAATTAATGGAGAATATTGAAGCAAGTTTCAAGGCATCAAGTCAAGATCAAGCATGGATATGGCACTTGAGGTATGGTCATCTTAACTTCAAAGGATTGTGTTTATTGAAAAGGAAAGAAATGGTAAGAGGCTTACCCCCTATTGAAGCACCATTAAGTTCATGTGAAAGTTGTATTTTGGCTAAGCATCATAGAACAAGTTTTCCAAAGGGAATGTCATATAGAGCATGGGCACCTTTAGAAATTGTGCATACTGATATATGTGGTCCAATGCAAACACCATCTTTAGGGGGAAGCATTTATTTTCTAACATTCATTGATGATTTTAGTAGGAAAACATGGGTTTATTTTCTGAAATATAAATCTGAGGCATTTGGAAAGTTCAAGGAATTCAAAGCATTGGTTGAGAAACAAAGTGGCCTACCCATCAAGGTATTGAGATCAGATAGAGGAGGTGAATTCAAGTCAAATGAGTTTTTGGATTATTGCAGGTATCATGGAATAAAGAAGTAGTTTACTACAAGTTACACACCTCAGCAAAATGGTGTTGCAGAAAGAAAGAATCGAACAATAATGGAAATGGCAAGGAGCATGTTGAAAGGAAAGAATCTACCTAATGAGTATTGGGCTGAAGCAGTAGCTTGCACAGTTTATATTTTGAATAGAAGTCCAACGAAGATTGTAAGGGACAAGATTCCACAAGAAGCATGGAGTGGTAAGCATCATAGTGTTTCTCATTTCAGAATATTTGGTTGTATTGCATTTGCACATGTGCCCAAGGAAACAAGAAGTAAGTTGGATGATAAAAGTGAAAAATGCATTTTTATTGGTTATGATGAACAATCTAAGGCATATAAGTTGTTTAATCCTATTACCAATAAAGTCATTGTAAGTAGAGATGTGTTCAAAGAGGAAGAATCTTGGGATGGAAACATAGACAAAACAATTACAGGTGTTGCAGCATTGCCATATAATGAACAAAGAAGAAAAAGATCAAGAAAACCAAGGAGATCAATCAAATGAACAAGGAGGAACACCATCAAGAAGTACACAAGGAGAAGTTGAGCAAGGAGAATCTTCAAGTCCACAAGTAAGTGATGAATCAAATCCTACACTTGCATCATTAAGATCAAAGCTTAAAAGCAAGAAATCTAGAAGTTTGCAAGAAATTTATGATCAAGGAGATAGGATAGATTTGCAATCAAATTTTGCTTTATTTGCTCAAGATCCTATTTATTTTGAAGATGCAATTAAGGAAGAACATTGGATTAATGCAATGAATGATGAAATGGAATCCATTGAGAAGAATGATACATGGGATTTAGTTGATTTGCCTAAGGAAAAAGATTGCATTGGTGTAAAATGGGTTTATAAAACTAAGTATAATGCAAATGGAGAAATTGACAAATATAAGGCAAGACTAGTAGCTAAAGGATTTTCTCAAGAATATGGAGTTGATTATAATGAAACATTTGCACCTGTAGCAAGACTTGACACTGTTAGAATGGTACTAGCTATTGCAGCTCAAAATGAATGGAAGGTTTATCAAATGGATGTTAAATCAGCCTTCTTGAATGGATATTTAGAAGAAGAGGTTTATGTGCAGCAGCCACCAGGATATGAAATAAAAGGTTATGAAGACAAAGTTTACAGGTTAAAGAAGGCACTCTATGGATTGAAGCAAGCTCCAAGAGCATGGTACAGCAGGATAGATTCATACATGATAAGCAATGGATTCAACAGAAGTACTAGTGAGCCTACTCTATACACCAAAGTCAATGAGCAAGGTCAAATTTTAATTGTTTGCTTGTATGTTGATGATTTGATTTTTACAGGTAATCTTTCTATTGACATGTTTAAATCAGCAATGAAGAAGGAATTTGAAATGACTGATTTGGGGTTGATGAAATATTTTCTTGGCATTGAAGTAACACAAAATGATAAAGGAATTTTCATTTGTCAAAATAAATATGCAAAAGATGTTTTGAGAAGGTTTAGAATGATAAATTGTAGTCCAGTTTCTACACCTGTGGCAATAGGCACAAAACTAAGTAGAGAAGATAATGAGATTGATTTTGATTCAACTATATTTAGAAAATTGGTTGGCAGTTTGATGTATCTCATAGCAACTAGACCAGATATAATGTATGGAGTAAGTTTGATTTCAAGATTTATGGATGCACCAAAGAATTCACATTGGCAAGCAGGAAAAAGATTATTGAGGTACATTGCAGGAACTATGAATCATGGCATATTGTATTCTACTTCAAATAAATTTCAGTTGGTGGGATATACAGATAGTGATTTTGCAGGAAGTATTGATGATAGAAAAAGTACATCTAGATATGCATTTCATCTTGGAATAGGTGTTGTAGCATGGGCATCAAAGAAGCAGCCTATAGTGACAATTTCATCAGCAGAAGCAGAGTATGTAGCAGGAACATCAGCAGCATGTCAAGCAGTGTGGATGAGAAGAGTCTTGAAGGATCTACTGCATGAACAAGAGGAGCCAACTATAATCTATTGTGACAACAAGTCCACCATTGCACTGTCAAGGAATCATGTTTTTCACAAGAGGACAAAACATATTGATACTAGATATCACTTTATTCGGGAGTTAGTGAACAATGGAGAAATCAATCTACAACATTGCAGATCTGAAGAACAATTTGCAGACATATTTACAAAGGCTTTAGCACAAGAGCAATTTGAATTTTTGAGAAGAGTTTTGGGCATTGTAAATATTAATATAGTTTCTGGTAGAAATTAGGGGGGAGTGTTAAAATATTCTGGTAATTTCTACCAGCTGTAGGTTAAGTTTTATTTATTTATTTTTATTTATACTTTTATGTCGGCTAGGGTTAGGTAAATTCTAGAAGTTTAGGGTTAGGTAAAATAATAAAAATAATATGTCGGCCTATATTCTAGAATTTTCTTAATGTATCTAAAGTTCTCTATATAAAGAACTCATGTAAATATTTTTTACTCAAGCAATGTGAAAGAAGAATTTTGTTATTGTGCAGCAGCACGAATATTTTATTTTTTTCCGCTTAATTTCTTTGCCTCTGCCCGCTATCAAATTACTGGTGGTGAATTTTCCTTGCAGTGAATTTGTCATAGCGGTGAATTTTCTTGGTGTGAATTTTCTGACGGTGAATTCCTGATAGTGAATTTGCCTGATACCATTGTAAATATCATGCAAATAAAATTTGATGGCATTCTCTTACTATTGTTACTGATCCATACATCATATGCAGGCCTTTGAACTATGATGAAAGTAATAGAGGAATCAACATTATACCCATTCTAACTGAACTTTTAAATTCTGATCTACCAATTATGCTTTTCAGGTAATACTTTCTTATCATTCTAATGAGCATAGATTTATTATTATTGTTGATTCTCACTTCAATAATTTTGTGTGATAAAATTTTGAATAAAATTCACAGTGGAGATCAAGACTCAGTTGTCCCATTTACTGCAACAAGAACAATTGTTAATATTCTAGCAAAGCAATCAAATCTATTCACATTCAACACATATGGTACTTGGTATGACAATAAACAGGTGAGTTCTAAGATTAATTTTAAATTAAATAGTTGATTATATATCAATTGAAAATAAATGCATCTAACAATATATAATGATTCTATATCATGGAACTTTAATTAGGTGGCAGGATGGACTCAATCTTATGGGCACCCAGTGGATGGAAAGAATCAAACTATTCTAACATTTGCATCAGTGAGAGGTGCCGCACATGAGGTTCCATACACTTCTCCATCTCAAGCACTCACTTTGTTCAAGGCTTTCATTGGAGGACTACCATTGCCTACTAATTGATCTTCACTATATAACAAAGCCAATTCCAACTCAAACAATAAGATGTTTACAATTTTCAATCTTCCCCTAAATTTAGTATGATCATCAAATCTAATTATTATTTTGGACAGCATTGATTGTTAAATAATTGACTTGATATAATATTTTGTAAGGATTCAATACTTATATTTTTATGGCTATATTCATTTATTCTTCAAAGTCCTCAAGAATTCCCAGAGGGACTTTTTGTAGATTTTAATATAGCTTCAAAAGTTCTATATGACTTTTTACCTTCTAATTATCTTGTTCATTTTATTTGTGTATACATTGCAACTGAATACAGTACTATCAAGATATCTGGTAGCTACCTTAAGACTGCACGTTGGGATAAGACAATGCAATGATATTCTAATAAAATCTAGTAGACCACATAATTTACCTTATTTATCTTATATACTGTAGGAAACCTACAAAGGATTTTTTTTTGTTTATCTTATATAACGTGTAGGAATATGTGCTTGCACTTCCTCAGAATTTGTTAGTGCCTGTTTATTACGCTACACATGGCTTAGGGCTTCACTATTAAAGGGCCACATATATATATTTCTAAAGGACAAATAAAATTTTCTTAATGTAATATTTACGTTAATAAATTTATCTTATTAATAAGATTAAAATTACTAATAAAGTTAGGTAAATATTAGAATAACAAATGTTCATTTAGGAGATTAAATGTAGAGATCTAAGCATTTAAGTTTAGAAAAAATTGTGAAGACTAAATTTTATTCAATGTAAAATTTTATTCATCATAGTATAGAAATTGAATTTTCTATCTAGAAGTCATCATTGAATTTTATTAGTTTGCAAATTCATTAATGCTTGAATATGTTTTCTAGGTGATCAATCTAACTTTATGTGGGAACATGTCCAAATATGTAGAAGTGATCTACAATTGATGAGATTGAACTTGCTAACAATAGATAGATAGATGTAATATGTTTTCATTGTGATCTTTGCTCCTTGTGAATTGTTAAGGATTGTGGTGTTGAAAGTTCCTTGGAGAAGTTTCTAGTTTTCTAGAGTCAAGTTCTTTTAGGTTGACATCCTTGATTGGAAGTTAGCTTTATGGTCATGGAAGAATGATGCAAGAAGATCTCTCAAAATTGGTTCTTGTAGTAATCCCAAAACCATTCTCATGGCTTCTAGTACTTGAGCTAACACATCCATGGTATGCGGTACACTAGAAAACCTCCTAAATGCTCATATGATACAAGGATCATTCATCCTTCTTAAGTAGATGACCGACATTCTCCAAATACGACACTCTCCACAATATTTTTTTTTTTGTGTAGCAATCATACTTATACAAAACGTTTTGGTGATTTCCACCATGGGTTTAGCAAGGTCTAACACATCTCCAAGCCAAACCAAAAAATCTAACTTATAACACACATCAATACCTTTTTACAAGAATCATATTTTAAACTTTCAATAATATAGTCAACATGGAAATATAGGTGGCACCTTTGTAGATCATACTATGCCAAAGTCGTCTACCAACACAATGAGCACTCACCTACAAATAATTCAAGAATACCACTATGGAGATATGAGGAGTCACACATTAAAATGGTTTAATTTCCTTATTAAAATATTCAACTTGTTGGAAAAACAAGGTGAACTAAACTACAATATTAACTTTTATATGTGTTTTCAAATCTAAAACAAAGATTACCCAATATGAAAGTGTGATTGCACATTCAACATAAATATAAAATCAACAATACCAAAAGTTGAGAAACACAAGATACAATATTTATGTGGAGAAACCCTTGTGAGAAAATAGATTAAGTGCACAAACATGGGAGACCAAAAGGGTCTTAAGTGGCCACTTTTTTTTTTATATTAGAAAAGGCTGACCTTGGATGATAAATTGAAGATAGTTACACTCAAAATTTAAAGATGCAATGAGAACAAGAGTCAGTGCTCCAAATCTTCTTTCTAAACTACTATTTTTTTTAAAAATGGTAAATATTAAAGGGTTCAAAAAGGCTTGCTAGACAACGTGTGTTGAACACCCAGAATACTGAGAGGGGGGAAGGGGGTGAATCGACATTCACTGAAATTCATTAACTTCATCAACTTTTAACACATTCAATACATCACATTAAACTTGAAGTAATGGAAAGGAACATAGAAAACATGCATCACATCAAGGAACACAAGAACACCAAATTTACGTGGAAAAATTAAAAGGGAAAAACCACAGTGAGGATTATCTCACAATATATATTGCAACCGGTTACAATGTTTGATGCAAAATGGTGGAGTCACTATCCAAGGACTCACTATCCAAAAGGGAGAAAGGCTCACTACTGGTGGCTCATTGCCAAAGGGATCATCATCACTACCTAGAATAGAAAGAGATAGAAGAAAGGGTGGCTTACTACCAAATATGAACTGCTAATAATGCATATGATCTATGCTAAAGATATAGTTGCACTGAAGCTCAAAACATTGACTTAACACACTTCATACTTCACCTCAACATGCACCAGATCTTGAACGTGCACACTTAATCACATACAAAAAACTCTTTCTGCAATCTTCGCATAAGGAATTAAACTTATTTATATACCACACTCAACTAAAACATTAATTAGGTTGGCCTAATAGATGTACTGTGCATCCTCATAACTTGTTGGCCCAAAATAAAAACATATACACCTTGTGGAAGAAACCAAAGCATATAACACATTAATATAGGTCAGCATGACCTATAATTGCTCCCATGATTCCACTCCATACTTTACTCAACTTCGCATGACCCAAAAATACTTAGTTCAACCACACATAGTAAAATTGTTGAAGCAAAACTGAATGAACCAACTGCTCATCCACACCTTGACACACAGACCACTGAAACACTTGCCACTTGGAATGTACGCACCTCTGACACTTGTAAACACTTCCACAAATCTGCATAGCAAAATGTTCATCCATGATGGAATGCAAAGCATTCCAACATACACTCTATATCACGAACATTGCCATTTCCAGATCGATACTCTGTCATCATTATATTTGACTGCAGAAGACATCAAGTCATAAAACTTTGGATTTAGGGTCTTCCAACACGTACCAATATTACCTCAAAACTCTATAACTAGATTCTTCATAGCAAAGCAATGTGGACCAAAAAATTAGTTCTCTAAACACTGAAAATTGTATTCTGAACTTAGGCAATTATCTAACCATTTGGACTTCTTTCAACCAACACTTCTGCATCTCTGCCATGGATTGCTATCAATAATGGGTTGCCATCAATGACAACACCATATACTGTCATACTCATTAGTCCTCATCAATCTTCCCATTCACAATCTCTTCACACCATCATGCTCATGTTACCAACCAATAATCTTCTCAATGACAAACAAGCTTCCAACAACCTTTCCCAACAAGTCAGGTTTCCAACAAAGTGATCCTATTTTATTTAAAAAATATAACACAGCGTCTAGTGTGCCCCTAAAATGTTAACATTTTTTAGTATTTCAAAAAATACTTCAGTGAGAAATTAGCTAATATCATATAGATTATTTAGCTAATATCATATAGTTTATACCTGTTTTGTTTCTTTGTTTTGGTACGTAAACATAGATTCTATTGATATAAAAAATGGCAAGTTTACATTGCTCCGCCGCAACGACCATAGGAGAAAACATAGAGACTCCATTTATAGACACTGTATTCATTCATAAGGCCGAGCCCCAACCAACCCATACCACCCACAATAGCCACGAGGGCAGACCATATTAGAGACCTATCAAAAACCCAGAAGAGCTTCCAGACATAGACCACAAGAAGTGACAGAAACACAAAAATCCATAAAAGGTCCATACATTTTAGCGCAGTTAATAAAAAAAACACAAAACACAAACATCATAGCCTTCATTCGACTTCCACACCTTCCATCTTCAAAAACTCATGAAATTGTCCCTGCCAGTCCACCTCGTGTGCGAGTTCCAGGTAAAGAAATTGTTTCAGAAATACAGCTCCCTGGATTGCCCTCGATTTATGCTCCCAGAGAGCCATTCCCTTCATGTCCAATAGAAAGGGAAAGCGCCTAATGTTTGCACTAGGGAGAAATAACTTAGACAAATATCGAGGTCAAGGAATTACCGATGCCAAGCTAAGCAATGATAATCGCATCCTCCACACCCCCAAGCAAGTCTGACATCATCAGCTTGCGAGCCATTAGCAAATTCGTAGCCTTCGGTGTTTCTAGGTCCAGAAGCGAAGTGACAAACCGTGAGGCAATATCCACATTTACCCTGTATCTCTCCTCAGACACCATAAATTCCATCCCTAAAACCAGTTTAATTGCCTCCATTACCGGGTTGTCATCCTTCAAGAACACCGGACCTCAACCTGTTGTCTGAGATCTTCCAAGGAAAGCCCACCACTTGTAAGTGGTAGCGAGCAGAATACGTGTCTCCATACTGCAGAACAAGTGACACAAATATGCTTCATTCACCACCAGCGTAACAATATAATGCCTAGAAAATGTGCCACATTAATTACTCTTATTCTCACTCTATGAAGGTTTAAAACTTCAATGGATTCTGGGCTCATGAAATGCCCCCTGTGCATGTATAAGGACGCCACATTAATGTGCATTCCCTCTGGGGTACCCGCGCCAACTTGGAAAAATGCTCTACGAATGCCAGATTTCTAACCACAACTTGAAACATGGAGAAAATAACCCTGTGCCAAACTATAGGTTGCTGCAGAATTTTTTGCCAAATTTTTTAATAAATATATTATTTTTTGTTAATTTTTAAAGTGGACACATCTTAAAAAATAGAAAATTGAAGGTGCTCCTCCATAAAAAATTTAGAATTGATCATTTAAAAAAAATATGTGTAGAATGGAGTCTAGTTTCTAAAAATGTAATTTATTTGAAATTCGACGACTGTTAAAAATACAATAAAAAATGCAACACACTAGTTTTTGACAAAAAACAAATACACTAAAAAAATAAAATAAAGATGAAAACCTTGACATACTCAAAACGTAAAGGAAATTGCATGGCTAGAAAGTTAAGAGAGCTTAAAATCATCATGGCGTTTTTTTACTTGACATTGAAATACATGAAAGCTTGATGGGGAGCACACTCGAGAGTATGCAATTTTTACTATTTGCATAAACATGTCTTTGGACGTTAGAAAGTCACTCCAAATCTTTGGGTTGGAAGCCCAAGGAAAATCCAAGCCAAAGGCTTAGAAATTTCCGAAATAAAACATAATACGAGTGCATTATAACACACTCACATTATGTCAAAGAAAAATATAACATGAGTGTGTTATAATGCACTCACAATTATGTCAAATCACATAATGCAAACACATTGTAACACACTTGTGTCATATTTTTTTTTGAATATTCATCTCCCTCTCTCTCTCCCACTCTTTATCGATCCTTCCCTCTCTCCATCACTCTATTCTCTCTCTCCTCCCTCTTTAGGTCTCTCCCTCTCTACCTCTTCCTCCTTCTCACCCCTCTCTCTATTCTTCTCTCCCCGTATCTTCTCTTTTTCTCCCCTCTCTAGGTCATTACCTCTTTCTTTTCAATTGAGGGTATATATTTTAGGATTGAGGGTATAAGGTTTAGGATTGAGTGAGTGTAGGGTTGAGGGTTTACCATATAGGCTTTATAGCCTAGGGTTGAGAGATAGTTTTTATGATTTAGGGTATAGGGTTGAGTGTTTAGGGTATAGGGTCAAGGGTATAAGGTTTGTAGTGGAGTGTATACGGTACAAGGTTGAGAGTGTAGGGTTTACAGTTGAGTTTATAAGGTACAATGTTCAGGGTATAGGGTATAGGGTTAACAGTATAATGTTTATGGGTTAGGGTATAAGGTATAGGGTCAAGGATATGGGGTTTAGGGTTTAGGGTTGAGAGTTTAGCATATAGGGTTGAGGGTATAGGGTTGTGTATAGCATATAGAGTTTAGGGTTGGGGATGTTTAATATAGGGTTGAGAAAAATAGGGTTTATGGTGCAGGGTATAAGGTTGAGGATGTATATAGGGACATATATGTGCATTATGTGATAGAGTATTTTATCTTACATACAATAATAAAGGGTTTATCTATCATTTGAGTCTTTTGTGGATAGATATCAAAAAATAGGATTAATGTTAAATATAATTGAGGCTAATATTTTTTGTAGTTTTCACAACATAATTAACAAGGTTATTCATTGGAAGCCAATCCAATTAGTTTGAAAATTTATTTGTTCTTCCTTCTTATGACAAATGTTGAGATGACAATATTTAAGGTAACTAGACCAGCTTTGACGTTGATCATTCTACAAAATTTCTTATGTTTATATAAATTTATGAGGCTTCATGATCTATGTAAATAAAAATGTCTTTCCTCAAGATATGGTAATTCCATGTTATTTGCAAGTCTGAATAATGTATATAAATCCTTGTCATACATGGGGCATCTATACATAAAATTAGATAAAATATCACATGTTAGGAAATTAGATTATCAAATTGATTCAAAACTACTCCAAGTGAATATTTGGGGGCATTAACCTCAATTTCAAAGGACTATTTCAAATCAATAAGAACTAGCATATGCATTAAATAAAGTCTCTACTTCAATTGTGTGAATGGTTGTTATAGTATTTCTATCCAAGGGAATTTTTCTTTTACTCACTTGAATGCTTGTTATAGGACTATTCAAATCAATAAGAACGAGCATACTATTAAATAATGTCATAAATTGCATCCTATGCAATTTTACATCCCATGAGTTGCCCCTTTAGATGAATTAAAAGATAATAATGCAATGTTCATTTTATCCAACTTTAATTTAATCCTTAACCCATTCGTTTCCTATCGGTAAAGAAAATTTATGTCTCAGATGAGTGTGCTTTACATAGAAATTTGCATAATGAGCGAATGTCCTGAATAGATTTTCAACTACAATAACCATTGAGATGTTATATTTCCCACCTACCAATTGACGTAATGCCTCTGCTAGATCACATATGTACTGGAATGACTCTTGCATGCATATACTTCCCTAAAAAACTCCATTTTGGGGGCTCTCTATCTATCTCTCTTTTCTTACAACACACAAGAAGGATACACCATCCTTTCATTTTCTCTCTTTCTCTCACTCTCATAGAGAAGCTCTATAGGTATTCTCTCTCACAATTTTATCACATCTATCAATTCAAGAGGGGAACCATAGGTTGTTGGTAACACTTTCCTATTATTTTTTCTTAGATAATATTATCTATACAATATCATCATTATTTATCTATTATATTTGTGATAATAGTTTTCCTCCTTTGTGGGGTTTATTTAGAACTATCACACATTTTTTTTATGCATTTTATCTATCTTGTTCCTGCCTAGTTGTTCATGGAGGTGGAAACACCAAAATAGGGATTTGACTATAGAAGCCCCTAAACAACCCCAATATTTCTCCTTCGTTTTATGTGCATAAGTATTGAGGATATTTCTTTGTTGGATGCTTCATTTCCTAGTTCTCTATGAGTATTTTCTTCTTTTCATCTTACTTTATCTCTTGTCTTTCACTTAGATTGAATTGCTTTAATTTATGTTATTCTCTATTGTTTTTCTACATTCTAATAGTTCCAAATATCATAACTGTTAGTAGTCACTTAGTTGTTTTCAAATAAATTCTTAGTTTTTGGTCCGTATGAGATGCCAACACGCTATGGGGACGTCCATGCACTGCATTTTCGCCCTTGGTCGAGAGCTCATCAATTTTTCCAGAAGACCTCTTTGACCTGCTCTTTCAATATTTGGATTTCTCACCTTTTAATTTTGCATAAAACATAAACATACACGCTTCATCATCTTGTCTTATCACAAGAGAAATTCATTTTGAGGTAGTTGAGGGCTATTTTCTCCTTGATACTTCATCATCTTAGGAGTAAAAAATTTCCTCTACATTTTGGTGAACCTGATGTGAACTCTCTTTCTTCCAAAACCATGGTCATTTTAAAATTCTAAAACTCTTTATTTCCTTTTAAGCCCTCTTATTTCTTGGATTTGGAAAGGTTGTGCAAATTTTAAGTGATCCTCTATGAGTTTTAGAATCCAACCTACTACTTCAAGAAACATAGTAAGAAGAAGCTTGAGGCCTACCATACCCCCTAATAGGTATAGTCCTAGTGGACTTGGTCCAATATTTTCTAGGAATCTTGAGCCTTTGGATCTCAACCAGTGTTCGATGGTCTTTCTCCTTCGAATTCTCCTCTAGGGTCTCCGTCTTTTGAAGATTATGAAGCTTATCTTAGGGCCCATTTGAGTAGGTTCAATCTTTTGAGGAGAGGCTTAAATAATTTGAATATTTTCTAAATTATGGTAACTTGTACACCCAAGTTGCTCCTATTTTCAATAGTTTGAGAAACTTACTTATCTTAGACCACAAGGGCCTTGAGTTACTCCATGCACTAACCAACATAGTCAAGACCTATGTACCCTCATACACATCGATCTTGAGTTGACCACAAGATTCCTAATTGGATATAACTGGTATTCAGTTGAATCCTTTAATGTCTAAAGGGTCTATACATATGGTGGATACTAATCCTTCTATACCTTCCATGACTTCCGTTGACAATAAAAACACTATGTTTGTACACCTTCTTAATATGGAATTAACATATCTCACATTCCTTTGGGTATAACATTCCCGCTTCGCTTGAATTTGTACCTCAAATCTCTATCGGCATGGCTAATTTTTCTCCCCCATAATCTAATCCCATTTTAAACACCTTATTGCAAAATATAGGTCCGATGCAATTGAAGTTAGCCAACTTAGCCAACACTTCCTCTCATTATACTTTGCAACCTTATTGCTGTCGCAGTCCTTTGGCCCTAAATATTCTTAATGTCCCTATCTCCCAGGGGTTGGAGGTTTCAAATTTTGATAAGTACAATGGAAAAGGTGATCCATATCTATTCAGATCTCATCATTCATTGCTGTGTACAACAATTTCCTTTATTAAGATGCATTGATAAACTATTTTTGTGGTCCCTTAAGGACACTATGATGGAATTGTTTTGCTCCATTCTTGACAAATCTATTTTCACTTTTGAGAAATTAATCAACTAGTTCTTTCAGCTCAGTTCTATGCTAATATCAAGCTAAAGGTCATGCTCACTGACCTCCTCCACTGTAAGTAGGGAGCTAATGAGAAAGTGACTAATTTTATTGTGCATTATCAATATTTATTTGCTTAGATCCCCTATGCCCTATCTAATTATGATTTTCAATGTGTATTCACTTGGAATTTGTATTAGTGTAGGTTTTTCTTTTCCTAGTGGGTTAATTTATTTTCCATTAGTCCTACATTTTTTCTATACTTTTATTAAGCTTTCTTAGGATAATAAAGTGAGTTTATAACTAGGAGCTAAGTGATGTAGTGTCCCCTTCCTTAAAGGGTGGAACACTTTCCACTTTTGGTGGCATCCTCCACTTTTTGTGATTGATTCCTATTGGTTCGATTTTCCACCTCCATCCTCTCTTTAGTTCTATATAACCTCATTACCTAGCTTGAATTTTCATACTTTTCTATACTTTTGCATACATTCATCTTGGAAGATCTTAATGTAATTATGTCACATTGATATTGCATAATCTCTTGGAGTCTTGGTTTGCATTCTTTATTATTTTCTAGTTTAGGTAATTTGATTTTCTCTTAAAAGGTTCTTTGGGTTATTCAATCCATTTTAGATTTCTAACATTGTATCAGAGCTCTTTTTTTTAGAAATCTAAGTTTGTAGATTCCTCATTGAGAGATTGAGTTTTTTCATATAAGACCTTATAAATTCCCATATGCTCTTATCTTGTGTTTTTAATGATCTAGAGAATAAAAAAGGGTTTGCAAAGATTTAATAATCCCTTTATATTGAATATGTGTTTTGTGAATCTAAGTGATTGCAACATTTTTGGTTATATTGGAAGTATTTTTGACTATTCCTATGTATCCAAGAGGCTTGAGAAAGTCAATATTGTCTTTCATTTCATCTAAATTGGAAATTGTTTAAATTTTTTGTAAATAGATGTTTGAAGCTCAAATTTGGTGAATAAGTTTTTCCAGGAGCATTTTTGGCTAAAATGGACCTTTCCATTGCATTCAAAAGGTCGAGGAGATGAATTTTAACTTATAATTCACCTATATTTGTGAAACCTAGAAAATAGGTGAGGGGGGGCTCTATCTTTTGGGAGATGAAACCTAAGACCTATTTCACTTAGTTTCACTCAAGGAAACCCTAGAGATCTCAATCCAATGATGGAATAAGGGAAAGAGATCTACTAAAGGTCTTCCTAGGGTGTGATTAAAGACTAAAGAGGGGTTCACCACAAAGCTAGGGCTTGGAAAGATAAGTAACATGCAAAACCTAATGATGTGCAAGACTTAAATAAATGACCTAGAAATGAATGCAAATTATAACATAAAATTGAGAAATCAAAAGGTGCACTTGGAATGCAGCAAAATCTCAGTTAAAGATGCAGAAATCATGAAAATATTGACTAATGCACCTTGAGACTCATAAGCTGGAAATTTGTGTGATTTAGTCCCAGTTAGGGTTTCTAGGAAAGAACATAAATCTAGCAATGACAAGTTTGGAACTCCTGAAATCTAGAAAAATCACTGTACTATGACTCATACATCACAAGTGGCATATTAGGCCCATTAATTTTTTTTGAAAAGCCAAAGCTTGAATCTACTTTTCAATCTCTGCTCTTTCTTACCAATCTAATTTTTGGATCTGGATTTGTAAAAAGACCTGCAAAACATAATATTATATTGATTTGCTTATGGGGGTTTTTCCTTGGTCAAACCCCTAGTTTGGTAACTAAACCTTGATAGAAATAATGGATCTTGTTCAAGTAAATGTGAGCATAAACCCTAACCTTAAGTGTATCTAACATTAGGAAATCTAAAATGCAATGCAACCATATTCTAATGTGCTAGAATGGGATGCATGAATGAAGTATGAAGATGATGACTCACTTTGGGAGACCTCTAATCATCCTAATAAGCCACAATAATGCATTTACCTTCCTTTAGGATGAAAGTAAATGATAATGCAAGATGGAATCACTTAGGAAACAAGTCATTAGGCTTGGTTTGATGGCTAGTTGCATCTCCCCAACCTACAATCCAAGATGATTCACCATAGGCAACCATCATCAATCCTTGACAATGCTATATCTTGAATGAAAGTGAGCTTGAATACCTACAAAAACACTGTAATGCTACTCCAAGACTTCATCTTTGCTTACTACTTGCTCTTGAATGCTATTATGAAAGAATTCTTGAATGCTTGTGAATGCTTAGATCTTGGATGGCTTTCTCTAGATGAAAATAATGATTTGGAACCTTGTTTATATAGGCACTTCATCTAATTTACCATTATTTAGATATCAAATGTTGACATCAACTAAAAATTTGAATTAAAAACCTTGATTTCTTGCTCAAACCCTAAAAAGGGGCCACACGAGACTCATATGCCACTTGTGGAATATGGTTTCCACCTAAGGGGACTCATACACCCAAGGTGGCGTTGGGGTGGGCCAATGTTGGGTGTTAGAAAATTGAATGCTTTTGTTGATTTTGTTGGGATTTCAACTAAAATAAGCCTTGAGATCTGAAATAAAGGGTCTTAGGGGCCTATTAATGATGATTTAAAGGGTTTTAAATGCAAGGGTACTAAAATAGGTCCAAAGTAAGTGTGAAATTGTACCATCTCCAAGAAGGAAGTACAATTTTCTACACTACAATTTGGTGCGAGAGTCACCAAGGTAAAGGGGATTGCCAAGAGGACCGTATGACACCCCTAGTTGTAGGTCATATGATTTTTAATAAAAAAATTGCAAAAGAAAAATTCAAAATCAGCCACTGTATTAATTTTTTTCCAAAGAAATAGAAAAAATGATTTTTTTTAAGCACACAACACCTAAGAACTAAGCATAAAACAAAAAGGCCAGGCACCCAATGCTTAAGGCATTGTGTGGGGCTTAATAGACCATTGCTTATAATTCATTTCCCATAGCTAAGTTTCTAAGTGAAAGGAGTGAAACTACCACTGCTTGGTTAAGAAACATTAACTACCAACAATCCCCTAACCGTGTAGTCAATGTTATTAAGCTACTAGCCACTAAACCAAAAACTACTGATAGTTTTTTGCAATGTCACCCAAATTTAGTCACTCCTCCACCCAAGTGTTTCTTGAGTGTCCAGAAAAACTAGTGGTGTCACTTGAGCTCTACCGAAGGGCCACCAACCCCTCCAATAGGCCAAAATGGGTCTTTTTTAAAAGTTGCATAAATTTTTGCCATAGTGTCCATTTTTGAAAAACAAGATATCATTGTGTAGTGTAGAAAATGGTATACCTTTACAATTTTAAATTATGTTTGGGTCCCTTAATTTATTGGACTAAATTAAGCTTCTAATTTTCTAAATTATGCATTTCAAAGCCTTATTCTTACCATTTTCTGAAAGGGGAACCGACATTAAACAAATGCATTCAATCATTAATTTGCCTTGGATCATTAGTGTACTAGAATTTTGGACCAAGACCCATTCACCCATGGGAGAATGGGTCCCCTTCCTTAGCCAAGACCCAAATTTGAATATGTTTTTGGAAACATTTTAATTACTAAAATTTAAATTGTAAGTGTTGGATTTTGGAATCTAATTTTTGGGAAATTAGACAAACACCTATAAATACATAGCCTTTTGATCATTTCAAATGTAAAAATTAAGGAACAACTTTTGAGAATAAAATATTATTGTCAAGAGAATTGAAGACCATCTTTATCAGTCATTTGTAGTAGCAATTCAAGATCCAACATCATGTTAAAGTTTATATTTGTTCATGTTGTCTTGTGAAGGCTAACATTGAGTTGTAGGTCTTCAAGCATTCAAGCATTCAAGAAATTTTTTCAAGTAAGATCCATACCCTTGGAGTGATGTGTATGACTTCAATCATTCAAGGAAGCCATTGAAGGGTGGTGAGTTGCAACAACTTGTTCATTCATCATTTCCTTCCTTTCTATTAAGGTTTTCATCATTGACATTTCCATTGTGAAAGCGGGAACACTATTCATGGGGTTTGATTGAGGAAAACCCCTATATGGCACAACATTTTCCCTCTTTGTGAATGTGCAGGTTACAAGTTGAAGAAGGATTGAAGAGATCTTGAAAATAAATTTTGCATTGTTGCATTTGTTGTCACAAAATTTCTCAAGACATAGAGACTCACCTACAAAATTTATTTATGACAGTCTAACAAATTTGCAAGTGGAAAACAAAAGCTTAGATCCAACACTAGAGGACCTCAAAAGTTGATCAAGACCCCTATAGAAAGACCCATTCAATTGGGTGAATGATTTTTGATAGGCACATAAAAACTAATTTTTTTGAGGTTTTTTGTCATTTATGCTTCCCTAATCCACTTGAAAATTGTTGTTTTCATTTGTTAGTTATTAGGATCTTGTAGTTTTCATATTAGGGCATATAGGATCATTAATATAATCACTCCAAAATATTCGAATCCATTCCAATCCCCCATTAGATGTAGATTCAAGTCTGATTAACTCACCTTCAAGGATGTAAGTCAATATTTTCACCTTGTGATCTACAAGTCTAATGAAACTTGTAAAAAGGCCCATTGAATCCTAGGTTCTTTGCATTTAGGACCTAGGATCACCTTTTTCTATATTTCATTTTGGTGAACCCTACATGTTAACACTATAAAATTTCTGAAATCAGGAGTTTTTCAAACCCTAGATCTAGGTTTTGCCTTCCATTTCTCATTTAGTGTTTCATCTTTGAATCATAAATTTTGCATCACATATTGCATTATTGATCGCATTAGAGTCATTTTTAGATCAGATTTACATTTAATTATTATTCATTAAGTGGTTAAAAATATAAAATTGCTCATTGCATGTAAATTGCATCTTTCATTTTAGATAAAAAACAAGTAAAAATATTACATAGTTTTGTTTCAAATTTGCATCATTTTCAGAATTTTGCAACTTCAAAGTAGTTAAGTTTTGTATATTAGATCTAAAAATTGCATTCAAAATTGTCCTTTACTATTGCATATTTGCATTGGAATCGCATTGTCTTAAATTGAAAAACATTGCATTGTATGATTTTCAAATTGCACTAAAATCATTATTTTCAGGTTGTGGCATCTTAAAATCAATCAATTATTGCATTTTAGATCTAAAATTTGCATTTTTTTTTTCTTCAGAACATTCTCACCTTTGTTTCATACTTGCATCTTGCATCAACTTGTTCTAAATTGAGCAAAATAAAAAAATGCAGTCATAGTTAACTTGTTTGCAATTGGAGAAAGAAACATCAAACAAGAACATAAAGATTCATTTTTTTAGTGTTTATAACCATATAAAAAGACCCATTCACCCTTGGGTGACCCTATCTTTGTACAAGTGTCTCAAAAAAAAATTTCACAACCTTTTGTCTATATTATTAGTCCATTTCTTCCTACAATTGTTTGATTTGAAATTTTGAAAAAATATTATTGCATGTGCAAGAAAGGTGTCTGTTTTCTTGATTGATTACAAATTTTTGAAATATGATTGCATTTCAGTATTGAAAATCATCAATTGTGTAGGATAATAGATTAAATTTTTGAAGCATTGCATAATTTAGATAGATTAGTAATCATTGTTTGTACACACTCAAAACCCTAGATTGTTACAATACATTGCAAAATTCATAAGGCAAGTAGAAGCATGCTTCCTTTTCAAAGATGTGATTTAGATATAGTAAATAATGGTTTGAATAAGTACAATATCCCTACTTTTGAGTACATTATAGGGAAAATAAATGAGGTCATTAATAAGCATGTTAGCCATTCTTCCAATGTCTTCCCTAGTTATCAGAGTATCTTGTTGAAAGAGAATGAAATCATTGAAACATTTCTTAATATAAATTTTCCTATTATTAATTCATCTCCAAACATCTCTCCCACTTGAGATAATGTTTTGGTGCAAAAGGATACAATCATAGACAATCATGACAATCATATTTTTCCTTCTTCCAATACCTCTCCTATTTGTGATGAAGGTATCTTGGTGTTAGAAGATCAAATCATTGAGTATAATGAGAATCTTGTTTTCCCCTCGTCCCCTACTTCTCCTAATTGGGAAGATATTAATTGCACAAGAGGATGAGATCATTGACACATTCTTAACATTGCTTTTCCTAGTCTTCATTCATCTCCCAATATACCTCCCATTTGTGAGGATGTTTTGATATAAGAGGATAGAATCTTAGACAATCATGATAATCATAATTTTTCTTCTCCTAATACCTCTCCTACTTGTGGAAAAGGTATTTTGGTTTTAGAAGATCCAATCATTGAGTTTCATGAGAATATTGTTTGTCCCTCTCCAAGTGCTTTACCCATTTGGGAAGATATGGTGGTACAAGAAGATGACATTATTGATACATTTATTTTGAAAGATAGTAAGATGGATTGTTTAGGGGTGAAGATTCTAAGGAAATCTTAGATTCCATCTCATTAGAAAATCATCAACAAGAAGTTAAATTTGTTAAAGTTATGAACACACAATTGGCCATTAGATCTAATTTGATTATTGGGCCTCCTAAAACTAATTTTGGGCATCCTAAGAGTCCTATAATTATTAAAACTCTTAAGTCACCTCCCAATCCACTTATCATTATAGGACCTCCTAAACCTCATGGCCATATCCTAAGTTTTGTAAAAAAAACTTACTAGTAATCATGTGTTGCAACAACCAAGTTATCACATAGTTGCTCACACATATAACACTAGGAATAACAAGCAACCAAGAAAAACTCCAACATTCATCCCATTGCCTCAACCATACCTACCACCCACACCTAATATATAACAACATAGTGGTAAAGAATATGATCTTGTTGAGCAACTTCAAAACATTCCTGCTAAGATATCCTTATGGGATTTGATTCAAGCATCACCTGTTTATGATAGTATGATTCAAAATTCCTTGCAAAAAGTTTTCATTCCTCCTAGTGCGCAACCAAATGATGTAGCAACTTTGATTGAGAAAATGAATTCACCCAATTAGGACATTGTCTTTCATCAAAGTGAATTACCTCCTTTGGAAATTTAGAAACAAAATGATGCTTTGATGATAGTGGCTATCATTAATAAGTTTGGGATTAGGCATAATCTCATTGATAATGGTTCAAATATTAATGTTTTTAGTGTAAATATTTTGGATAAATTGGAGTGAACAAGACTAAAATTCAACTAGACTCTTTGTCTATCCATGGTTTTGATAATGTGGGAAAGCAATCGCTTGGTGTGATAACATTGCCATAAAGGTTGGCAAGGTTACATTACAGAATCCTATCCAGTTCATGCCTCATGATATTTCATATAATCTTCTCTTGCATATACCATGGATTCATGAAATGAATTTAGTCCCTTCAACATTAAATCACCTGCTGAAATACAATTACAAAAATAAGGTTTACATGATAAAAGTTGATCCAAAATTTGAGAATTGTTTACAAACCAAAACAAGAATGAAGAATCCTCTTACAAAATTAACACCAACTACAAAAGTGGAACCTTTACAATTTGAGGATAAGGAGAAGTGTCTTTCATTAGTGAGTAAGTTGTTAGATGATAAGTGGGGTTCATTAGATTTTACACCTAAATTAATGGGAGAATACAAGATTACACACAAATCAGGAAAAGAGAAAGAAGAAAGAATGGTATCAACAAAATCTACCACTAAGTCATCAAAAACATCTCATTCCACAAATTTTAGCAAAAATAAGAAAAAACATTATACATCCACTTATGATGAAGATGATTATGAAAAACTACCTTCCTCAAAAGAAATGAAAACACTTTATGGAAGAGGTTATGAGCTTTAAAAACAATTTGGATATAATGAAAAAGAGTGTGGGATAAGAGAACAAGAAATTTGTGTCCCCATAGAGCCTAACATGCAAGAAAAAACAAGAGGTATTGGTTATTGTCCTTCAATTAACAAATAGCATTTTTTTCTGCTCCTTGCCATGTGGTAGCTGTATTATCATAACATATTCACTACAATACATGGGGGTATAAACTTGGCTTTAGGAAATCTATTTTATTTTGTAAGGAGAAACATATCATCATCCATTTGGCTCACCTTTTGTCTCTAAACTTGGGGGGAAATGGGTTAGTTATCCTTCTCCTAAGTGTATTTCTTATTGGGATCCCTTTCTATCTCCTTAAAGCATTAGTGTATCAAGTACACTAATATTTTAAGGAGGGCATATAGTTCCTCGATTATTATTTGCATGTTCCTTTCTTAGTGATGATGGCATACATATTCTAGGAAGTGTGACCATACTAATCAAAGTGTGGTCTTCTTGATTCATGTAAAGTATCACTTTTATGGTAGTGTTGGGCTTAATGTCCCATAAGAGTGACCTTTCTTGGTATATGATATTCCTCTTGGTGGTGATGCTATGATTGGAATTCCCTAAGGCATGAATCTTTAATTCCTCGAGTAGTTCTCTCTTGGTGGGGATGACAAGTATAATGTTCCATAAGGTGAGACCTTTCATGCATTAAGTAAAACCCCTTTGATTGTATTGATTATTTACCTTTTTAACTTTATTGCATTTAAACCTTTTCATGTTCATGGCCACTAAGCATAATAAAAATTGATTTCTAGTGGTGTCATGTGTTTCATGATTTCTAAAACATCAGAAATGGATTGCTTTATGGTTTAGGACATAAAACAACACATTTCACGATCATTCTATTGAAGGAGAAACCCTAGAGATCTCAAACTAAAGTATGCAAAGGGGAAAAATATCTTGCAATAGGGTTGTCCTAGGGTGTGATTATAAACTAATGAGGGGTTCACTACCAAGTTATGGCTTGGAAAGAGTAATGAAATGAAAAACCTAATGTCAAAACCTGATGCAATGCAATACTTCACTAAATGACCTAGAAAAACATGTAAAACAGAATAGAAAGCCAAGAGATGAAGGGTGTGCACCTGGAAACCTGTAGAGGACTAAATGAAGCTCTAAAATGTTGAAAATAGTGATTTTAAAGTTGACTAGGACTCATACACCAGACTAGGAAATTTAGTCCTAGATTAGGGTTTTTGGGCAGGAACAAGTTTCTAACAATGTAGGTTCAGGATATGCAAAAATCTTCAAATTTTCCTATACTGGGACTCATACACTAGAAGTGGTGTATTAGTCTAGTTAGTGCTTTTTGGAAATTCAAAGTCAAATTCTACTCTTCAATGTTTGCTCTGTCCTTTCCACCTAATTTCTGGATCTGAAACTTTGATTTGCAACTTGTAGAATTCTACCAATGATCTCCAATGCAAGGTGACAAATTTGACAACTTTGAACACTTTGACAACTTTCTCCAAACTTTCTCTTCAATGTGTCGTGAACCTAGACCTACAAATAACACACTAAAGAGAGGGAAAAATGTCATTTTCTTAGTGGAAAGGGGTTTTCCTTGGTCAAACCCCATTTTGGTAATCAAACCTTGAAATGAAATGAAAGAGGAAAGAGGAATGATGAATGAACAAAATGATATGTTGCAACTCACCAAACCCTAGCAATAAAGTGCTGAAAACATGTATGATATGGATCCAATAGACGTGGATCTTGACTCTTTCTTGAATGTGATATATCTTGAATTGAATGCTAGCTTGAATCATGAAACCCTACATCACAATTGTTAGCTCAAAAACATGATGCATGATGACTTTGACATGATGCTTGATACTTGAATTATTCTCTAAAACATTTGATAATCAACCCTTGAATGCTCTTGTGAACTATTGAATGCTCAAATTTGTTGTAATGCATGAATACTCAAGTTGCTAGGTTATAAATGAGTGAAATAACCTTGTATTTATACTTGTTTATACCAAATTTCCAAAAATTACAACACTACAAGCCAACTTTAGATCTAGGAGGATAAAATCTTGCCAATAATTTGAATTAAATTTGATTTTGGGCCACAGAGGAATCATACACCAGAAGTGGCATATGAGTCCCATTAGGCATTAACAATGGGACATATTTTCAAAATTGCTTAGAATGATGTGAAATTAGGAACAAGGCCCAACAACCTAGGTGGGACTGATACACCCAAGGTGGCAGATGAGTTCTAGATCACTTAATCTAGGCCACACAACCTAAAAAGACATGAATTATGATTGGATGTTGGTTTATGTCAGGATTAAATCCTCAAAAATATGCATTAAATGAGGCTTGTGGATGCAAAATAAGGCCAATTAAAGCATAAAGAAGCCCAATTATTAATGACAACCATAGAAAAGTGTGAAAGTGTGTTACAACACTTTACAACACCTTAAATAAGGTATAATTAAGTCCATTTAGTTTAAAAACCCACATCAAGAGGCATCCAAGTGAACCAATGTTGGTAAGATAGGATGACAATGATCAAGCCCTCAGGATTATGATCCTATGACAAACCCACATAGGCACAAAATGACACACATGAAAAAAATGATATGAAGAGAAAAATCAAGGCACAAGCATACACTTCCAAAGATAAGGAGAAAGGAAAAAGAAACCAAAGAGGGGTGGATCAAACTTTGACCATTTGTCCATCGTGATGTGGATCATAGCTAATATTTTTTTCCAAAATTGCATGCTCACTCTAAGGCAACAAAACTCTAGGTTTTCCACTAGGTGAGTAATAGAAGAAGGTGAGAATCATACACACGTGGCTGATATGTGCTCACACACACATGTGAGTGACTAAGGGAAATTCATATCTCGAATTGGCTTCCAGTCCAACCAGACCAAAGTTATACATATTGATAACTTTGATAAGGTGCCACACAAAAATGAACTTCAACCTTCATGAAAAATGCAACCATAGGGAACATTCGAAGGAGTCTTGCTTTATTCATGTAAGGTATTTAACTTAGGGAACGTTGTGGCCAATGTCTACAAGAGAGGACCAATAAAATGATAAAAGATTCACAACTTAGGGGATGCAGTGTGTCGCATCAAGACAATAAGAGGAATATAATATGCTAAGAGAGATCACACTCTAAAGGAACATCATACCCAATGTCACCACATCACAAAAAACACATCACATGAAGCAAGAAGACTACACCATGAACATGAAAATGAAAAATGAAAAAGAATAATGCCAATGTATTCCCCCACTTTAAAGAAATTACTAAACACCATGTTGTGAGAAATTACATTAAAGTAGAAAATGATAAATGCTAACAATAAAGAAGACATGAGAGCTAACTTGGAAATCCCTATGCCAAGTCATATGTTTCCAAATGAAGCTGTCATGAAAAGGAAAAGAGAGAGAGGTTTCCCCCAAAATGAAAGTCCAAACACATGAGGGATCCATGGATTTAGGGTTAGTATGTTCTTGCTACAATGTTTTTAGAGAGCTTCAAACTATCCTCAGTGCCCAAATACATATAAAACTAGAAGAATGACACAAAGAGAGTTAAAACAAAGAAAAACCTTTCAGATCAACATGGAAGAGAAATGAATGTCTTGACGCCTTGCATCATCCCCAAAAGGAGAACACAAGAAAAATGAAAAATATAAAGAAAAATATTTTGGGTCAACATGGAAGAGACATGGATATCTTGACTCCTTGCATCATCCCCAAAAGGAAAACACAAGACAAATGAAAAAGATAAAAGAAAATCTTTTGGGTCAACATGGAAGAGACATGGATGTCTCAATGCCTTGCATCATCCCCACAAGGAAAACACAAGACAAATGAAAAAGATAAAGGAAAAGATTTTGGGTCAACATGGAAGAGACATGAATGTATTAACGCCTTGTAGATCATCTCCAAAAGGAAAAAAAACAAGACAAATGAAAAAGATAAAGGAAAAGATAAAAGATTTACAACATAGAGAAGAATGAGGGTACAAATAGAGGAATGCCACAAAGATCAAGTCCGTCTATCCAAAGACACTAGTACCAACCATGCGATGAATGTTATCAGATCTTTGGAAAACACCTTACACACAAGGTCAAGTCCATCTTCACTTTCAAGTATGCTATGAATGTTATCTATGGTAGGAATGGCGGTAGTTGAAATGTTCTCAGTACTTATTTGATTTTGTAGGTTTGCTAAGTCTTCATAACTTTGGATTATGTTTTCTTGCGGAACACTAGAAACCATTGTTTCAACATACATCAAACTACTTGAAGGAAAAGAGTTGTTAAGGGTATGGTCCATATCTAGTGTACTAGTGTCAACACTAGTAGTGAAATAGCTAGACAACCCAAGATCCACAATGATTGTGCTATCGTGGGATGTCATGAGTCTCAAAATTTATCTCATTATATTATTAGCAATAGGACACCAAGTAGAAATGCTCATACAAGGGATACTAAATGCAAGATGGATGCAAATCCAATTTAAATGAAATTAAGCTAAATGAAATGAAACAAAATATCTGGAAACTAAAATAGAAAGTTATCAACAGAAAACAAGAGCATAGAAATAAATTTTTGAATTTTGCAAAATGTAGTTCAAAATATGCATTGGGACTAAATCACCCAAAGGGGTGTATGAGTCCCAATGAGGGTTTTTTTTCATAATTTTTAGAAAATTTAAATTAATTTTTATGCTTTTTAGTTTGGATGCTCTGTAGACTAAATGCAAATGTAGATTTTAGATGATTTTCAATGATGCAAGATGCAAAAATGCAACCTATATTCACTTTCACTAATGCAAGATTTAGAAACCCTAGAATGCAAATTAACTATTGTAAAATGCAATGCAACGTTAATGGAAGCAAAATATAGGATGATGATGCACTCCAAATTAGAATTAAGATGTTCTAAATGTAGGTTCACCAAAATAAAACATCGAAAATGGATTTCTTATGGTTTAGGACATAAAACAACACATTTCACAATCATTCCATTGAAGGGGAAACCCTAGATATCTCAATCTAAAGTATGCAAAGGAGAAAGAGATCTTGCAATAGGGTTGTCCTAGGGTTTGATTATAAAATAATGAGGGTTTCACCACCAAGCTAGGATTTGGAAAGAGTAATGAAAATAAAAACCTAATTTCTAAACCTAATGCAATGCAATACTTCACTAAACCTAATGCAATGGAAGGGTAATGAGAGGGAAAATAATTATAAAAGATGAGGGGTTGAGTAGGAGTCAACAATATGCTAGGTAGAAAGTGGAGACGTCAACAATTTGAAAGGAAGGCTACTAGAAATTTTGATGCAACTGCACTCACACAGACTTTTCATAGAAATATGACAAGTCTTGTATTAACTAGACTTGCCTAATAAAATTATGTCAGTTAAAAAGATTGTATAGAATTCAAGTTACCCAGTCGGTGAAAAACTATATATTTTAATTATAGATTGTGGTCACTATCGAACTAAGTAGACATTTCTTTATGTCACATTACTACTAATTACTTGTGGAAATTGTGTCGAGTACAAACTCGCATATTTGAAATTATGGAATCTAATCTATACAAAAGTTAATGTTATAAGCATTACGCTCAATCCCTACGTTAGATCTTGGCAATATCATCTCACTTGTTAAATTTATATAATATTTAAGTGGGGTAGATATATAAGTGGGATTCAATTCCTCAAAATATTGGTTTTAAATTAGAATATTAATTTGATTCATTTTAGTAATAATTTTTTTTTTCATAATTATATATTAGCAATCACACTTTGGTGTGTAATTGGTATGTCTAAGGGTTGTGGAAGGTCAATTAGGGAAAAATGTGATTTATTTTTTGTATATATTTGTGTAGTACATGAGGTCAATTGGTGGGTCATTTTAAAAATGATATTGTTTATATATTATTATTATTACTATTTTTATATTATCAATTTTATTTTATATTAACATACATATAATTTTCTTTTTCCTAACTTATCCAAAGATCAATTGAATTATGAGTTTTTTTATAAATTAATTTAACTTGATCTATATTGAAATATATTAATTATTAATTATAATAATTTCATACTTATATTTAATATTTTGTATTTTAGAATACAATATATAATAATAATATAGCCTATATATATATTATATATATTTATAAATATACTTGTATTGTATATAATTTAATTTGTATTATATAAAATATGTAATATATTAATTATATTTTGTATTAAATAAGAATATAATAATTATTAACTAGTAATTATAAAAATGTTATATATATATATATATATATATATATGAATCGAAGAGAAGTGTGGGGGTTTTATAACCTAGGTCATAGAACACCAATTTTCTCCTACTATCATTCAATAATGTCCTAAGAGTCCTAATTGGATCGACTAGCAACCTCACAAGGTGAGTCAATTCTCAACTAGGAGGATCTAGGAGAGGGTTCTTTTATCTCTTAGGGGTTCACCACCAAGTAAATGCTTGGAAAAGACAAGTAAGAATTCAACATACAAAACCTAGTTATGCAAACTAAATGAAGGATGTAAATGATAGAATTATGAAATAGAAAGTTAGGATGTGTGTACCTAGGAAGTCTGGAGATGTGATTGGGATTCTAGAAATGCAAAAAAGTTATCAAAATAAGTCTAGGAGGACAAAGATGCCCATATTGTTGTCTTAGTCCTAATGTTGTTTTTCAGGATAGATGCAGAATCTTCGAATCTCAGAATAGACTCTCTAAAAAATAGTGGGTATGTGTAGGATCATGATGGGCCAAAAAGTGGCAATATGATGGGTATGTGTAGGGTATGTGGCTGACGACATTTTTTTACCCAAATTTGATGAAATGAAAAGGGTTTTTAAAGGAGATTCTCATATTTCCACCAATATAAATTATGCTTTACTTTGAATTTAATAAATAATTATTATTCATTTTATATTTGAATTACAACTAAAGTCTTGATTGACAGGTTGATTGAAAAACATCCATATCTTTCAAATAGTATCACATTTTTTGAATCTGAAACATGTATCACATTATATGTTTTACATAGTATACTATTAAAAAAATAAAATTGAATTTCATGAAGTTTTGACCAAGTTAAGGTGGTTAGACATACGAGTTTTTATATTTTTGAAAAGTTGTAATAAAAAATTCATAATTAATTATTTACTTGGAAAAAAATTACAAAAGAATATGCATCACATCGGGGCATGAGTCCTCTACTTATATCTAAAATATTATAAAAAATATTATCATTTTATTGTGGTTAAAGGGTGGTCAGACAGACACCTACTTATTTTTTCCCTGAAATTTAAGTACTACTCCATTGAAATTTCAAATTTTCACCAAATACATTTTTCCTTTTTTTTAAGAAAAACCTAGTAGTTTAGAAACTACATTCAATTTGCAACAGATTCTATTCTTACATATTTTTGAAATAATATAGATAACTTATTCAAATTTTTATGTCAAGTTTCCTAACTCTGATTTTTCTGAATTTTTTGCCACTTAAGGGCCTGTTTTTTCCATGATGATCTTGCACATACCCTACCCCTGGGAGGACTAAGATGCCCTAGGTGGAAAATTAGTCCCTTTCTAAATTTTTGGAATTTCTAAGTGTGATCCTAAGCTCTAAGGTCTACACTTGCTTCTTCTTAGATCTCAGGTTCTAAAACTTCTGAATTTGACTTGTAGGTGAGTTTCCATGAAGATGACAACTTTGAAATGCAATTTTGCAACTTTGCACTTCAAATGATCTTCAAGTCTACAACCTAAATCTACAATCACAAACATGCAAGAGGAGAAAAACTTGTTGATTGTTAGTGAGTGGGGGTTTTCCTTGGTCAAACCCCTTGTTGGTAATTAAACCTTGAAATAAGATGAAATAATGAATGGAAATGATGAATGCACAACATGCAATGTTACAACTCACCAAACCCTTGTTGTGAAATTTGAAAAGTTGTGTGAAGTGGCTAGCTTGAATGTAGATCTTGAATTAATGGAAATGCTTTGATAGATCTTGCTTGAATTGCTTGCTTGAATCAAAATCCTACATCATAAATGTTAGCACAGAAACACACATGATGCAATAATCTCCTTTGATATTATGCTTGAATCTTGATGATGGCTCCAAAATTCTTGAAGAACTGCTCTTGAATTCTCTTGAGTGAATACTTGAATGCTTGATTACATAGATATCTTGTTTGTTATCTTGAACATATATGCAAAATGAGTGAATGAACCTTGTATTTATACTTATATGCTTAATATCCCAAAACTACACCACAACAAGCTAACCTATGAAATTATTAAAATTAAAGGAGGCTAAATCCTGCTAGAATTTGAAATTAAATTCTAAAAATAAGCCAAGGAGGACTAAGACACCCTAGGTGGCGTCTTAGTCCTGAGGCTCAAATCTCAGGGTACAAACTCCAAAAAGGGACCTTTTTAAGGTGCATTCAAAATCAGGGTCCCAAGACCCTTGGGGGAGTAAGATGCCCTAGGTGGCATTTTATTCCCGACCCAAAAATCAAGGATAAACAAAATCATTAAATGATCATTTTCCCTTTGATGATTGTCAGGATTAGCGAAAAAGATATGTAGTTTATTAGGATTTTGAATGCAAAATAGGACCAATTAAGACATAAAGAAGAATAAATAAAGCAAGGAGGGTCCAAACGAGTGTGAAAATGTAAGGGTATGCATTTTCCTACACTACATTTAGCCCCCACTTTAGTGAGAGGATGAGCTTGCTTCAAACTCACACTAAAGTAGCCAACTGCACAATCAAGAGGGGTTCCAATGTACAAATGCTAGTAAGATAGGATGAAAATAACCAAGAGGGTGGCCAAGCCCCTAGGATCAAGATCCTATGGAAAACCAACATAGGAACAAAGGAACACACATGCAAATGATATATGAAGCCATAATCAGATTGCAAACATACACCATCAAAGATAGGAAAAAGACAAAAGATAAAAGAAAAAGAAAAATGCAACAGATCAAGCTTTGGTTGGCCATCCAACGCATTGTGGACTGAGTCTAGGTTGTTTGTCCAAAAGAGGTTTACAAGTGGAACACATTGTCCACTATGCGAACAAAACACATGCTCACAAGGGCTAGTGAAGCTAGTTGCTCACTAGGTGAGCCCCAAGAGGTCCATATCAAGGTCATACCCCCATGACCATAATAAGCACAAAAATAAAATGCATGCTCATGAGGGCTAGTGAAGCTAGTTGTTCACTAGGTGATCCCCAAGGCACCATATCAAAGCCATACCTCCATGACTTTAATAAGGTATAAAAAGAAAATGTAACATAATGAGAAAGAGGGATGTTCAAAGGGATTTTTCTTAGTTTGGGCAAGGTATCATCTTAGGGAACATTGTGGCTAGGGTGATCCCACAATACTGGTTTACATTTTTTGGCCAAACTAGACACTAAAATATTTTTTTCTAACTAAATCTTCACTTTTGGGCACCTATAGTAGCTAAACCGTGAAGAATTTGAAGATGATGCAAACTAGTGATTTGTCACATTTTTTTTGTAGATTCTAAATATATTTTTTTCAAAAGTTTTGGAATTAGATTGCACTTATTTTTCCATCTCCTTCCAAAACTATTTTTTTCCAATAAACAACATTTTTAAGGAGTAATGCTCATTGTATAATGTATAACTTTTTTTCCATGATGGATAAAATTCTAATTTTTTCGAATTTATGTTTTTAACTATGATATCTAGTGCTTCCAATTGGTTAGATAGTGTTTTATTGAATATTTTTTCCTTAATCAAGTTTTGAAGTCAAACCAATTACAATTCAGACATAAGCAGACCGTATAACACATAACCTTTTTTGTATGTATCAAAATTCAACTTTTTTTTTGTTGGATCAAGGACTTCAATATCTAGTGCACTCATATTTTTCAATTTTTTTTTGATAATTTTCTATTTTTCCACATGTGCAAAAACATAGAGCTTGTTTTTTTGGTGAAAAACCTGTTTAATAAAACTAAAAAAAACATACATAATAAAATCAAAACATATTAAAATTATATTCGTTGGATAGCTCGTTCTAAGGACTACCATCATCCAATTGGGTCTATGAAGTCTCCTCCATTTTCATCCTCAACTTGAGCTTTGAAGCACAAAATTTTGGACCTTTTTTGGTGCCAAAGTGTGAGAAGGTGGGAAAAGGGTGGTTCGGGCGAACTAGGGGGGGTTCGAGCGAACCCCTAGGGGTTCGCTCGAACCAAAGTTTATTCAAACCTCCTTTCAAAAAAAAAATTCTTTGTGTTTTTTGGCGCCAATAGGGGGACCTTGCATTTAATTGGTTTTCTCAAACCAGGTTTCTATCAAACCCTATTTTGGTTTGCTCGAATCAATGAGTTCATTCAAACCCCCAAAACTAATTTTTTTTGCAAGGGGTCATATTTTACAACTTTTTCTTCCTCACTCAAATTGTAAACCACTTTTTTGGGTTTATCCCTTAATGTCTCTAAGAGAGAACAAGTCAAAGAAATGTCACGCTCTTAGAGGAAATCAAACACAATGAAACCAACAAAAAAAGGAAACATCACAAGAAGAAAGAAAATTGCACAATGAAATATGAGTGTCGATGTATGTCCCCACTTTAAAGAAATTTCTAACACCATTGTTGTGAGAAATTTCTTTAAAGTAGCCAAACATGAAAAAGGGAAAGAGGGTTTCCCCCAAAAATCAATACATCACATGCAAGCCAGCTTAAGGCATGTCCACATCCAAAGCTTGCTCTTATATATACATGAAATGTGGTCAACTAGCCAAAAGAGACAATGAAAAGTGACATACGAGGACAAGGTTTCATAACCCCTTAACCCCCACTTAGTGCAGGACAAGGGTGCATCGAATAGGATGAAAATGAGAAGCATGATAGGGTGAAAATCAATATCAATTAGAGGAATTAGGTTCCCCCACATAAGGAAGAGCACCAAACTCCTGAAGATGTTGGATTTTATTACGAGCAAATCTTTACATTCATTAGTAGCATGATCATGAAATCTATCATATGCATAAAATGAAGTCTTGTAGTAAAATTTATTAATGTTCTTGGAGGGGGAGATATCAAATGATCTTGGAGGAGTCTCAACAAGATACTTTCTTGATAAAAAGTAGAGGATGTTTCATTATTTTGTGGTTAATATATCTATTGCTTAGACTTACAAGGTGTCATACATACACAAGACTCTTTATATTGTGAGATTTTGTTCTCTCCTTTATAAGAGGGTGTAACATCTAACGAATTTGAATCATTAGTGTTTTTTGTGATGACATTGACATTAAGCGAAGATTTTTTTGTTTTTTTGTTTCTTGTGAAGGATAACAACCAAGACCACTAGTGTCTATCAATTCAGGATGCACTAATGTTAAAGTTGGCTTAGAAGGATGTTTTGTAAGAGTGTTGATATTGAGTGAAGGCTTGTTTGTTTCTTTTGAGGGGCAATATCCAAGACCATTAGTCTTTTCTTGCATGTGATGCTCTATAGGGACATTGATACCTTGTTCTCTAGCACCACATCCTTTTCCACTATAGCCCAATTGTTTCATAAGTTTGTAACAATTTTCCATAAAGTTTATTCACCTCTTTCGGATTCGGTGGTTGTTGATAGTTAGTTTTGTCAAAGTTTGTTGTATAATTTTAATTTTCTTCTAAAGTGGTTGAGGTGGATGATTTCAAAGGGTCTTTTGAATTTTGTGTTGACATTACTACTTTTTCTTTTCCCTTGTTTGAGTCTTTGTTTATGATTTTGTATTATCCCATGAATGTAGGTTCAAAATTCAAGGAACCCCAATCATCTTCTAATAGCTTTGTGACTTCTTGAATGTATTTTTCTTTGTCTTTTTGTTGTATGGGTTCTACTTGTGTAGTTTGTGTCAATGTTTTCAAAGGGTTTTCCTTGATTTTATCAAGTTTTAAAACACTATAAGGCTCATTATATCAGCATCCAATGTGTACACTTTGTTATTGTAGACATACTTTGAACATTTTACAATGAAGAGTAGAATGCACCACATGCATCTCATGAATCCATGGCCTTTCCAAAAGAAGATTATATGAAAGATCATGAGGCATAACATGAATAGGGGTTTGTAAGGTAGCCTTTCCAACTGTAATAGGTAAAGTGATCACTCCAAGCGATTTCTTTCCCACATTATCAAATCCCTTATTAGATAAAGAGTCAAGTTGAATTTTTTATTTATCCACACCAAGCTTATCCAAAAGGTTTGCACTACACACATTTAAGGCCGAGCCTTTGTAAAAAAGGGTTTTCTTTATCCCTATGGTATTGTATTGAGCTATTATCATAAAAGCATCATATTCTTTTGCACTTCCAAAGTAGGGAGCTCACATTAGTGGAAAACAATGTCAACATTTATTCCTTGAATCATGGCTGCCATGTCATTTAGTTGCGCATTAGAAGGGATAGGAACTTGTTGTAAGAAACTTTGAAGCATAGTGTGATAGTTAGGTGAATTCCGAATAAAGTTCCATAGGGATATCTTTTCGGGAGTATTCTTAAGTTGTTCAACAAGATCATACTCCTTTCCACTTTGTGAAGGAAAATGTGAGGCACTAGGAAATATAGGATTAGACAATGGGAGGGATGTTGAAGGTGTTTTTCTTGTGGATTGTTCCTAGTATTGTATGTATGAGAAAGAATATTGTAATTTGGTTGCTGTGAAACATTGTTCTTAGGTGGTTTGATGATAAGGAAAAACTTATTTTGAACTTGTTGTGTTCAAGAGGGTGGATAGATGATAAGCTTAGGTTTGGGAGAGTACTCCAAGGGGTATCTAATGTGCATAACCTCAAAATAATTATCCTTATTTTCATGATCTCTTGGTGAAGGGGAGTCTAATGTTACATCATCGTCTTCATCTAAGGAATTAATATTTTCAATGTTCTCATTATCTTCCATCGTTATATCTTCCCTAGTAGGAGAGTTTGTAAGATGTTCATCACATTCCATCTAGTTAGATTTTGTAAAGTAGCTTCATCACCAGTAGGGGAGGCACCAAGAGAAGGAAAACTATGATTTCCATGCTTACCAAATAGATCTTTCCAAATGGTAGGAGCATTAGGGAAGGGAGGAACAATATTCTCATGATTCTCAATAGATGCACCTATGATATCATCCTCTTTCGCTAAAAAATTCTCACAGGAAAGGGATGAATGGAGACTAGGTAAGGTGATGTTTAGAATTTTTTCTATGATATCATCTTCTTGTTTTCTAATATGTTCCAAAGGGGGATGGGGATAGGTACAATCAAGACCATCAATGCTTGTATCTTTTTTCACCAAGATACCTTCGTCACTAATAGGAGAGGTATTAGGAGAAGAACAAGTATGATTGTTATGATTATCTACACCACCAAGCTCACCAATGTGAAATGTAATAGTAAGGATAGTGTCAATGGTTTGATTTGGCTTCTCTAAGATGTTCTCAGAACTCTGAAAGATAGTAGAAGGATGAGTAACATGTTTCTTAATGACCACATTGTTGTATTCTAAATTGAACTCATAAGAGGGCATGGTGTACTTATGCAATCCATTTGTAACCATATCAAAGCCATATCTCTTGAAAGAAAACTTGCTATTAGGGAAAAGTAAAGAAATTGCAATGCAATGACTTAAAGTGAAATGTTTAAATGAAATTTTTAGATTTGAAACAAGGTAATTTGTTGATTATTCTATGCAATGAAATGTTGTGAATGCAAATTTGTAATGAAGAAATGCATGAAAAGAACCATTTTAAGCTAGATTTAGTAAAATGCATGAAACAAAAAGTCAACCCATTGAAAAAGATAAGAAATGGTAGCAAAAAGAAGCACAAAAAACCATATTTAAACTCTAAAAACTAGAACTTCAAAGGAAAGAGGGACTAAGACACCAAGGAGGGTGTCTTGGTCCTCCTGATGAAATTTTGAGTTTCCAAAAGCTAAAATAGATAGAAATGGCTTAGATAGGGTTCTGAAGTAGAAACCTAAAGAGGACTAAGACGCCAGTAAGGGAATTTTAGTCCCATTAAGGGTTTTTTTCTAGAAAAACAGAAAAATCTGAGTTGATAACAATGTTCCCAGATTTCCTACCTAGGGACTTGATGTTTGGAAACAAAAAAAGGTGCAAATGAATACAAGAAAAAGTGACTATTGACAAGCAATTGGATGTAAAGTTGAATGCAGTTTTTTCAATTTTCAATTTTCAATAACAATGGCTCTAAATGTAGTTAGCATTATTAATAATGCACTTTTTAGTTTTTCAATGAGATAAAATGATGCAAGAAAGTAAAAATGCAACCTATATGCACTTTCACTAATGCCAATGCAAGAAACCCTAGATGCAAGTTCACTAAATATGAGAAACCCTAAGGCGCAATTTCACTAATGCAAGATGCAATGCAAGAATGAATGCAACCTAGATCTATGACTTCAATGGAATCCAAATTAGAAGATGAATGCACAAGAAGGTTGGGTTCACCAAAATGAACTGAAGAGAAGTGTGGGGGTTTTATAACCTACGTCATAAAACACCACTTTTCTCCTACTATCATTCAATAATGTCCTAGGAGTCCTAATTGGATCAACTAGCAACCTCACAAGGTGAGTCAATTCTCAACTAGGAGGACCTAGGAGAGGGTTATTTAAGCTCTTAAGGGTTCACCACCAAGTAAATTCTTGGAAAATACAAGTAAGCATTCAACATACAAAACCTAGTTATGCAAGCTAAATAAAGGATGTAAATGATGAAATTATGCAACAAGAAGTTAGGATGTGTGTACCTAAGAAGTCTAGAGATGTGATGAGGATTCCAAAAATGCAAAGAAAATATCAAAATAAGCCTAGGAGGATAAATATTCCCTTACTGGTGTCTTAGTCTCACTGCTATTTTTTGGGGTAGATGCAAAATCTTCAAATCTCAGAACAAAATATCAAAGAATCTCTAAAAATACCCTTGAGAGGATTAGGATGCCCTAGGTGGCATATTATTCCATTTCTAAATTTATGGAATTTTTGAGTGTGATCCTAAGCTCCAAGGTCTACACTTGCTTCTTCTCATATCTCAAGTTTCGAAACTTCTGAATTTGACTTGTAGGTGAGTTTACATGAAGATGGCAACTTTTCAATGCACTTTTGCAACTTTGCAACTTCACACTTTAAATTATCTTGAAGTCTACAACCTAAATCTACAATCACAAACATGCAAAAGGAGAAAAACTTGTTGATTGCTAGTGAATGGGGGTTTCCCTTGGTCAAACTTCTTGTTGGTAATTAAACCTTGAAATGAGATGAAATAATGAAGGGGAATGATGAATGAACAACATGTAATGCTACAACTCACCCAACCCTTGTTGTGAAATATGAAAACTTGTGTGAAGTGGCTAGCTTGAATGTAGATCTTGAATCAATGGAAATGATTTGATATATCTTGCTTGAATTGCTTGCTTGAATCAAAATCCTACATCACAAATGGTAGCACAAAAACACACACAATTCAAGAATCTCCTTTGATATGATGCTTGAATCTTGATGATGGCTCCAAAATGTTTGAATAACTACTCTTGAATTCTCTTGAGTGAATACTTGAATGCTTGATTGCTTAAATATCTTGCTTGTTATATTGAAAATATATAAAAAATGAGTGAATGAACCTTGTATTTATACTTATCTATGCTTAATATAATAAAATTACACCACAACAATCTAACCTATAAAACCATTAATTAAAGGAGGCTAAATCTCGCTAGAATTTGAAATTAAATCCCAAAAAATGACCCAAGGAGGATTAAGACACCCTAGGTGGGATCTTAGTCCCGAGGCTCAAATCTCGAGGCACAGACTCCAAAAAGGGGCCTTTTTAAGGTGCATTCAAAATTAGGGTTCCAAGACCCTTGGGGGACTAAGATTCCCTAGGTGGCATTTTAGTCCCAACCCAAAAAATAGGGACACACAAACAAAATCATTAAATGATCATTTTCCCTTTGATGATTGTTGGGATTAGCCATAAAAATATGTAGTTTATTAGGCTTATGGATGCAAAATAGGACCAATTAAGACATAAAGAAGGATAAATAAAGCAAGGCGGGCCCAAATAAGTGTGAAAATGCAAGGGTATGCATTTTCCTACACTACAATATTTAATATTTTTGTTAGAGAATATAATAGATAATAATAATAAATAATATAATTATATATTTATAATTATTTTTTATTATATAAAATTTACATTATATATTACTTATGCTAATATATACTTAACTATGCAGGATAAATGATGCCATAATGTTAAATCCTAAATGTTCTCATTATTAGGATCTTGGCCGTAATTTTGATTTTAATAAACATACTCTAAAACCCTCACCAAAACTATATTTTTAGGTTGCAACTCACCAAATTGGAGGAATGAAAGATCAATATTAGTGAGGATGAGTTTGGAGGAGTGAAAACCAATAGTAGTAGGGAAAGAAATAAAAAGTGGAAAAAAATAGCCAAACAATTGGCGAAAAATGATGAATGGTTGGGATTCATTTAACTGTATTGCAAGGGTTGTCTAGACTTTTCAACCATTGATAGAAAAAAATTGCTTGATACTCTCAAATAAAGAGACATCTTCGGAGTAATAATTGTAGAGAAATTGTTAAAAAGGTTGTGATTAAAGTGGTAGGTTCATTTGATTTTCATATTGGAGATTAAAGTTTAAATCTTTTTAAGTGATTATCTTAGGCTTGGTAGACATGTTAAAGTGGTAATCATGTTTTAATTGGTAGGCATGTGCTATTTTTTTAGATGACACTAATGAAGTACACTAGCGGAACACAAAAAGGTGATAGAGGAAAGGAGGAGTGCATACTATTTAGGAGAAGTTAGGAGGTGAGAAAAAGGTAAAGTGTTCAAGATAGATCACACTAGAAGATTGTAAGAGACAAAAAGGTCCAATGTTTGTGGAGTATAGGAGGGAGATGGCGGAGAGAAGAAAATGGTGGTTTTCTTGCAAGAAAACAAACATTAATAAGTAGGAGGTGTGTCCAATTCAATGAGCGTAGGAGGTAGGAGCAATACTTTTGCATGAGGAACTAGTGCATATGTTGGAAAAAATATAAGAAAGGAGATGTAAGTGATATCCTCTTAGGTTGAATTATAAGAGAGAAAAAACCACATTAGTAGTAGAATAAGGAAAGTGACATACCCATTAGTAGAGTGTTAGTTAAAAGCTCATTGATATAAGGGTGAGGGGTCTATTACCAACCCTCACTAAGTAATATTTGAAAAAAATATCTAAATGAAATAATAACATCAATTCAAAGATATGGAGATAAGTTTTTAGAGCCAATGAAAAAAATCTTTGAATCTAGTGAAGAAAAACTTTGAAGATAATGAAAATAAGTTTCAAGAGTCAATAAAGTAAAACTCTGGAACTTTAGAACATAGTCACAAATATTAGATAAAATATCAAAGGACATGCACAATCAAATATTTCAAAAAATACTCTATTCTCCACCATGACAACTGTCGTCCACTTCCAATTGCATCAATATGCATTTTTAGCAAAATAAGGAGTCCTTATGAAACCAACCAAGTCTAAATGCTAAAACTCTATTTTCTTTAGCATGATAATATAGAAACTATTTCATTTGAAATTCTATTATATTCAATAAATTCTTAGAATCTTAGGAGAATAAAAAAACAACTTGTCCATATGCTTGGTTTTAGGCTATAGGAATAATTTCAAGGAATATCAAAAATCTACATATAAAAGACAAATGTATAGAGAAGAGAGGTTTGAATGATTTTTGTACACCTAAATTGTTCCACATAACCCTAATCATCAACATATAATGCACATATCATTAGTCACATTAATTATTCATTAATCATCATTTATTTATTATAATTTATCACATCATATATCATTTATTAATTAATAATATCCATTTAATTAAATAATATTTTATTATTTAATTAAATGAGAACTAATTATCAATATTCAAATAAATTCTGTTTTTATCTCTTCAGTCAACTATTTCTTCTCTCATCACTTAACTCCATCTCCTTAAATAGCATATTGAAATCCTTAGTTGACTCCACTTCATTTTAGAATCTTCTTCCTCATCCACCAGTCAACTCAGTCTTCAAATGAAAACTTTGTATGCACAATTATCCATCATTTTAATTAGATAATTCAACATTATATCTTCATCACTTTGAAATGGAAATGTTGTATTTATCAGTTGAGTTGAATTCACAATAAGTTAAGTTAATTGAAGTATTTGGGTATGTGTAGGATCATCATGGAAAAAATAGACCCTTAAGTGGCAAAAAATTGAAAAAAATCGAAGTTAGGCAACTTGATGTAAAAATTTATTTCAAAAATATGTAAGAATAGAATTTGTAGCAAATTGAATTTATTTTCTAAACTACAAGGTTTATTAAAAAAAAAAGGAAATCTATTTGGTGAAATTTTAAAATTTCAATGCAGTAGTACTTAAATTTCAAGGAAAATATAAGAAGTAGGTGTCTGTCTGACCACCCTAACCACAATAAAATGTTGATATTTTTTTATAAGATTTTGCATACAAGTACAAGACTCATGTCTTAATGTGATGCATATTTTTTTGTAATTTTTTTCCAAGTAAATAATTAATTATGAATTTTTTATTACAACTTTTAAAAAATATAAAAAATTGTATGTCTGACCACCTTAACTTGATTAAAACTTCATGAAATTCATTTTTTTTTTAATCTTACAATATGCGAATCATAGAATGTGATGCATGTTTCATATTCAAAAAATGTGATACTGTTTGAAATCTATAGATGTTTTTCAATCAACCTCTCAATTAGGACCATAGTTGTAATTTCAATAGAAAATGAATAATAATAATTTATTAAATTCAAAGTAAAGTATAATTTATATTGTTGGAAAGTTGAGAATCTTGTTTAAAAACCCCTTTCATTTCATCAATTTTAGGTTAAAAAAAAGTCGTCAGCCACATACCCTACACATACCCATCATATCACCACTTTTTGGCCCATCATGAACCTGCACATACCCATTTAGTCTTATTTTCATCTTCCATTTGAATTTTCCTCAAAAATTCTATAAATGTAGCCTTTCTTCATCATTTTCATCCATCATACAACTAAGCAAGTATATTTTGTCAAATCTATCATGTATTGTATTATTAGTGTTATGTTATTTGAGATTGCATCCACATACCTTCAAGGTGAATCAACATCATCAACTTATTTTGAGGTTTGCAGTGGATTTTGTAGGTTAGAAGTAATTTAATTTCATTTTATTTGCATTTAAGTTCTTTTAATTTCTAGTTTATGATTTTGAATGCTTACATTTTGAAAGATATTTTTTTCATCATTTTTTAATGTTATGCAATTTTCTTCAATATTAAAAATACAATGAAAACTTTAGTTCATGTTACCTATATGAGTTAAGCCATTTCATGGGATCCTTAACACTCTTATTCTTCTATAGGAGTTGGCCACTCACCTAAGAGAAAAATAATGAGTTGACAATATTGTAGATTTAATTACATTATTATTTTTATAGTTGCATATGAGAATTTTTATTTTATAAATATGAATATTAGGTATGTTTTGTAACCTATAGATCTATCAATTGTCTAAAAAATTCATTTATATTTTTTCTTTTATTTCGTTATTATCAATTGCAAGGTATTGATCATAAAACAAAATGTGTGTATGTGTACACTCACAGACACATAACTTGGCATGCATGCATGCATGTATGTATGTATGTATGTATGTATGTATGTATGTATGTATGTATGTATGTGTATATATGTATGTATTCATGCATGTATGCATATATCTCTTGATAGCTATGTTTTGGATTGCTACCGAATTTGATTTCATAGAATAATTTAATTTTAGCATTAAATTTCTTAGTAAGCATAAAAATTTCCTTATTTCCCTTTGAACTGTAGATTTTTGGATCCTTGCACTTCTCTAGCTCTTTTAGGTTTTTTCACCTAAAAGGAGAGAGTAGGGCCAAAAATGCTAAAGGGTTCATTCAAATTATGTTATGTATGATGTTGTATGACCCTAATGAAATGAAATAAATGCAATTAAGTGATGTAGAAGACTGAATATGAATGCAAAACTAAGATTTAAGCTATGCTTGAAAACACAGTGTTGTATGCAAACAATGAGCTAAAAGATGAATAAATGCAAAATAGAAGGAAATTGGTTGAATCAGAGTGCACCTGGGCAAGATTTGAGGAATATGAAATGGTCTAAATGCTATATGGAATTACTAAAAATCAACAGTGGGACTCATTTTTAACTGGTGGCAAATTAGTCCTCTCCCAAAATTCTGAGAAATTTGGAGTCAACTTTGCAATACCAGATCTGGAAATGTCTGCTTGTCAGGTTCCCGAAGTCAATTTTGTAGGAAACAGACATAAAATATTCTCCAAGCTTGAAATATGATTGATTTGACTTGAAGCACCTAGTTGACTTGTTGACCACTCTTCAATCACCTAAATTCTTGTTAAATTTGCATACAAAGGTCTACAAATACACATGCAAGAGGGGAAAAATGGTTGAGGGTTAGAAAATAGGGGTTTGCCTTGGTCAAACCCCACTTTGGTAATCAAACCCTTAATGAAATAATGAAATGAAAAAGAATGATAAACAAATAACATGTAAATGCTATAAACTTACCAAACCCTTCTTGATGAAAATCTAAAGTTGTATCAATCGATGCTCCAAAATGGTTGACTACTGCTTGATTTGATGTTGAAAGGTGCTTGAATGCTTGAATGGATGAAAAGATAGCTTGAATATGATGTGTGAATGTTAGAGAATTAGGAGATGTAAAATGGGGTGAAAATCACTTCTTTATACAATCTCATGCCTTAGTAACCCATTCATACCTCATTACAGGTCGACATCAAGTGATTCTAAATAAAAACCTAAAAGAAAATTTTAAATTTTTTGAATTTGGAGCCAGGGGGACTCATTCACCACCCATGGCGAATGGGTCCCACCTAGGACTTGAAAATGGGTGTTAGGAATTAAGCCATTTTTAATGTCATTTGTCGGGTTTACATTAAAAAATGCACTTAATTAAAGCTTATAAGGCCATAAAGGGGTCAAGAAAAGCATAAGAAAGGTGTAAATAGTGAAGTTGTGCCTAGGAAAGCATGAAATCTTGTTACAAGACTTTACAACACTTCAAAATAGGACTTGATTAGTGATGAAAAGGTGAATTTTAGGTGAATTGTAATGAATAGAGTCTAGAACAGTGTAGAGATATTTTACAACACTTCACAACACCTTCACAAGATGCCATTATTTGAATTTTAGTACATAAATATGCATGTTCAAGCCATGTTACAACATTAAATTAGAGAAAAATAGATCAAACATCATGAAACAAGACATAAAAGGGTATGTGCAGGATCATCATGGAAAAAATAGGCCCTTAAGTGGCAAAAAAATTAGAAAAATCAGAGTTAGGCAACTTGACGTAAAAATTTGAATAAGTTATCTATATTATTTCAAAAATATGTAAGAATAGAATTTGTAGAAAATTGAATTTAGTTTCTAAAACTACTAGGTTTGTTTAAAAAAATAAAAATTATTCGTGAAAATTTCAAATTTCAAATTTCAATGCAAGAGTATTTAAATTTCTGTGGAAAAATAAGTAGGTGTCTCAGTCGGACCACCCTAACCAAAAATGATACAATATTTTAGATATAATTAGAGTGACTCCATGTCCCTCGGGATGTGATGCATATTTTTGTAATTTTTTCCAAGTAAATAATTAATTGTAATTTTTATTACAACTTTTAAAAATATAAAAACTTGTGTCCACCATCAACTTGGTCAAACTTCATGAAATTCAATTTTTCCTTTTTTAATCCCCTATATATTATGTAAAGTATAGAATGTGATGCATGTTTTGATTCAAAAGATGTGATACTATTCAAAGCTATAGATGTTTTTCAACTGCCTATCAATTAAGACTTTTAGTGGTAATTTGAAAATGAATAATAATTACTTTTATTAAATTCAAATTAAAGCATACCTATATTGGTGGAAAGCTAAGAATCTCCTTTAAAACTCTTTTTGTTTAATCAATTTTGGGTAAAAAAAATTCATCAGCCACATACCCATCATATTGCCACTTTTTGGCCCATCATGATCCTGCACATACCCAAAAGGCCATGAAAATGACAAGGGGCCATTTTTATACGACACATTTAGGCCCCACTTTAGTGAGAGGATGAACCTACTTTAAACTCACATTAAAGTAGCCATGAACATCGAGAAGAGGGTTCAAGTGCACTTACGTTAGCAAGAAGGAATGAGAACAATCAAGAGGGGTGATCAAGCCCCCAAGATGAAGATCCCATGAGAAACTAAGCATAAGAACAAAGGAACACACAAATGTTGAAATAAAAGGAAGAGAAATAGATGAAGCTTCGATCGTCTATCCAACCAGTTGTGGATTAGATCTAGGATGATTATGAGAAAAAGAGAATGCATACTCAATCTCGGGTGATAGAACTCATGGTGGTCCGCCAGGTGAGAAGGTCCAATTATACTCACTTCGGGGACACAGAACTTTTGGTTGTCCATGAGGTGAAAAATCCCAAAGGGGGGAGATACATACGCTAGTTCATATGCACTCACAAACACAAAGATGGCTATGGGGAAAGTTGTGCTACTAAATGGGCTTCTCGCTCAACCATATCAAAGTTATATCTCCTAATAACTTTTACAAGGTTCCACAAAGGAAAATGTTGGTTCGTGCTTCATGAGACAAGCAAAGTTTTTTATGCTTACAACTCATGAACAAAAAAGAAAGTACCATAGGCATGCAAGTTGTGTTATGAAAGGTGGAAAAAGTGCAAAATGTAAAATGCAAAAAGGTAAAATTTAAAATGTAAAAGATGTTCAAAGGAGTCTTGTTAACTTTATACAAGGTCAGTTACTTAGGGAACATTGTGTCTAATGTCTCCAAGAGAGGACCAATCAAATAATAGTATGTTCACAACTTAGGGGATGCAATGCATGTTGGAAACACAAGGGAAGACAATTGAGAGGGGGGGTGAATCAGTTGTCACAAAAATTTAAACTTATTAAAATTATTAACATTATTCTCAAATATAATTAATAACCATGAAAGAATAAAACATCAACACATCAAAAACACGCATAACACCAAGATTTTTTTATGTGGAAACCTTGTTAGGGGAAAAACCATAGTGGAGGTTAGTCCACAAGATTATACCCTATTAAACGTATAAAGAAGAATAAATGGGGAATGAACATGCATTCAAGAACACTACCTAGAGCTCATTGCCCAAAGGAAGACACACTATCTTATAGAAACATTCAAATTACATCCACAATATTTTGAACTGAGAGAATGGTATGTTCTAATGCTTGATTATAGTTTTGGTGGTGGAGGTTAGTCCACAAGATTATACCATATTAAAAGTATAAAGAAGAATAA
>VDFB02000003.1:376696219-376751762 GCA_007258455.2 Sequoia sempervirens | reverse complement strand
AGGGTGGGAGAGAGGGTTGGAGACTATGGGAGAGGGCTAGAGAGAGTGGGAGAGGGTGGTAGAGGGTTTGAGAGAGTGGGAGAGGGAGGGAGAGGGTTGGAGAAGGTGGGAGAGGGTGGGGGAGAGTGTTGGAGATTATGGGAGAGGGCTGGAGATAGTGTTGGAGAGGGTGTGTGAGGGTGGGAGAGGGTATGAGAGAGTGGGAGAGGGTGGGAAAGGGTTGGAGAGGGTGGGAGAGGGTGCGGGAGAGTGTGGAGAGGGTTGGAGAAGGTGGGAGAGGGTGGGAGAGAGTGTTGGAGAGTGTGGGAGATGGTTGGAGAGAGTTTTAGAGAGGGTGGGTGAGGGTGGGAGAGGGTTTGAGAGAGTGGGAGATGGTGGGAAAGGGTTGGAGAGGTTGGGAGAGGGTTTGAGAGAGTGGGAGAGGGTGGGAAAGGGTTGAAGAGGGTGGAAGAGGGTGGGAGAGAGTGGGAGAGATTTGGTCAACCATCTCCCTCCTACTCCCTCTCCCTTTGTTAGGTCTCTCTCTCTCTCTCTCAACCCTCTCCCTCCTACCCCCTCTGCCTCTGTTATGCATCTATCTCTCTCAAACCTCTCCCTCCTACCCCCTCTCCCTCTCTTAGGTCTCTCTCTCTCAACCCTCTCCCTCCTACCCCCTCTCCCTTTGTTAGGTCTCTCTCTCTCTCAACCCTCTCCCTCCTACCCCCTCTCCCTCTGTTAGGTCTCTCTCTCTCTCAGCCCTCTCCCTCCTACTCCCTCTCTTAGGTCTCTCTCTCAACCCTCTCCTCCTACTCCTCTCCCTCTCTCTCTCTCTCTCAACCCTTTCCATCCTACCCCCTCTCCCTTTGTTAGGTCTCTCTCTCCTTCTCAACCCTCTCCCTCCTATCCTCTCTCCCTCTGTTAGGTCTCTCTCTCTCTCTCAACCCTCTCCCTCCTACCCCCTCTCCCTTCATTAGGTCTCTCTCTCCCTCTCTCAACCCTCTCCCTCCTACCCCCTCTCCCTCTCTTAGGTCTCTCTCTCTCAGTCACTTCCTCTATCTCTCTCCCCTCTACCCTTAATTGTAAACCTTAAAATATTCACCCTCAAATCCTCTACCCTCTACCCTCAACCCTTAGCCCTTCCCTCCTTTATCTCTCTCTCACTCCCTTCCTCTCTCTCTCTCTCAAGTATCTCCCTCTCTTAGGTATCTCTCTCTCTCACTCCATCTAGCTCTCTCCCTAGTACCCTTAATCTTGTACCCTATAATTGTACCATCTAAAGCTTAAAAAACAAAATTTATCATAACACGAGCACGCTATTAACTAGTAGAGATATTTCCATTTAGGATTAAATAACACGTTCACATTATAACGCTCTTGCATTATAACGTGCTTGCATTATAATTCGAGCACATTTTTTATTGCACTAAAAAAAGGTAAAAAAACACAATATACCCGTGATGTCGGCCCACATTCTGCATATTCTCCTGGTTTTTCACGTGCTCCAACAAAAAGTAGCTTTTTGGTGATTGAGTGAAGTGTGCATGCATGATTTTGAGATTCCACCACCTTTTTGAAAGTTCTTTCCATCACCTTTGCATGAAATAGCAGAGTTTTCAAGTTGAGAGGCATATACTATCAATTCAAGATTGAATTACAGTGATAATTGATATACAATTGAAATTTGGAGGGGAACATGCTTTTGAAGAAGTCAAATTTTTTAGGAGTTTGAGGAAGGAAGAAGCAAAGGCTACATAATTGGGTAGAAATCCTCCATTTGAAACTTTTCTTTTTTAGGTATGTGAAATATTTGTACATTTTCTTTCATTCTATTATGGCTTTCTTTCATTTTTGTTGTTTTGTTTATTCCATGTTGATCAAATTCTTTGTTTGTGATGCAATATCAAATTGCCAAGCCACTCAACAACATCATTTCTTTAGGGAAATTCCTTCCCAAATCAAATCAGGAGAAGATCAATTTATACAAACTTTGTCAAATTCATCCAAAACCACTTTTCATTCAACCAAAATCCATTTATTTCATTTGAAGTTATAAGGCTATTAGTAGCCAATTTTCCATCTCCATACAACAAACCATTTTTCATAATCAACTTTCAACTTTGTTCTTGTCATAAACAATACAACAATCACTCATCAACTCAACTTACCCCTTCAAGGAAAAAACAATCAAACACCTCTGTTCCTTAGACCTGCAATCAAACATCATCCCGACCATTTAAGATATCTTTGCTCAAATCAACACATCCATCATCGTATCTTCACTTAAACACCATTTTTAACAACAACAAGCAACATTAGTTTAACACTGTCACTAGACCTTTAAGATACCAATTTCATCATGTTTTGATTGTAATAGTCCAATATATCAGTATAGAAACACTCTAACTACTTTGCATTCAAGACACCATTGCCATATATTGGAAACATATGCCCAAATCATCAAATCTTTCACAATCTACCTTCAAAGCATTACCAAGCATAGACACAATTGTGGCATCATAAATGAGACTGCTCCCAAGCACTTAACAACATTCCTTTTGTTGTTTCTACATATTCTCTGTTTTTAGCAAACAATGCCAAATATCTCTAGTAGGCCAACATTCCATCTAATCGGGTGATTCCTTTTCTATCATAAAGCATTTACACAATCCCAATATAGATTCTCAAACCTATTTTGATCCTTTTCAACATACTATAAAATTTTATACACTTATTTCACAAAAAAAAGTAGAACCAACATGTTGTCTACTGGTAAAAGCCCTTGAATAGGTCAATTTATCAAAGCAAGTCATCATAGAACTACTCACTAATCCACCAAACCTGCAAACAGTCTTAGGCCATGTGTAGAAACTCACAAATAAACAAGTTTCAAGATGGGAAATGCCCATCAATACACAAAATCAGTAAACACTTGATTATAGGGTGAAAACACACCAACCATGAGGGTTTCTTTAATGAAACATTTGCGAAACCTCTACTACTCCACCCAACAATTGAAACATACTTCATTATGTCTGAAAATTATTTTGAAATAATTTCTAAGCTCCTCTACATGTTGTTTCCTCAAACCTTACTTGAAAACACCATTTTTTTGAATGAGAAAATTTAGAATTTTGTTCATGCAATAGTATCCCGACTTCTTATTTCTATTTACCCCTGCCACACACATCTTCACATTGAAAAGACACTAAATATGATTCATTCCACCAACCTACTATCTCTACATCGGTGCAATGGCTAAGAATCACTTTTTAGACTCTCAAAACAATTCTAAGGAAACCACAGACCGAGACTTAGGAAACTAAGTTCAAATTATTGATTATTTGAATTACAATTCCTACAACTTTCAAGAATGAAAGAAGTCTCTTTCCCTAACAAGAATCAAATCTTAGAATGCTTGAATCACTATGCAACATGAAAAAAAGAATAGAAAAGCTTTCCAAAATAGCTGAGTAGAGGTTTTTTTATTGATTTTTATGGATTTTTGGGATACAAGATCTGCCTTTCTCGAGATTACAATGATTTTTAAAGGTGTCTAAATCAGTTGAAATAACTTCCTCTTCATCTTCATCAACCCATCATTTCCCTTCCACAAAAAATACTCTTCACCTTCCTGCTTTTGTGCAATTTTACATTTTTACAATAATTGACAACTTTTGTTATAAAAAGCAACTTTTCAATAATATCACCTAGTGACCTATTTCATGGTGTAAATACATTGAAATTCATCATTCCATGACCTTCACTCATCATATTTACTTGAACATTACAAATTGAACAAATTATCCTTTTGAAGGAATTTCATGACTCAGGTGCTCCTGGACCAGTTTGTCATGTTACAACCTTATGTTGTCAATGAAAATTTTAAATCACACAATTCAATACACTTTCCTATTACATTTTTAAACCACATCTCTTTGAGGCATTTTGTTAAATTTAATAATTGAATTTCTTTGTGTATGCTTCCAAAGCTTTCATTGAGTTATTTTGTCAAACAATTATACAAACCAACTTTCATTGACTTTCTTTGTGTATGCTTCCAAAGCTTTCATTGAGTTATGCTTCCAAAGCTTTCAATTAGTTAATTTGACAACTTAGCACTTTTTGCACAGGTAAAATTATTCGTCATGCTGAAGAAACAAATTGTTAAAAGGAAAAAACTAATAGATGATCAACTCCAAGCCTGAAGAGATAAAGAGAAAAAATGGATGAGGGAATATCGTGAAAAGCAGAAATTGGGAATGATTGATGAAAACAAGCTAGTTGAAGAGGAACCTCAACCTTCAAAAAGAGAAAAGAAATTGGTAGCACAAAGGGCATGAATGTGGAAGAGTCATGCTAGGGGAGATGTAGATACCGTAGTTGGAGACACACCCTCTACCGCAAGTGAATATGAAGGGACACCATTAAGCACAAGCGAATATGGAGGGACACCATCTACCACAAGTGAGTATGGTTGGACACCATCCACCACATTTGAAGTTGAGAGTACATCATCACTCAGAGTTGAGGAACAAGGTATGCCATCATCCCCACATGAACCTCAAGGTATGTCTTCTATTCCACCCTCGATCAAAGGTACGAAATCTAGCCCACCTCAATTAAATATTGATGAAATTCCTAATGTTGAGTTGTATCTACCTAAGAGAACACCACCTAGAATTTTGCGTAGAAAGCCAAAGTTTTTTATTAATATTGATGAGGATATTTTACAACACATGGAAGGTAAGATTCCAGAATGCACTTGTAGAAGATATGTTGATAAGATTTGGAAAATTTTCTTTGAAAGGCTAAATGAGATTGCAAGATGTCCACTATTTGTTCAAATGATGCGGGGTTTAAAGTACAGAAACATCATGAAGACTCTTGGGTTGAGAACATCGAATGCATCAAGTGAAAACACTATTGTGAAGAATCTAATGGATGCTTATGATAGTGTGGGTAAGACCTCATGCTCAAAGGATAGTAATGTCACCCGACGTGTCACTACATTGACTTTGGTAAGCTATCAAACAAAGAGATCTCGCCTCATTAAAAAGACAAGTGTACAAATGGGAATTAGTAGAAAAACTTTATCAAAAGCCATTCAAAGGCGGAAGAGAATTGAGGGCACTAATTCAAATGAATTATGGGCATTCTCGGGGAGACTGCCACACAAAGATAAAAAAAGGTGTTGAAGCTTTGAGAACACTAATTGAAGATTATTGGAAGAATAATACAAGGCCATCTCCGAATCAAAGGGATGTTGTAAGAAGGAGAATCAGTAGTTGAAACCGTGAGCCACATCCAAAGCATTTTTTGGATATGACTCAAACCCAATTTTTTCATAAATTTCAAAATGATTATCCTCAAATTAGTATTTCTCAAAGATTTTTTAAAATTATTAAACCTTTTTATGTCAAGATAAATCACACATGCACTACTTGTTACTGTAAACTACATATTGAATTATCTAACCATTATGATTTTTATTGTTCTATATGTTTAGATTTGCATACTAATGATGTTTTGTAGGATTGTGGCATAGAATCCCCACCAAAATCTTCAAGAGAGTTCTTATCAAAAAATTTATGTGAAATAGAGGATGGAAAAATATTCTATAGGACAACATGCTTCGATGGTTCATGCGAGCATTGCGGTGGCTTGGAATGAATGCTGGTATGTCAACATATGAGGTGGGACAAAAACTAGTAGAGTTCAGGAAGTATAAAATAGTGGCATATGCTACAAAAGATGGGTCTGAAGCAAAAAGGTGTGAGTTGGTTATTCAGAAGATTCCAATGTATCAGTTCATGTCCATGTTTTGTGAGAATCTAGTGTATGAGTATGCAAGTCATACCCATAGAGCCCGATGGCTGGACACACAATTCAAGCTATGCAAGGACACCTTTCCACTTGGCAGAATAGTATCAATGGTTGAATTTGTAGAGAACTACACTCTATAGCCACAACGTGAGGTGCAGTCATAGTATTACAACTCCACACAAGTTTTGATATTTGTGCACATAGCATTCATACATGCAGCTGAAAGTACAAAGGAAGAAAGGAAGGTATTGAGGGATTATCACTTTTATATTAGTGATGATCACACACATTCTCCAGAGTTCGTGAAAGGTTGCTTCCAGATGTCCTACAATCATTTGGCTCAGAGGGGCATATCGTACGATTGACATATAATATGGTCAGATAACTGTGCAACACAGTTCAAGAACGCACACATGTTCTATTGGTTGTGTAGGATGCATCTCACTACACATGTTCAACATATGTGGAACTTTTGTGAGGCTAGACATGGAAAGGGGGAGCATGACGGTGAAGGAGCATGCATGAAAAGAGCATTAGGACGAGAAGAGTTAAAGTATAAAGACAGTGCATAGTTGACAGATGCAAGATTAATCATCGAGTGGTGTAATGCTTCGATGGGTCTAGGTAATGAAGGTAGGTCTTTAGTTTGTAGATTTTTTTTGGTTTCAGATGGATGACACTAACATTGCACCATATGAGGATTGTTGTACACTAACATGATTGAGTGAGTTGCACTCTTTCCTTAGCTCAAATCCAAGTTCATGGAGTATCAATACACATAAGATGGCATACTTTTGTTCTTCATGTATAATGAAAGCTTGGAATGATTGAGTCAGGGGAGTGGGTTGACAAATGGTTGACAAGTTATCTTATCCCACTTCACACATATCACCCTTCGATGGCATTGGAACTAACATAGATGGAATCATCGGTCGACTTTGACCATGTATCAAATCTAGTTCAACCAGGTAATATATCTACTTGCGTAGTATTTTTAATTCTATATTGTTATCTTACTTTGTACTGTATTCATAGTGTTGACTAATTTCAAGAGATATGCCACATATAAATGCAGGGCATGTTTATGCAGTTATTGCAGATGAAGACAACGAAGAGGGTACAGACTATTACTTGTGTCGTTGTGTTGAGGCAAAAAATAAATTAGAAGCCCCAATTATAGATGGAGAAAACATTGAATACCCTACAAGATCAGTTGTTGTTACTGGAACGTGGCTAAGAAGGTACCCACATAAGAGTGTTAAACATTGGTTGTTTGAGGAATTTGACATGCATCGTAAAATTCTTCATTACTCAAACCTTGTCGTGGCATCCAATGTTTGTTTGACCAAATATGGGGGTAGACCTTTGAACAAGACCTTGTGGAAAGTCTGTGAGTCTGGCCATGAGGCAATACTTGACACAATAAAGAGTAGAGCAGACCTAGATGGTTCATTGGATTAATTTGTAAGTATATGCACAATGGTTCTTATTAATTTATACTTGTATCCACGTCAATTTGGTTGATGCCAATGCTATCATCTTATTTTACTTTGTGTATCTGTTTGTAACTAGGAAAAAATTGATTGGTGTTCCCTTCCATAAAATGCAGATTTATGAGCCATCCAAGAGAATCTCAAGCAAAAAAGCAATGCAACATCTTTATTTTGATGATCTTGAAAAATATCAATTATGATTTTAAGCCATTACAAAAGTGCGTGCGAAGCTTGGTGAGGAAATTTCAAGTTATTCATTTGAATTTAACCTTATCATGACCACCTATGACGTAGACATTATAAGAGCATCTCGAATTTAAAGAAATTCTATTCATGAGAGGTGTTGTGTGCAATAGGTATCTTGGAACTCCCAGTGAAGACGTATGACCAAGACTGACTAAGTTGAGAGACTTCCATGCCTATTTGTAAGTGCCTTCCATCTTTTTTGGATGAGCTCTTTCTTTTTATTCTTTTCCTTTGCGTATCTGTAACTAAACTAGTAAAAATTGATTGGTCCCTCCTTGCAGAAAATGCAGATTTATGAGCCATCCAAGAGAATCTCAAGCAGAAAAGCAATGCAACATCCTTATTTTGATGATCTTGACAAATCTCAATTATTATTTTAAGCCATTACAAAAGTGTGTGTGAAGCTTGATGAGGCAATTTCAAGTTATTCATTTGAATTTAACCTTATCATGACCACCTATGACATAGACATTATAGGAGCATCTCAAATTTCAAGAAATTCTATTCATGAGAGGTGTTGTGTGCAATAGGTATCTTGGAACTCCCAGTGAAGATGTATGACCAAGACTGACTAAGTTGAGAGACTGCCATGCCTATCTATAAGTGCCTTCTATCTATTTTGGATGAGCTATTTCTTTTTATTCTTTTCCTTTGCGTATTTGTAACTAAAATAGTAAAAATTGATTGGTCCGTCCTTGTAGAAAATGCTGATTTTTGAGCCATCAAAGATAATCTCAGCCAAAAAAGCAATGCAACATCCTTATTTTGATGATCTTGACAAATCTCAACTCTGATTTGAACGAAATCTTGCAATAAAAGTTCCCTGTTCATAAATTTCTATGTTTTCTTTAAGCTTTGTTAGCTTTGCACTGCCTATACAGTAGATTTAGGCCTTGTCCTTTGTAGATTAAGATAATACAGAGAATTAGGTTTCTTTTAAGTCCATCTAGAAGAAAATCCATTGAGTTTTTCCACTGTTAGAGCACATTTTCTGAAATTCAGTTTGGAACCTTCAATTTGAGGTTTTGAGAGTCAAGTAAAGAAATAAAGCATACTCCACTAAATTAGGCTTTTAGATCAGTGGAGTAGGGTTATAGTAGGGTGTTTATGGTGTAGAAGCACCAAGGACAATCAGGACCACAAGGTGGTCAAGTGGTAAATTTTGATTTGTAGTCCATGAATAATGTTGTAATAAGGTCACACAGACCATTAGGAAGTGTTTTAAGTCAATCTGGGTTGGTAGGATATGAGGTTGCAATGTCATGTTAGCATGTTGTCAATTTGGTGTAATGAAGCCTTGAATGGCCTAAATGTGAAAATGCATGTAAATTCGTAATGTAAGGGTCAAGATGATGTAATGAGGCCATCATAAGGTCACTAGTTTAGGTATGGAGTCATTTACATCAATATGTCAAAAGTTGCACATAACAATGTAATGTTGTCAAACCAAAAGTTGTCATTTTGCAAATACTTATAATTTGAAGGGTCACACTTTTAAAAGAAGTTGAAAAGTGGTTGTAGTCAGTTGAGGAGGTTGATATGCCTTCAAAAAGGCCTTGTGAATGTTGTATGTTGGCAATCATACTTTTGAAAGTAGGAGCACCAACTCCATCTTTTCAACACTTGAACCCTTGTGGTTTCTATTATTTGGTCATTTGATCATTTAGGGTGTTCTTAGATGGTTTGAGGTCATTATATTTCATTTGATAAGGATTCAATACCATTTTTGTATGTATTAGGTCAATTGAGTCATGATGTAAAGAAGTTGATCAATAAGGGGATTCATGTGGTGAACCTTGTAATTTAAGTGTTTTAGGGTTATTTTTGTTAAATAAGGTCTTTACAGACCATTTATCATGTAATGTGAGTCTTAGGAATGAGTCTTTAAATATTTACATAAGAAATATTGAAAAATTGCAAAATGCAAAAGTTGTAAAAACTGCCAAAAGCAAAAATTAGCAATTAAGTTCAAAAGGAAAGCATATGAATTGGGGAAGATCAAGAGACATTGTAATTTCTATTTTTAGTCCATTCAAGGCTAATTATTCAATATATAAATTTTGGTTAATGTTTGATTCAGAGTTTTCAACGCTTTATTTTTGATTTTTCATTGTATTTCCTGATTTTACTGTATTTTCAGAGTTTCTTTCACCTGTACGGACCTGTAAATTCTTAGAAGGATTTCTCATTCATTTTTTCATGTAGTATTGTGAATTAGCTTCCATTTTATTCCTTTTAGGGCTTCGAATATTCGTTTTGGAGGGAGAAATATTATTTTTTTGTAGCAGCTCGTGTAATAGATTTATCATTGTTTTGTGATTAAAAAAATGTAATTTTTGTCTTCCCACCTACTGTAAAGCCATGTGACTCAGTGGGAAGAATTTCATGCATGTATATTAGGTGTGGAATGAATTTTCTTGGCAAGGGGGAGTCTTTAAGTCCGAATTCTTATGATGCCTAGGCAGAAAATGTTAAGTTTCTATGTGAAAATATTGGTTTCAAGTTGTCTTTTCATGGATTTGTGTTGGGATTGAGTTTAGGAAGGGTTGGAAGGTCTGAGAAGACCTAGGGCAACATGTTTTATGTTTTAGTTTTGTGTATTGTGGCTGTTTGAATGAAGATCTTGAGAAACCCTAGATTTTAGGAGGGAAAATGAGGGTTTGTTGGAGCAGGAAGTTAGCAAACTTGTACAGAGTATTTGACCAAAAAATTTGTGGTTTTGAAGCACAATTTGTTCCTCTCTAGATCTTGTTATGACAAGAAGTTTAAAGGTGGGTTTGTTTGTAAAATTGGGCTAGTTCTTGTATCCCTTGAGCATGATACCTTGATGTTTCTTTAAGCTTTGGTAGATGAATCTTAGGTGGAAGCTTGGATCTATCTTCTTAATGAAGTATGAATGTTTTTTGGATGATCAATGGTTTTTTTTACAATTCTCTTTAAGTAATTGGTCTTTTAGTTGTTCAGTGGTGAATTGGAAGACTATAGTGTTGACCTTATGGAAGTTGGATTAGATAAATGAACCTGAGTTGGTTTCTTGGTTCTTAAGTATGAATTTGTATTCCTCCACCCTACTCTGAATTAGTTGATATTCCTTCAAAAAAGCCTTGTGAATGTTGTATGTTGTTGGCAATCATACTTTTGAAAAAATACCAAAAGGCTCAGTTTTCTAACATTTTTTATCTCTATAACAGTCTGAATTCATGCCTTATAGAGACCTGTACGGTCTTTAAAGGAGCACCAATGCACGTGGATTGTTAGAGTAGAGTCTTATCCTTCATAAGAATCAAGTTTGAGTGAATTTAATTAGGTATTGAGAGTTTTAGAGGATTTTTTCCAAATCTGACTGTGTATTTTCTGTGTTAAGAGTTTGAAGAAACTAAAAATGGGGATCTGATCCATTCCACCCTCTGTGGTCACTGTAACTCAGTGGAATGGATCATAATAGGTAGGTTTTGGTTTGTAGGGGTCTAATTTGTGTAGAGGTGTTCATTGGTGTGTTTTAGCATGATGCCCTAGGTGGGTTTGTGAGGGTTTTCAAGTGAAAAATGGTGGTTTTGTGTGATGGTTTGAGGAAATCGGTATAGAGGTGGATATGTAATGTTTTTTAAAGTTTGTACAAGTGACTTTATACATGTTTAGTAAGGTGGAAGATTTGAAGGAGGTCGATAAGCATGAGTTTCAATGAAACCCTAGGTAATAGCCTCAAATAGGGGGTTTTGTGGTCTGCTGTCCTAGAAGGCCTATTTCATATAAGAGATGGTGCATTTGTAGGTTTGGTAACCTGTTGAGTGACTTTCCATCAAGTTTGGATGCCTAGGAAGGGTTTGGGTAAGTGTCCCTTTGGAAAAGAGGGCTAATTCCCCTAGGTAGCAATAGGAAATATGGGATTTTGAGGGGATTGCTCCAAAGGAATGGTGTGGGGTTTTTAGACATGTGGAATAAGCCCTTGATGGGTATTTAGAAAATTCATTTATTTGAGAATTCATTTGGGAAGCTAAAGTGATAAAGCCAAAAACATGGTTTGTATGGCTACTAGAGTAGACCTAGTTGAAAGGAGATAATTGTCAAGATAGATACTTGGGGTTTTGCAAACTACTTGTGACTAATCTAAATGTGTTTTTTGAAAGATTCCAATCCATGTATACATCAGTTTATTGTTTTGGTTGAGTTGTTTTGTGCAGGGAAGTCAAGAATGCAAAGGTGGAGTTGCTGCTACAAAGCCAAAATCTGAGTTTTTCATCCAAAAATGGAGGTTTTATGCAGGGTATGGAAGAAATAATGAATGAATGCCTAGGTAAATTATTCTAAAAGAATTTTTAGACATAATAAGGCATGATCCAAGTGTTTTCCAGAATTTTTGAGGTTTCTTAGAGTGAAATACTTGAAACCCTCACTGATTTTTGTGATTTTCACCCTATAATCAAGGGTTTACAGATTTTACGTATTGCTAGGTGTTTTAAATCTTGAAAATTTTTTATTTGAGAGTTTTTACACATGGAAAAAGACTGTTTGAGTTTTTTTGGTATTTTGGTGATGATTAAAGACTACTTTCTTTGTTAAAATGGCCTATTTGGGGTTCTTTAGAAGCAAAGAAGTTGGGACAGCATGCATGTGTTCCAAAATAATTGTATCTGAAAATGATATATGTTTTTAATGGCCAAAATGGGTACCCTAAAATTTATTTATCCTATAAAGATTCATTGCGGTTTGCATGTTACACCCGATTTAGTGTTTTAGCACTTACAAGCAAATTTGGTCTTCTAGTGCAAGCAATTGTGAAATCTGATTAAACAATGTTGTAAGAAGGTGTTTTAGATTTTTTCATGTTAAAATAAAGATGAATAAAGTGTACCAAGGTCTGGTAAAAGTTTGGAAGAAAGATTTGAAGGTTAGGTGTCTTTTTGCCTTGTAAAAAGTTGTAAAGTCGTGCAACTTTCATTCTCCAACTCGTCTGACCTAATAGATTGTTCCAACATGTCTGAATATGCATGTTTATGCTAGGAATGGTCCTCTTTCACACCCAAACATGCAGAATCACTTCTAGCTACGTTCAATCAAATCAATCCCTTAAGGGTCCAAAGGGCAAAATGGCTGCAAACTTTAGCATGAGGTTACTCGGACACCGTGATGCTTAGAAACTTCTCGTATGATCCTATGGGATCGCGTTGGGTCCCTCTACAATAAAATATCTTGGTTTTTGTTATCTCAGAGGGGTTTTTTTCATAGTGTCCATTTTTCAGTTGATGGAAAAAGTGTCAAATGGAAGCAATGGAAAGTTGCAAAGTGGTGCAACTTTCGTTCTGCAACTCGTGTGACCAAACAAACTGTTCCAACACGTCTAAATAGGAATTTTTACGCTAGGAATGGTCCTTTTTTGCACCCAAACATGTGGAATCGCTCCGAGCTACATTCAACTAGATCAATCCCTTAAGGGTCCAAAGGGCAAAATGGCTACAAACTTCAGTATGAGATTACTTGGAAACCATGATGCTTAGAAACTTCTCGTCTAATCCTATGGGATTGCATTGGGCCCCTCTACAATAACCTCTCTCAGTTTTCATTATCTCAGAGTGGTTTTTTCGTAGTGTTCAATTTTCAGTAGATGGAAAAAGTGTCAAATGGAAGCAGTGGAAAGATGCAAAGTGGTGCAATTTTCATTCTGCAACTCATGTGACCAAATAGACTATTCCAACATGTCTGAATAGGCTCTTTTATGCTAGGCATGGTCTTCTTTCACACCCAAACACACAGAATCACTCCTAGCTATGTTCAACCAGATCGATCCCTTAAGGGTCCAAAGGGAAAAATGGCTGCAAACTTAAGCATGAGGTTATTCATACACCATCATGCTTATAAAATTCTCATCTAATCCTATGAGATCGTGTTGGTCCCCTCTACAATAACCTCTCTCGGTTTTCGTTATCTTAGAGTGGTTTTCCCGTAGTGTCCAATTTTTAGTTGATGGAAAAAGTGTCAAATGCAAGCAGTGGAAAGTTGCAAGGTGGTGCAATTTTTGTTCTGGAACTCGTGTGACCAAATGGATTGTTCCAATGCACTCAAATAGTCATTTTTACTCTAGGCATGGCCCTCTTTCCCACCCAAACATATAGAATCACTCTGAGCTACGTTCAACCAGATCGATCCCTTAAGGGTCCAAAGGGCAAAATGGCTGCAAACTTCAGCATGAGGTTACTTGGACACCGTGATGCTTAGAAACTTCTCTTCTAATCCTATGGGATCGCATTGGGATCCTCTACAATAACCTCTCTGGGTTTTCGTTATCTCAAAGTGGTTTTCCCGTGGTGTCCAATTTTCAGTTGATGGAAAAAATGTCAAATGCAAGTAGTGGAAAGTTGCAAGGTGGTGCAATATTTGTTCTGCAACTCGTGTGACCAAATAGACTATTCCAATGCATCCAAGTAGGCATTTTTAAGCTAGGCATGGTCTTCTGTTGCACACAAATACGCGGAATGGCTCTGAGCTATGTTCAACCAGATCGATCCTTTAAGGGTTTGAGTGTAGTATGTTGAAATAGGACATTCCTCCTATTGTTTAGGTTGTGTCTTGGTGATATGGGCCTGATGTAACTTGAATTGTGGAAGCTTGATATATAGAGTCTATTGATGCTAGGGTTCAATTTGTATGATTTGGAAAAAAGAAGCCAACTGAGTAGAGTTATCAACATTATTCGTAAATCATAAGAATTTGCTTAGTACACTAGCCATTTTGATTCCTTCTTGTAGTCTCAAACATTATTTTGTATCATTGTTACATTGGTTTTCGAAGTGGCAGCTTAATATAGCTCCATAATACAAAATCTGGTTCACGCTGATTTTCACATGAAAAAAATGTGAATCAAATCACGTTGATGTGACAAAAAACCATGAGACCATAGCTTGTGGTGTAGGAGCACCTAGGTCATGTAATGCCTTCAAAAGGCTAAGTTGTCAAAAATGTATTTAAGTCCATGTAATGCCAAAATTAAATGTAATCAAGGCATGAAAAAGCACAAAGTGTAATATTGTCTAAATGCTAAATATGTAAAAGAGAGAAAAAGAAGGAATGTGAAGAGACAAAACAAGAAAATCAAGGAAGAGGACGAGTCATAGGTCGTTCAAGGAAGATCAAGAGGTAGTTGATGGTTGGAAACTTCTTTAAAAGCATTGTAAAGGCCAATCAAAGAGATCATTGTATTCTGGAAGAATTAAATTAACAAAGAGTTCCCTGTTTTAGCTTATTTTTTGTGTTTTTCAGTTGTTTCTTAACTTGTACAGACTGTGCAAGAGTTTAGGGTTCAAATTTAGATTGTTTCCAGTAGGTTGGGGAATCACCATTTTTTTGCATCCATTTGGGAAGGAATCCATTAAATTTAATGTTTGTTTGAGCATTCTTCTTATGGCTCGGTCTGAAATCCTGTGCATTGAGTTTTGAGACACACTACTCCACCAATGTAGGTTAGGTATATTGGTGGAGTAGGTTAGGGATAGGTTATTTGTTATTTTTTGATGTTTGTGAGTGGATGAAAAATCAAGAATACCTTGAAGGAGCTGCTACTACATAGGAAATTCTGATTTTTCCAATCAAAATGAACAGTTTCCAGCATGACAATGGAGAAAGAAAAAGTGCATGGGTTAGAAGATGTTTCCAAATGCCTTTTCATATGTATTTTGACATGTTCCAATGGTTGGTTGGAGGTTTTGAGGTTTTCATGTAGCCTATACAGGAAACCCTCATTGATTTTTGAGTTTTTCACCCTATAAACAAGGGTTTGTCAATATACTATCAAAAGGAGTCTGTTAATCCTTGAAAATGGATAAATTGGGATTTTGTGTTATTTACAGTGACTATTTTGAGGTTTTAAGTGTTTTGGGAATGTTTGAAGGGGGTCTTCTTTGAAAATCAGGCCTATTTTAGTAGCCTTTTTGACAACATTCAGAATAAAAAATGCTTATTTCTTCAATATAAGTTATTCTGAGTTTTTGATATGAGGACATGGGAATTAAGAGGTCTCTAAAAGTTTTTTTGATCTTGGGTTTTGAAAATAGTGTGTTTGGTTTACCCAACTTAGGGCATGAATGTCTCATTAAGAAGTAGTGCCTTGACTGCTCAAAGAATAGAAGTCTGACCTAACAGTGATCGGTGAGTTGATTTTGGGATAATGTTGTCTAAGTGATGGTGTTAGGGATATATGGAGTCTTGGACAGGGTTTAGAAGTGAGATATGTTGTTTTGACAGTTGGATAGTGAGGAGACTTGGTGTAAAATAATTCATGAAATTGTAAGTTCAATCAGAACAAAGTTAAGAGAGCAAGTTCTTGATTTGTATTAGTTGTAATAATGATGTTCACAGTGCTTGATGGTTTGGTAAAAGTATGAAATCCAATTGCAATGATGGATTGACTATTTGGGACAAGTTGAATGAATTGATTGAATGGAAGAGTGCCTTGTTGAAAATGGTGTTTTTGAAATGCATGTTGATCTAATTCATTGAATCAAAGTTTTCTAAAATGGTTTTTTTCTTTGAATGAGTCAATTGGAATATAGAGTTGTGGAAGGATGAATGATGAATGATAAGAGAATTTGAGTGGATGAAAAGTAGATTTCTGATGAAATGTTGAAATTTTGTTTGATCTTCTCCAAGATGAGTTTGGGACAAGAGTCCCCTGAGTTGTTGAGTGGTTTGGCAATCTTTGTATTGCATCAGCTTGTTGCTTACTATTATGCTTTGATAGATTTTTCCCAAGCATCCATAGCTTGTTCGAAAGCACCTGTTTTAGGCTTTTAGCCATAGCAGCAAGGCAATGAACTGTTTGATAAAATTCTTTGATAGAAATGTATGAAAAATGTGTTAGCATAGACAAGGCAGTGAACTCTTTGAAAAAATTCCTCAAAGAAATTTGGTTTCATGGTGATGGAATGGCATGACTAATACCATGACAAGAAAATTCCTATGGATTGTCATGGCATTCCATCACCATTGAGACCACATTTCTTTGAGGCTTTTTTTCAAATAGTTTGCTACCTTTTCTATGCTATTGCTTATTAGTATGCTTTGATAGATTTTTTCCAAGTATCCATAGCTTTTTTGGAAGCACCTATTTTAGGCTTTTAGCCATAGCAACAAGGAAGCAAACTGTTTGATAAAATGCTTTAGTAAACATGTATGATAAATGTAGTAGCATAGACAAGGCAACGGACTGTTTAAAAAAATGCCTCAAAGAAATGTGGTCTCATAGAATGCCATGACAACCAAATGCAATTGGAATTTGCTCCTAGTTATTAGTTATGCATTGTGAAGTAATTGCATAACTGCTTAGGTTGAATTTGTAAAAACTATATTGTAATTGAAATTTTGTCATCTATCAGCATCTAGTTATTAGTTATGAAATGTGAAGCAATGCTTTGAGTTTGAAAGATGTGCAATGCAATGTAATCAATGTTATGAATATAAACTAAAAAATCTATTTTTTACTAAGTTACTGGTTTGGTTTTGGGTTTGGGTTCAGGTTCAAGAACCCGGTTCGCTGGTTCGGGAAATTTTTTTGGGGGTTGGGTTCGTTTTGGGTTTGGTAATACAAAAACATATATAATTTCAGAAATATATACATATTTGCAACAGTAATCAAGTTCAGAATACACCACCATATTAATAGTCAAATAACATAGCAAAAATACACCACCACTTTCATAGTCAAATATTAAAATATTAGTGATACTTGAATGTCATGATACAAAATTATAAATTAAATTTCAAACATAAAAATTTCAAGTGTTTACAATCAACCATTATTGATCATTGATCAATTTGAAAAGTGTGGACATTTTTCTGTGTGGAAGGAAAACAAGAAAACAATGCTACATAATTATTTACATTGTGAAAGAGCCAAAACCTTTTTCTTGCAGATCGTAGAAGAATCTTAGTGATTTTTTGGGTGTCCTTTCCTTGGAATGGAACTATCCTCAGCCATGAATGATTGACTAGGAACTGTGAGAAAGAAATAAGATAAATCATGCAACTTGTTGCAATTTCTTTCCTTGGGAAAAAGGGTAAAGTTTTCTTTCTAGGGAGAATCTCCTTTATACTTTGAACGCATTGATAATTTTCAAGATAGACTTAGCCAAATATGTCATTTAGGTTTGAAGCTTTTAGGTAAAATTTTGCTTCTTAAAATTTTGTTCAAAATTCAAGATGCGGGCTCTCCTCCCTTAGGGAAGATAAGGCCTATCAAACCTAACAATCTTATGCAACACTTCTTAAGTTCTTTTTGATGCAGTATTAGATGCGAAGTTTCAAAATAGACATGGTTATATAAATTCTCATCTCAGGACTATCATTGCATCAAATTAAGAATTTTTAATCCTTTATGGTCTAGACAAGAGAAGTATGGGGTAGTGTTCCAATGCTAAAGTATTATTGTGAATCTCTTTGCTATGAGTGGTTCAAAAATGAGGAATCTGTCTTTTGCACCAAATGAGAAATATTCACAATATGTGCTAGTAAGGAATAAGTTCATAAGATCAAGTATGCAAGAACTGAGAATTGCAAAATTGGCTTACGTTTGACTTCCAAACACAAAAAATTTCACACTTTGCGATGTTCACACATAAGTCAAAAAGAATATGTGAGTAAGTTATAAAATATACACTTGAATACACGTAACTCATATCTAATGAACCATTAATTTATAATGCAAATATGGACACCATCGATAAAAAATATTTTTATTAAGCAAATAGCCATGTACGCATACATCAATATATGTCGATATAAGTATAAAATATAGTTACAAAATAGCCATATAGGCTTATGATAATGCCATATAGGCATACAATGTCAAATATATCTAATACAAAATATGTACAAAATTGCTATGTAGGCATACAACAAAGGGCTCTACATTCAAAATTCATTTCTCTCCATGCTCTGGTTCAAATACATTTTTCTTTCCCTTTGCTGGGCGATCCGATGGCAATAAGTCTGTCACCCATTTCTACTATGCTCGAGGAGTGCTCTTGCTGCTCCTCCTAGGCTTTAGCTCCTGGTGAAGTTTCAACTATTACAATAAGAAGTAAAGACATTAATATATAGAAATTACATTATAAAAATTAATATATTTAACAAAATAATCACTTACGGCCATCTCATGATCACTCTCCTCGATGGAAATATTTGCACACCGATGCTCAGGCATGCTCAAACCCTGTATAAACCATCCAAATAGGAATTAAACTATGAATCAATAATGGTTTGATTTTTCACTAGAACTAGTTCATCTATAACAATGAATGTAAATTGAAATTTAGTAATTTGCCTCATACCTCCCCTATCAGAGCCATCGAGGATTGTATAGCGGAGGAAACACCAATATCCATTGCCCTCGTAACGTTTGGCGGTGTTTTTGTAACCAACATCTGAAAATAAAACAACAAATTATTCAATCACAAAAAAGTTACAATAGCGATCCATGTGATGACTTATAATGTATGAGATCTAATAAACAAAATTTTGAGTACAAGTATTAAACTATATATTTTTGATTATTAGTTATTGAATTTGAAGTAATAATTTGAGTTTGAATGATGTGTAATGCAACCTAACCAACAATATGAATATAAACTACACAAATTTATTAAACTTAGAATTCATTAGTTAAGTTCTCTTTATTCTATATTATCTTCATGAATGTTTGAGCAAATCTACTAGCACTTGGAGGTGTTTCCTTGAAACCTCCAACAGTACCTTGTTCAACATCCAAAATCACATATTAAAATACCATTCATAAAACAATGCTATTAACACATGTAATAAATTTATAATTGTTTACTAACTTTACATACCCCACTGATAGGTGTACTAGGTGGATGACTGGTGTATCCAGTCTCTACACTGTGACCCTGCAATGTTATTAAAATAATAAAACTAAATTAGTTAATCTTGTATTTCACAATCAAAATTTAATAAATTAAATTCAATGAACATGTTGAATTTTACCTAACTGTCAATGCCATATGAATCATGCAAAATGTTAGCCATCCTCTCCATCCCCGTAGATGCATACGGATCATGCTGCATAGTAGCATATGGATTCTTTGTAGCACCCTCCTGAGTGTTGGTAGGGTCATACAAACAAGTCACCCCACAAGATTGACACACATGGGTTCGAAGGCCACCACTTGAAGACTCCCCTAGATGGCACTGTACAATAGGGCTAGTGTGATGGATGACACTCCAGGTCAAATTTGTGATTGCCTGCAATGTCTCTATGTTGGCACTCTCCTTCGCAATGACAGGCATCACAATCTATTCATGAGGCGGCCTAGCAATAGGTCGTCACCCTTGCCATGTAAGATTCGGCTGTGCATCGGGCCTATCCTGAGCTAACCCCCCACCTCTCGCTTGCAACTCCCTCATATCAAAATAATTTGGGATTTGGTTCAATACAAACTCACTGTATAGTTTCCCAAGAAAATATTGGGGGACTTTACAATTATTGCACGGTGGGTAATCAAAGACCATATACCATCTTTCATAAAAATAGTTCTTAATCTCTTGGTGGTGGCACCAATGAATAGGAAACCTCTTTGAATTGAAGGTAAGATTTTGATTTGTTTTAGGGTCAGTGAATAGAGAGCACAAACTACCTTTAGTAATTTTTAAATCTTTTACTTGTTTATATGATAATTTGTCTGCATAATATACCCTGGTTGTTTGCCTCCTATCTTGCCATCCAGATATTTGTTGGGTGATTGCATCTACATTTTTAACATATGTTTCAATGAATTTTCTAGAAGCATTCTTTTTGTGGTTGAATCATTTGGATCACTCAACCTATTGATAAGATCCTCAAGTTGTTTTCTATTGTTCTCAATTTCACTCCTAAAATTTTCTTGAGTGCCAAGAGGGTATTGAGAGAATGGTGGGGGAGGTTGATTTTGTTGAAGATTTTCCTATTGAGGATTTACAGGATTTCCTACAATTTTTTTTAAAAAAATCAAATCTAACCTAAAACAAACAAAATCAATTTCAAACTAAAAAATTCAAAACAAATAGAAAAAAATACTTACCTCCTGTATCTCTTCGTCGTCATGGCGCCATATTTGCAAATAAAATCCAACTGTTGTTGATGAAATTTGTAGAAATCCTTCCTCATAGAATGCGAGCGTGAAAGTGAGGGTTTTTTGGTGCGGGAAAAGTTGAGAAATAGTAAAAAGCAAATTATATAGATTTCAATTTTTTTTTTGCTTTTAAAATCACATAACGCACTTGTGTTTTCTCTTTTCAATTTTTTTTTCCCATTTAGCCACAAAAGTGCGACCAACTTCATGCACTCGCCCCTGAGCACTTTAGCAACAATATTTGATTCATCCAATGTTCCACCAACACATTTGATACTACACAAAAGTTCATTCAATCTCTGAATGAAAGAAGTAATGTTCTCATCATCACCCATTCTCAAAATTTCATATTTCCCTTTCAGGCTTTGCAACTTAGCAACCTTCACATGTGCATCACCTTCATACAAAGTTTCCAACTTTTTCTAGATCTCATAAGTGGTCTTTAGATCCATTAAATTTGTCATCTTAGGATCAGTCAAAGCACTCAACAATGCTTCCATAGCCCTGATATTGTACTTGGCATCCTTAATCTCCACAACTGTAGAAGGACCATTTTGTGGGATGATATACCTATTTTTTGTAATATTCCATAAAGGTTCACCAATACATGTTAGATGACACTCCATTCGAGCCTTCCACAGAGAATAATTTTTTCCATCAAATCTTACACTATCATTCTTGTATGTTGCCATCCTAGATCACCTCAAGCTATCAAACTTCTTCTGAGGAACACGCTCTAATACCAATTGTTGGAAACACAAGGGAAAACAACTGAGAGGAGGATGAATCAATTGTCACATAAATTTAAAATTATTAAAATTATTAACCTTATTCTCAAATATGATTAATAACCATGAAAGCATAAATCGCCAACACATCAGAAACACACATAACACCAATATTTTTTATGTGGAAACCTTGTTAGGATAAAAACCATGGTGGAGGTTAGTCCACAAGATTATACCCAGTTAAAAGTATAAAGAAGAATAAATGGGGAATGCACATGCATTCAAGCACACTTCCTAGAGCTCATTGCTCAATTACAACAAGGCTTACTTCCCAAAGGAAGACACATTATCTTACATAAACATTTAGATTACATCCACAAGATTTTGCACTGAGGGAATGACATCTGCTAATGGGGTATGTCAGGATCATTATGGAAAAAATAGACCCTTAAGTGGTAAAAAAATTAGAAAAATTAGAGTTAGGCAACTTGACGTAAAAATTTGAATAAGTTATATACATTATTTCAAAAATATGTAAGAATAGAATCTATAGAAAATTGAATGTAGTTTCTAAACTACTAGGTTTATTTAAAAAAAAAAAATCTATTTGGTGAAAATTTGAAATTTCAATGCAACAGTACTTAAATTTCAGGGAAAAAACAAGAGGTAGGTGTCTATCTAACCGCCCTAACCACAATAAAATGATAATATTTTTTTATAAGATTTTAGATATAATTAGAGGACTCATGTCTCAATGTGATGCATATTTTTTGTAATTTTTCGAAGTAAATAATTAATTATGAATTTTTTATTACAACTTTTAAAAAATATAAAAATCGTATGTCTGACCACCTTAACTTGGTCAAAAATTCATGAAATTCAAATTTTTTTTTAATCCTATAGTATGAAAATCATAGAATGTGATGCATGTTTTGGATTCAAAAAATGTGATACCATTTGAACGTTATAGATGTTTTTCAATCAGCCTATCAATCAAAACTTTAGTCGTAATTCAAATAGAAAATGAATAATAATTATTTATTAAATTCAAAGTAAATCATAATTTATATTGGTGGAAAGCTGAGAATATCCTTTAAAAACCATTTTCGTTTCATCAATTTTGGGTAAAAACAGAGTCGTCAGCCACATACCCTCCACATACCCATTATATTGCCACTTTTTGGCCCATCATGATCCTACACATACCCAATGGCTGATTATAGTTACGGCTAAGCACATGAACACTTCTTCACACTCTGCTTTTGCCTTTGAATGATTAGGACATTATTCACACATCTCATTCACACCATGCCTTCAAATGGAAGAAACAATCACTTATATTTATCTACAACTAAGAATACTATCATCTCCATGTCAACTTCAACAAAATAAAAAAAATGAATACAAATTGTCGTCCCAAATTAATAAACATTATTAATACGAATCAACCAAAGTCGGCCACAACATAGTAAGGACCCAAAAAAATATCTTCAAACATGAAACACCTCAAACAATTATTCCTTGAAGATCCACAACACACTACAATCACCCTGTCGCCCATGAATATGAAAAACATGAACACACAAGAGGAAATCACCAATCACAAGCACAACGATCAATGTGAATGTGCAACAAAGATATAGCATGATCTAGAAACATCCATGAGCATCATGAATCACCATAGAAGAATCTGCAACAAATCAACTTACTATAATCGCATCATCTTCTTTCAGGAACACCAACTGAAGCAACAAAACAACTGTCAAAACACACACACTCATAACTTGATCAAATCTTCATTTGAATCTCTAAAACTTAACGTGGATAAACTAGATATACTCAACAACAAAACCTTTAATCCACAACCTCTATATGATCATCAATATACTGAGCTAGGCAATAGTATGTTGGCTAAACTAAACTTCACTACATCACTGACAACCCGCAACTTATCTTATTACAATTTTCTCAATATCCTCGACATATACAACCTATAATGACATTAATGCTAATAGTGTTGACATCAAAGACAACCACATATCAGCAACATCCAATAGTATGTCACATCAGGCCACCACGATGAATGTAATATACTATGATAGATCACACTTATGAAGGACATCACATCCAATGTCACCCACAAAGTAACAAACGCATCACATAAATGGCAGGGCTACAATAGGTTCCAAGAATGCAAATGAATTATGGTAATGTATGCACCCCACTTTAAAGGAATTGCTACACACTATTCAGTGAGCAATTAATTTAAAGTAGTAAAGGGAAGAATAAAAAAAGGAAAACAAGACATGAGAGTCAACTTGGAAAGCCCTATGCCAAGTCATATGTTTCCAAGTAAGGTTGTGTCATGTGAACAAAAATGGAAAATAAAAGATAGGGATTTTCCCCCCAGAAAGGAACAGACCAAACACATAAGGGATCTATGGATTTGGGGTCAATATGTTTGTTGCTGAAATGTTTTTTATGAAAGATCTCAGAACTATCATCATTCCCCAAATCACATAGAACTGGAAGAATGACACAAAGAGAGTGAAAAAAATTGAAAATATCTATTTTGGGTCAACATGGAAGAGAAATTGCAGTCTCAACACTTTGCATTTTCCCCAAAAGGAAAACACAAGCGAAAAGAAAAGGAAAAAGGCGAAAAAAATGAAAAAGATTTTGGGTCAACATGAAGGAGACATTTCAGTCTGAATGCCTTGCCTCATCCCGAAAAGGAAAACAAAAAACAAAAAGAGAAAAAGACAAGGACCTTTTGGGTCAACATGGAGCAGACATAGGGCGTCTCTATGCTTTGTGTCATCCCCAAAAGGTGAACAAAAAATCAAAGTGAAAAAGACAAGGACCTTTTGGGTCAACATGGAAGAGACATAGGACATCTCTATACTTTGTGTCATCCCCAAAAGGAGAACACAAAACGAAAGAAAAAAAGAGAAGATGCACGACATATAGAAGAATAGAGATACAAATAGAAGCATACGAAGAGAGGGAACATCAAACACACGTTATGGGGGAACATGATACACACATAAAATAAAAATATAAAAGAAACAAGTAATGCAAATGTAAGTCAGCCATTAACTAAGTTATTGGTTTCTCAATCTTAAATGGTTAAGTGGAAAAGGAATAACATAGTTAAGATACGAAGGCAAGTGCATTACAAGGACAAGGCCATCAACTTCTTACCTTCCAAAAAGTGTAAAGGAAAGAATGAGCCAAGGTGAGTGATGGGAAAGGATCATGTGATAGTGAGAATAAGGAATTCTACAACTATGGCATGATGATGGGGAAACAATCGGTATCAGTGAAGTGATACTTGTCTAGTATGTCCTTCAATGTCTGACATTCTTCAGTTCAATATCCAAGAATATGATGATATTTGAATAATGGTATGTTAGAATCTTTAGGGAAAATAACCAACCTATTCATAGGTGGTAAAAGTATAAGACCTTTGTTTAAAAGTAGTTGAAGTCTCCTTTCACATTCAAGTGGAGGATTTGTAGTAAATTTGAGTTTCTTTAATTTGTAAGGTCATTTTCGTTTGCTAGATTCTCCTTGTTCATGAATAGGAGGAAGAGGACCTATGGGGATCCTAGCATCCTTGTCATTAGAAGGGGGTAATGGTTGCTCATGTGGAAGGAGAATGTTCAAGTCAAGAGGAGCATCAAATATCATTGTACCGTCATCCCAAAGTTTCCAATATTTAAATGAAGGTCCATTAGGATGAGGAGGATCTTGATATCCTAGTCCTGTTGTTTTTTCTTATGTTGGTTTTTGTTTGAGGAGTTGATGAATGTCATGTTATGGTGTTGTGTCACAACCTTGTTTACTTATAATAGTAAAGCCTTTACCATATGTTTCTTCAAGGTTTATAGGAGTTTTTGTGACTTTGTGATCATAAAATGGTTGTGAGTGTATTTGTTTAGAGGAACTAGGTCCACTTGAGGGAGGAACCTTAGGTCCTTCATTAGTTTCAGGATGTAAGTATATAAAGTGATCATGAGGAGCAATAGTAGGAAGATCTTGGGACTCCATGGATGGATAAAAGGTTGCATTGGCTTCTAGGTTATCAAGGCATTCATTGTAGAACTTGTTCATGTTATCATCATCTTCTCCAATGATGTCTACTTCATGATGAGGAAAATCATGAGGAGTTGAAGGAGGATGAGGTAGCTCAAGGTCATTAGGGTCACAACCAAAGGAACAATTGGACATGTCTAAAAATGATTGTAATGAATTTCAAAAATTAGTGAAAGAAAATGCCATGATGCAAGTAAACTAAGATGTAATAAATGACTAAAAACAAAGATTCTGGAAATTGAAATAGAATGCAAGAAAAGGAAGCTGTAATGTAGGAAAATGCTAGAAAGATGTCAGAAATGATGTTTAAAAAGTGCAGGTGGACTGATTTGCCCAAGGTGGCGAATGAGTCCCAGTATGAGATTTTTTTATATTTTTCAAAAATTTTAATGTGATTATAATGCTATTCAAATGGAAATTAAGTATGCAGAATGCAAATTTTTAGTTTTTTCAATGATATGCAATGCAAAAATGAAATCTAAATAAAGCTTTCACTAATACAATATGAAAAGTCCTATAATGCAAAAAAAAAAAAACAATACCCTAATTGAATGTTGATGCAAATGTAACCTAGGATGCAATATGAAATTAAATTTAGAAATCCAAAGTGTTCAAAATGCAGGTTCACCAAAATGAATTGTAGATTTTTGGATCCTTGCACTTCTCTAGTTCTTCTAGGGTTTTTCACCTAAAAGGAGAGAGTAGGGCCAAAAATGCTAAAGGGTTCATTCAAATTATGTTATGTATGATGTTTTATGAGCCTAATACAATGAAATAAATGAAATTAAGTGATGTATAAGACTGAATATGAATGAAAAACTAAGATTTAAGCTATGTTTGAAAACATAGTGTTGTATGCAAACAATGAGCTAAAAGATGAATAAATGCAAAAAAAAGGAAATGGGTTGAATAAGAGTGCACCTAGGAAAGATTTGAGGAATATGGAATGGTATAAATTCTATCTAGAATTACTAAAATTAAACTGTGGGACTCATTCGCCACTGGTGGTGAATCAGGCCTCTCCCATAATTCTAAGAAATCAGGAGACAACTCTGTAACACCATATCTGGAAATGTCTGTTTGTCAGGTTGTCGAAGTCAGTTCTGCAAGAAACAAACATAAAATCTTCTCCAAGCTTGAAATATGATTGACTTGACTTGAAGCACCTAGTTGACTTGTTGACCACTCTTCAATCAACTAAATGCTTGTTAAATCTAGATACAAAGGTCTACAAATACACATGCAAGAGGGGAAAAATGGTTGAGGGTTAGAAAATAGGGGTTTTCCTTGGTCAAACCCCACTTTGGTAATCAAACCCTTAATGAAATAATGAAATGAAAGAGAATGATAAACAAATAACATGTAAATGCTATCAACTTACCAAACCCTTATTGATGAAAATTTGAAGTTGTATCAATGGATGCTCCAAAATGTTTGACTAATGCTTTATTGGATGTTGTAAGGTGCTTGAATGCTTGAATGGATGAAAACATAGCTTTAATATGACGTATGAATGTTGGAGAATTAGGAGATGTAAAATGGGGTGAAAATCACTTATTTATACAATCTTGTACCTTAGTAACCTATTCATACCTCATCACAGGCTAACATCAAGTGATTTTGAATAAAAATCCAAAAGGAAATTTAAAAAAAATTGAATTTGGAGCCAAGGGGGACTCATTCGCCACCCATGGTGAATGGGTCCCACCTAGGACCTAAAAATGGGTGTCGATAATTAAGTCATATTTAATGTTGTTTGTCGGGTTTACCTTAAAAAATGCACTTAATTAAAGCTTATAAGGGAATAAAAGGGGTCAAATAAAGCATAAGAAATGTGTAAATAGTGAAGTTGTGCCTAGAAAAGCATGAAATCTTGTTACAAGACTTTAAAACACTTCAAAATAGGACTTGATTAGTGATGAAAAGGTGATTTTTAGGTGAATTGTAATGAATAGAGTCTAGAAGAGTGTAGAAATGTTTTAGAACACTTCACAACACCCTCACAAGATGCCATTATTTGAAATTTAGTACCTAAATATGCATTTTCAAGCCATGTTACAACATTAAATCAGAGCAAAATAGATCAAACATCATGAAACAAGACCTAAAAGGCCATAAAAATGACAAGGGCCCATTTTTCTACAACACACCCTTAAATATTTTATTTCTTAGTAAGTATAAGCAATTCCCTAATCATATAATTTAGTAGAAATTAAATTTAGTTATTTGAATTCAATATGTATAGTTACACTTTTAGAATAGGAGACTCCTATTTAGACATATAAGACCCCTATTGTGTATAGCCTTTAGTCACCATTGAGATTGACAATTGACTAATTACCTTCTAATGTGAGAGACTCAATAACATCTCATAAGAGATATTTGGTTAAAGGTCCTTCATTAGAAGGTGACATTTTATTAAAGGTTCTTCACTAGAAGGTGACCTTTTATTGAAGGTCCTTCACTAGAAGATTGCCTTAAAAATTTGGCTATAAAAAAAATTAAATATTAACAAAGAGACCTTATATTGAAGATACCTTTAATCAAAGTTCATATGTTCAATTTAATTTCAATAACAAGGTGACATATCTAGGACCTCCATTCAAAGGCCCTTCTAATAAACAAAAATATTCCCTTGAAAGTGGTCCAACTTTTCACCATTGAAAAATACATTTTATTAAAATGGCCTAGTGAAAAGCCCCAAGCCAACTCACCTAGGATAAAGCGACATAATAGTTTTTGAAATAACAACCATGAAAATTAATATACAACAATAACAAGTCACACTTGCACAAAAATCATGTTAGGTTTTTTCAACAGAATAAAGAAAAAAATTACCAATTACAAATTTTAGACCATAGAAATAAAGAATAGAAGTGAATTCCCAAAGAGATATTTTTTAACATGGTTCACCCTTCGGGCTACATCCACAATTAGCTATCTATTTTTATTATTTAACTAGAAAAAATAATTTACATAAAATAGAAATAATCCATTTTTGTGTACAACTTAAACACCTAATGGCCTTTCTTTGTTCACAACCTATATTGCTACGGGCACTCTATGCTAAAATTTAACCCACACTTATTTAATCTAATTTCTATTGTTTTGTTGCATACAAAATTTCCTTTAGCACACGAGTGTCCAACTTCTCTCACACAATTTATGAACTTCCAATTGGATGACTATGTCTATTCAGTACTCATCCACAACAAATTAATTGTTCATAGTTATAGGTCGTTACAAACACAGATGCAACTGATTTTATAATGGAAATCAATAGAAATTATCCTTTAGTAAAATTAGGGGATTTTTTTATCAGGGGCATTGCCCCTAGACCCCCACCATGGGCTCCACCCCAGGGCTCTATCAAGGGGTGGTCCCCTTGGACCCTATAGGAGGGGCTCCACCCCCTATGTGATCACATGTTAATTATTTTGGATTCATAATCACAACTTCCAAGTCACTAAAATTGAATATCATAGCATGATCAAGTTCCATAAACCAACAAATGACTCACAAGTGTCATGTGAAACATAATGACAACAAGAATGACCTTATCAGTTATGCAAGCAAGGTAGGACTAGTAGAAGACTTACCAGTCATGGGATGGAGTCACCATAGTAAACTTATGAGAGGGAAAGATGACAACCAAACAAAAATTGGCTAACCTATGATCACATTGTCTTGTAAAACCACACAAGAAAAAGGATGAGAGAATCATCTAACCTTAAATACACACCAAGACACACTTAGTAACTCTTCAACACCCATGAAAACCCACACAAATGGTGGAACAACTAGGATCTGCACACCTTCACTAGATGATGCAGCCATTAGTTTTCGAAACAAGGAGTGGACTAGGGCATAATCACCTCCAATCCACTCAACAACACCTAAACACTAAGGAAACCTTCACAAAGAGGTTTCATTACTAAGAATTTTCCTTGTTGGAACAATGATGGGTTGCTTCCAAGCAATGAAACACTCCCCACAGAAAATAAGTGTCATAAACCTTGAGGTATGCAACTTGTAAATGAAATGACAACATGCAAAGAATCTCTATACCAAGGGGATACAAATTTTCCCTTAGAAAGAATGAGAAGACCAACAAGATGGTGAAATAATGAAAAATAAGGCACTGAAGGATACTAGCACCCAAAGAGGACATTCACACAAGTGCTCATGTGTCCAAATTAGATGTTGGATTCTAAGTCTAGTGTTGGAGTCCTATTCTATCACTAGAGTCTCTTCCAATCATTGCAGTCCCTATTCTAGTGCTAGTGTCTTGACTAGAGAGAAAACCCAAGATTAGTTTTGACCCTTAAGATAAGAACAACCCTTAGGAACTACAAGGAAATATCCCTAATTGAAAATGGACTCTAAAATGATAAAAAATAATCAAGGAATCGAGAAGATCTTAGACACCCAATCTTACCTCATAAGTATCCCATAAATGAGATCACTCCCAAGAACTAAGGAGACTACAAGTTGCTTCAACAGGAGGCCAATAACACAAGGGGTGAGGAGGAAAGGTTTCCAATAAATGTTGACCCTGCCAATACTACATACATAACCCTAAATGATCCCTTAAGGTGGTGATTCTCAATGATGCACTATGCATGCAAAGAGAGAAAAATGCTCCAATACAATTAAAATATGTTCTATTTTAGAATTCATTTTAAATTCTAAACTAAAGTGTTCTCTACATCCATTTTAACTCACAATATAATAAAATGAGAAAGCATAAAAGATAGTAAAGTGTGTTCTACTCCAATATTGAAACACATAAAGGAATCCTACCATCAATTATTCCATGAACACTTAATTATTTTTAAAATAACATATTACAATTTGGATAGAGTACAAATTTCCTTCAAATACATTTTACAAAATATGTAATAAATAAATAAATTAAAGCAAACCTTACTAACTAGATAAAAATCTTGGATCTCTTCTCAAGATCCTCAAACCCTGATGATCGTTTCTATGCCACCTAACTACATAGTTCCCATAGGTCTGCTCTTATCATGAGAGGAGATAGTCACACCCACTGCAAGCACCCTCACACCAAACATGTGGGAGAAGGCCTACACACATGTCAATCATGGAGCATATACCTAGCATATGCATCATGCAAAATCAGTCAATCAACCTCACAAGATATATCAAAATTCAAATCTTCATTAGGCATAAATGTTAATGGAACAAAGCAAGACACACTCATTCAAAACAATCACCAATGGCACTACAAAATAACCTCATTAGGCAAAAACACCAAAGAAATAAAGAAAGAAAAAATTATTGTGTACAATCACCAATGATACTACAGAATAACCTTATTGGGCACAAACACCAATGTAAAAAATAAAGACATGCACATTGGGAACAATCACCAATGAGATAAAAAAATCATTAGGCACAATCACCAATGACATAAAAAATAAACCTCATTGGGCACAAAATACAATGACACATACAAAACACACTCATTAGGTACACACTAATAACAATAGGATAAGATGCTAGGGAGGATGTATGGAGTGTCATCACAAAGCTCAAAGGGATGGATAAGAATATTTAGGTATGAATCAACTTGCCTACATGAGGAACCCAACCTACAAGTCCCTATGCTCCCTAGGAAAGCATGTCTTCTATGCAAATAGTGAGCCTATACTAGAGCACTCTAACTATGTTATAGGAATCATTATCTTGATTAATTTTGTTTACGCAAATTCCATTAATTATCACTTATCAAGAAAAATATTTCCTTGTCATACCCTTGAGCCCCTTTGTGCCCCAATCAACATCAAGAGCCACTCCACTACAACTCTCTAGTACATTCATCCTAGGTTCATCTGACTTGTCACAATTGAGCATGTAACAAAAAAATAAGTCACACAAATTTGGCTCATTAAAAAATAAACATGATCTTATGAGAAACACACTCCTCTCTTGAACAACTGCTTGAACTTGTTGAGAAGTGGCCTTGTCAACATGTTGATTTTCTTCCTCTTTTGAGAAAGACACTCCTCTCTTGTATAGAGGAAGTTTTATCCTCAATCCATTTGTGCCATTTTGGTCTTTATTTTGGATTTGTTCTTCATTTACAAAGATATAGAGGACATACACTGAATTATATAAAATAAAATAGCTCATATTGAGCACCACTAGATAAATTAGATTGTTGGAACAAAAACCCTTCAACACGAATTTTAAAATTTACAATATTTTGAATATTTTTAGTATAAAGTAGGAATAAATTATTAAAGCATTGAACTGGTCATTCTATGAATAGATAAGGTGCCTTTGAAGATTATAATAATCACAAAGAACCAAAATAAACCAAGCCTGCAATAGATGAATAAAAAATATATAAAAGCTAAGAAATAGAGACAAAGTAATGTATGATGATTTCACCTTCCATTTACAGCCATACATAGGATTGAAGTGAATAAATACCATTTCAATAATAAAATACAAAGAATACAAAGGCCCCATAATGGGACACCCCATAGTGGGACACCCTATCTTGTGAGGTCCACGTGGACTGCTACATGAGACAACGACCATTTTTTATAGTGCGTTGAGGCGGATAGTTAAGAATATCCATTCAAGTGAACAAAAAATAGCAACATTTAGTTTGAATGGTTTGAAAATAAGTAGGAATGAAAAAAAATTATAATATGTTTTAAAAACAATAAAACCTTTGATTTATACCATCTTTATTACCATTGAAGTACTAGTTTGTAACTATAGTTTGGTAGATCCTAGTGATAACTAAATAGAAGATTTATTTGTAATTGGATTTTTGTAGTTTTTGTTTGATAGTGTTTCAATTTGATAATTTTATGTTTACTAAAAAGTGAGAAGGTAACTTATACTTATACTAATGTAATGTTTGTCTTGTAAATTAAATTTTCTCTAACATCTTTCTTGGACATAGGGTTTAGAGTTTAAATAAGTTTGACCATAGAAGATTATATGTATCTTTATCCTTTGAACCTTTCGATAATACCATCTTATTACTATATTAGCTATGGCAGTATACAATTTGTGTTGTATAATATTTTCTCTATCATGTTTTATAACTTGTTTACAATTTATATAGGTTTGGCTATAGAAGATTATGTGTATATTTCTTCTATGAACCTAGAGATAGTAACATCTTATTAGTACATGAGGTATAGTAGTAACAATTTTTCATGTATTAAATTTGCTCTATCATGTTTTGCTTTGTGGGGTTTAGAATTTAAATAGATTTTACATCTTTGTGTTTGCCATTTAGAAATTAAACAACATTTCATTGATAAATGGAAGACATATATCTCAAATGATCAACATAAAACTTGAAATTAATTTGGTTGAATGCTTGTTTGGTCTAAAGTCTTAAATTTATAAAACATATTAAGCATATAAGAATTTATAGTATTAAAAGCATATCAGCATTTACAATGTAGTATGAACTTATAGTTGATTGAGTAGATAACAGTGTGCAATTTGAATAGATAGCAATATGCAATTTGAACTACGTAGGAATTTTTTTGAAGGGTTATACAAAAATTGGACAAGAAAAATGAATGTATTTGAAGCAAAATATGGGAGGACATGTTGTTGATCTATGCACTTTCATTTGATTTGCTGAATTTGAATTGTGCGGATCGATTCATTTGAGATGAATAGATGGATTTGATGGATCTTTAAAACTTTGAATCCTGTAATAAGTTTGGCATTTGATTGATTTAGCTAAATGCTTGTTTGGTTTAATGTCTTGATTTTTTGTCCTCTTCTTTTGAAGGCTTGATTAGCACGCCTTACACCTTTGAGTCTATTGCTTGCATGCATTCATGAAGTGACTAGTAATTGGACAAACATCTTTTGATAAAATTAAGCATTTCATTTATGAAGGACTTTATATTAGACTAACAATAATTTGTTTTGGATGATCGCTTCATATGTATCTGAGACACTTAGTATGTCTATATTTTAAAGAGGGGGGTTGAGTTGGTGGTCAACAATGTGAGGCCACCAACAATTTCGATGCAATTGCACTCACACAGACTTCCCATAGAAATATGTCAAAGTCTTGTGTGGAAATTATAGCCGTCCAACTGAGTAGACATTTCCTTATCAGTCACATTTTTGCAGCGCTCACTACACGGCCCATTACTTGTGGAAATTTTCTCCATTAATTGAATGGACTTGCCAAGTAAATGATGGCAGCTTATAAAAGTGGATTTCACATGACACTAAAGTCAGAAAAGGTCCAACTTTAGATGCACAAAAGATCCAACTTTTCTCTTGATTAGATTTGCTATCAAAGATTTTAGAAGACTATTCAGATTTTTGGATGGATAAACAAATATTAAAGTGTTGAAGAATGAGGCATACGATACAAAAGTAAACGAAGTCGGGCTATCAATAATTTCGATCCCACTCACACAGACACTTTATAGAAATATTCAGTAGACTTTCAGACTCGCCGTATAAACGAAGACAGCCGTGAGACCTACGTTATAAAGCACTAAAGTCATGAATTAAAATCGAAAATTAGAGAAGACTAATAAAAAAAATTGATGGAGAACAAATATTGTAAGTGTGACTTTTCTTGGAAATATGACAAGTCTTTGTATGGACATTTCCTTATCACGTTTTTGCAGCCGTCAGAATTGACTGGACTTTCTGTCACATTTTTGCTTGTTAGTAGTGGAAATACAGGCCCGCAGAATTGACTGGACTCGGAGAGTTGCCAAGTAAATGATGACAGCGTTATAAAAGTGGATTTCACGACGCTGAAGTCATAAATATCTGTACATCACTGAACAATTTAGATGCAACTTTTCTATGGATTATGATCATGATTATGTCCTACTACTACTTCCTTATTTTACTAACTTGGTAAATATTCCATTACAACCTTAAACATATGTACACATTCCCTCTTCAAAACATTAGAACTCCATATTATAATATTCTGTCTATAAATTAGTGTTTCTCTAAGATGAATTCTTTTATAAAGGAATCACATTGTCAAGTGTCTCAACAAAAAAATAGATATGTACCATATTTTCTCATCAACTTAATTTTATCAAGTGATATGTTTTCCAACTATTGACCTCTTCCTCCATTAATACATGCAAGAATCACATTGAAAAGTGTAAGTCTTATCAATCAAGCCATCAAAACAAGAGAACAAAAGTCAATCAACTATAAAACTTGTTACAAAATTCTAATTTCATAACATCCATCAAAGAAATTTGTTCATCTCACATGAATCAACCCCCACAATTCAATTTCAATTACAAACCAAACAAGAGGATAGAAATTGAAGACTTTAAACCAAACCAATTTCAAGTTTTATGTTGAGCATTAGGGAAATGGTAGACATAAATCTGCATTATATCCCTCCCTAAGCTACACTATCCAATTTTTTTGTGTACAATGATTGCAATCAAAACTTATACCAAATTCTATTTTATTAACATCCATAAAATGTATTCTTTCATCTCACATGAATCACTCCACCAAATTCAATTCAATTAAAGACCAAAAAAAATGATAGATATTTAAGAATTGATACCAAACCATGGGGAAATAATAATACTTCTAGTACCAAACCTAATGATCTTTCAAGAAGAAGATGGTTAGAAGTGTAGTGGTGATGAAAGATTAATACTATAGCAGGTAGCATTGAAGGTTTCATCATTTCAAAACTTGCCACCATCCCAAATATCAAAATATGGAAGGGTGTGAAGTCAATGGGGTGGGTTGGTAGTGGATTGTGAGGTGATGTGGGATAAATGTTACCATATTGGAATGATATGTGTCTATCCACTATACAATCTCATGACATGGTGTACACATACAAGGTATATTGGTTTCTACCACCGAGGATCCATGTGGTCCACCTTTGATAAACATTAAAAATAGTAAGAAATTGTGGATGTCCCATTCTCATCATCCTCCATGTAGTAGCTAACTCAAACACCCCTAGAAAGAATAATTAAAAGTTTTTCACCTTACTACATGTACATGGTGAATGAAATAATTACCCTTCCTCACACATGGCGATCCATGTGGATCCCATAATATAGGTTTCCTCACTATGAGGCCCTCTACTCTACATATAGTTTGAACTGGCATATGCATTGATTGTACATAAATAAGTTTTATGTTGAGACTTTCTAGGATTCATAGTGCCTTACATCATTATCAAATTATAAAAAAATATTTCATTGACAAATGTAAGACATGTTTGAAATTCTATATATGAACGATATATTAAAATATTTCATTGGAAAATGGTAGAAAAAAATTGTAATACAAAATTGATGGTAGATATAGTTTCAAAGGATATATAAAAAATGAAAATAACATACATCCCTAGGCTACAAAATCAAACTTGTTTGTGTATATTGATTGTTGTAAAAAATATAAATAACTCTTTTCACTCAAACCATGGAGGAAAATATAATGGACTTAATGTGATAGAGCTTGGTGTTGTTTGGATACCTGACAAAGTTATGTCACCCATTTTCTCTTCCCTTGTTGGTGGAATTAGACTACTAGTTACATGGATGGGATCAGACTTGAAATTAGAGTGCTAGAAGCATAAGATGGGGTTAGACATAGATTTGGACTATTCATTACATAGGATGTGGTTAGGCCTATAGAACTCACTACACTAAAATAGAGAGAAACATGGATGTTCATCATATCCCTAAATAAAGAAAATATTTTTTGGGTAAATGGTTTAGTAGATATCTTCAACTCCATCTATTTAAATCCCTCCTTGCCAACTCAAATTAGTTTCACCTTCTTTGTTGGTCCCTTAGGACCCTCTCTTTCACCATCCTTTGTTCCTTTTCATACATTTCCAAAATTATGTATTGTTCTCTAGCTTTTTATTGAAGGTCTCTATCTAACTTTTATTGCTCCTTTATTTATCTTTAAAAAATTGTGTTTCCTTTATTGCCTTTTTTTTTCTATCTTTCTCAAGTTTAGCTCTTCAATTTCTTTATTACTTTGTTCCTATTCCATCAAAAGGTTCATTTAGTCATTTGTTGTTAGGAGGTGATATTTTTAGCTCAATCAAAATCCATTTCCCTCTCTATTCCTTGGTTTCTCCTTCACAATGTAAATACAAATTTTTGAGGATTTTTCTAATGTTTGTTTTGGTTTGGGAAGCTGATAACTAATTCATATTTGCATCAGTTATGTGTTAGATTTCATTGATAACTATCCAATTATCCTAGATCCCAAGTCTATAACATTATCTCTATCATCCCTATTGAATGAACAAGACAACTGAGACGGGGGGTGAATCAGCTGTAGCAAATTAAAACATCAAAACCCTCAACAGTAATTAGATCCACATGCATTCATTAAACCTTTATTCTGTTAAAGTGATTAATCATGAAATGGAGATAACAAAAACTAAAATAAGAACACCATACACAAGAGAACACCAGTTTTACTTGGAAAACCCAATGAGGGAAAAACCACAGTGAGGATTAGCTCACAATATAAGTAATTGCAAATAGGTACAAGGGCTCACTCCTAGAATGGGACACACTATCCAAAAAGGCTCATAGCCAGGGCTCACTACCATAGAAAGAAAAAAGAAGATAGAAGTGAAATATTACACAGAGAACAACTTCTCAATGCAATAGAGTATCCACCACAATAGCTTCGACACTTTCGCAGTCTTGTTGAAATAATTGTGGACACCTTTAGCTAACTACCTTCAGAAGTCCAACACTTTGTGTTCGCATTGCTTTGCTCAAATTCACACTCTACTCTTTGGTAATTCACATCACCTGCATCACACACCTCTATTCTTTCTACCTTGAAAACTCTCAACATCTCAACTCATACTTATGTCATCCTCAACCTTGAAAACTTTATCCAAGGTAGAAAATACATGCTTAACACTTTGCAATTTCAAATTAGGTTGGCACTAAACATTCCCACAATGGATAGGAATGGAAGTGGACCAAAACAACATTTAACTGGGGCAAAAATTAAATCTCACACACCACACTATGCTTAATCCTTAAACATCTTCGAATGTAGTATAAACACTAGGTCAGTCGTTATCCATTAAAACACATTAAACTTTAAATTACACGCTTCCTTTGATCAATCTAAAACTTTCAAAAAACAAACTTCACCTAAATGTGATCCAAGAACATGATGAGGGCCAAGCCACTTGAAACCACACAAATCACAATAATAGATACGAACATAGAAGATATGAGACAAAAAAAAAACCCACTTTCAATTATTTTTAGATAATAAAATTACAAATTCAAAACTTACATGCTACAACCTCATGAGCTTGATTCATTACAACAAAATCAACTCTGGAAAGAAAATCTACTATTCAAAGCCACAATCTGCACTATTGGAGCCACCTTCTACAACCCCCACTTAACCCTTTTTTATTTTACCCAATACCACCCTATAATGATCTAGAAAGTTCAACTTTCCCTTTTGTTTTGGTGCCAAAAGTCCAGCCATTTAATTTTTGGCCTAGGAAGAAATTTTAATGAAATTCACTTTTTAGAGGGGCAACTTTGCAGGGCCATAACTTTTGATCTGGCTATCTGATTTACTATTATTGCATATCATTGGAAATCTCTCAAGGAGATCTATAGTGTGTGAACCCATCATAGGTTAGTTCGTCAACCTTTCGAGCTATTTTAGGGTCTCTAAAGTCTTCATATCGAAAATGGAAGCTGCATTGGAGAAATTTCTCAAGACAAAAACTTTAATATCTCCCAAACCATGCAAGGTATCGAGGTGATTCTTTCACAACTAGAAATGATTTTCAGTTCTCCTTGGGGTAAATTTTCTAGTCCATACGAGCCCATTTGGGTCGACTTACTAAAAATAGTAAGTGTTCATTTTTCGCTATTTTTGATGCTTGAATATCTTACACCCCTTAAGTGCCATCATGGGACTCAAAAGAACTAAAAAAAATATTGTTTTTTAGGTGATGTAAGATTTCTCTACATCGCTGGATGCTCCTACATCAAACACCCAAGGTAATTTGAAAAGTGACCCTGTCACTTCTCAGGAGTTAGAGGGAAACCAATATGGTTAATCTTAGCCTCAAACAACCATGATGAATCTTCAACATGCCTTCCTCTCCATTTCACCAAGTACTTTGCATATTTTCTGTTTCTCGTGCTTCTACCCACATGGCTATCCAATATTTTTTCTATCTCTTCCTTCTCTGAAGTAGGTGTTGGAATTTTCTACTATTCTTTTATCAACCCCTCCTCTATATCACCTTCATGATACCCTATCAAATCAACCATGACTTCATCTCCTACTTGGAACTCCTTATACCTCCTTTTTGGATATGCCTGAGCCTTATATTGTGAGTTCATCTTATTGATATGTTTCTTCACCTCTTCATGAAAATTCTCTAGCCTCAACACTACTCTTCTTCCCCTTATCCATCTTTCTCAATTCAAAAGTGGTTCTTGGACTACTCCCATACACAATATGGAATGGTGATTTACTAATTCTCCTATTGACATAATTATTATAAGAAAATTCTACTTGTGGTATAATCAAATCCCATCCCTTAGGCTTATCTCCTACTAAGAATCTTAGTAGGTTACCCAAACTCCTATTCACCACAGGCTTTATATTAGGGAGGCTGGAGGAATCAATCACAGATTCCTGCACTAGGTCTTGTCATAGACCTCCTTGGTGTATTTTGCTGCTCCACCTTAACCTATAGGAACACTACCTTGTCTAGGTTCCCCTGGTTCTCCTAGCCAACCTCACCATCTTGACAAATTTTGATCAACCAAAACAATCCTTAGTTCAATGCTTCACTCTTCCTTAGCCTTTAATACCCTAAAGACTAATCTTCCCACAACATTTAAAGAGGATCTTGCAGAGGTGTGGGTTTTCTTTCAATAGCTTCAAAATAGTTTCCTAGGTCCTAGAAGGTTTTCCAAGACTCTACCTTTTCACCGCTTGTAATGGAACCCTCATCTAGGGTTAGGAAGGCTAGTAGCCTTTGAGCCCCTATTAGGTCTCCAATTCTAAGAAATATGGCTATTGTTCTTGACTTTTCAAAACAAACCCCAATCTTTTTCTTGGATTCTCATTCCCTAAGGCTACCTCTCAAGGAATTTTGGGGTATTGAGGCTTAGCAGGTTGTACAATGCATTGTTCTTAGAAATGAGTCTAAACTAGGGTTTCTTAACTGTTCAAAGTTGTTTATGGACTGTCAAAAATTTCTCCTCCTAAATGGATTGATAGACCCTCCTCCTTATCACCATACAAGGCCAAGACCTTCCTCTAAATTCTCCAAGAAGAATATCTCAAAAATCCTTACTCCCCTGCAAGTTATCCATGTTGTCCTGTAGCCTTTCCTAGTCGGGCTCTTCACCGTCTCACCTAGGGCAAGACTTTTCTCCTAGCTCCTGCAACCAAAAAAACCCTAACACCTACCATATTTACAAGCATGGAGTCTAGGCACATTTCCAAAAAGGCAATACAATTTGTACGGAGGGAAGGTGCTTTAGAGCTCCATTTCTTTCCAAACTGCCTGTTACAGGCCTGAAAATGACAGTGAGCTAACTATTTACAAATGACAAAAGAAAAAGATTTACACAAATAGAAAAATGACACTCGAACCTTGCAAAATATTAATAATACATACTACAAACAAGATGACAGCAGAGTTACGCCACTAAGGCTCAATTTTAACACAAAAACATAGAAAAACTATCTTTTTAACGCCGTTTCCTTCAATCTTCAGATATGTCACATAATAACAATGCTTCTAACCCTACCTCAGGGCCGATTCATGCCTTAAATAGGCTTCAAAAATAGTTTATATGCTTGGGTCAAGCTTCTAGATGACCTAAAAATGCAATTTATAAAACCCAATGTGTTTTCAAACACCTTGCCAACTCTAGACAACTTAACACAATGATGTTGTAAAGCTATTGAACACTTATCACATTCTTTCCCAAAGTTCAAAAACAACCCCAAGCACCTAGAACAATGGTCAACATGACCTTTTGATAGCACAACAAAATTTTGACTTCAAGCAAAACTCCAATAATAGTCCTTTCCCAAGTGCTCCTGCACCATTCTCCCCCTCTCAGCACAAACAACTAAGGATTGGAAGGAGGGATCTGAGACATATCAATTCCTTGCTTCTTGAAGTATGCTTCTTCTACCTAGGTAGCTTCAGATTCATGCTTGTTATTCCATTTAACAAGATGCTCCATGTACACCTTGTGTCGTGTAGCCTTCTTCACTCTGGACTCCAAGATCCTCTCTGCTTGTAGCTTGTCTTGATGAGGTAAGGGTACATTGTTGATGTCCTTGAGAATGCCCTGACTGTTCTGATCCACATCCTTGACTGATCCCTTATACTTGATCAAGTCAGATACATTTAACACTGGAGAGATGCCCAATTCTGATGGTAACTCCACCTTGTATGCATTCTTGCCATATTTGGCCAATACCTTGCATGGACCCACTCTTTTCATCTGTAACTTAGTTGAAATTCCCTTCTACAATCTGGATTTGTTGAGGTGGACCATAACATAGTCCCCAACTACAAATTGTACATCCTTCCTTGACAAATCAACATTCTCCTTCAACTTTTGGGTTGCTGCTATGACTGTTTTCTTGACCTGCTCATGAATCTCCTTCATGGTCTGAGTGAAGTCTTCTGCATGTCCACTCCTATTCTCCATAGATCCAAGGTCTCTGAGTTCACAAATGCCTCTTGGGTGCATCCCATACACAACCTCAAAAGGACTCTTTCCTCTAGTTCTATTGACATTGTCATTGTAAGCATATTCAGCTTGGGAGATAACCATATCCCATGTATGTCCATACTCCTTGGTTAGACACCTTAGAAGATTACCCAACACTTTGTTAACCACCTCTGTTTGACCATCGGTCTGAGGATGGTAAGCTGATCCAAAAGACAGGTTTGTTCCCAATCTACTCCATAGAGTCTTCCAAAAGTGACTCATGAACTTCACATCTCTGTCAAAAACAATGCTTAGAGGCAAGCCATGGATCCTAACAACTTCCTTGAAGAAAAGATGAGCTATGTAGCTAGCATCATGAGTAGTTTTGCAAGGAATGAAGTGACTCATCTTGCTAAATCTATCCACCACCACATAAACACTATCAAAACTAGTCTTGGTCTTGGGGAGACCTACCACAAAATCCATGCTCACACACTCCCATGGTCTATTAGGAATGGGTAGGGGTTGATATAAACCCACATTGCTAGCTCCTTCTTTAGCTTTCATGCATATAACACATTGGTCCACATATTTTCTAACATCTCTTACCAACTTAGGCCAGTAATAGAATCTTTGTACGAGCTCTAAGGTCTTATTGATGCCAAAATTCCCACTAAGACTGCCATTATGCTTTTCTTAAATCAAATTTTCCCTCATTGACCCTCTTGGAACACATAACTGATTACCCTTAAATAACAGTCCATTTTGCAATGTATACTTAGAATATTGGCTATGAAAGTGATTCTCAAAATCAGAACATACCTTATAAGCTTCGGAGAAGTCTTCATCTTCACCATAGAGGTCTTTGAAACACTCTATTCCAATGCTCTTGAGTTGTATCTCCTGTACTATCAGCAATCTCCTGCTTAATGCATCTGCCACCTTGTTCATTTGCCCTTTCTTGTGCTTGATAGTGAATGTGAAGGCTTGGATGTATTCCATCCATTTCAAATGCCTATTACTTAACTTCTCTTGGGTGTTGATATAACTAAGTGCCTGGTTATCAGTAAAAACCACAAACTCTTTGGGTAACAAATAATGCCTCCACTTCCTAAGGGACTTCACTAAAGCATATAATTCTAGATCATAGGTAGAGTAATTTTTCTTGGCTTCATTGAGCTTTTCACTAAAGAAGGCTACAGGCCTACCTTCTTGACTAAGTACTCCTCCTACTGCTACTCCACTTGCATCACACTCAACTATGAACAACTTGTCAAAACTAGGCAATAATAGAATTGGTTGAGTTGCCACTTCTTGTTTCAATTTTTCAAACCCTTTATCAGCCTCTAGAGTCCACTTATACTTTGTTTTCAGACCACCTTTGATAGTATCTAGGACTAGTGCACATATGCCACTAAAATTCCTTATGAATTTTCTATAGAACTGAGCTAAACCATGAAAACTTCTTACCTCTATTGTTGTGGTCGGTGTAGGCCAGTTTAGGATGGCTTCCACCTTGCTTGGATCCATCTTCAATGTTCCTTGGGATACTACAAACCCCAAATACACAAGTTCCTGCTTGAAGAACTCATACTTCTCAAGATTGATTGCCAACTTTTCTTCTTGCAACCTTTTAAGAACCATCTCCACATGCTTGAAGTGTTCTTATGCTATCTTACTGAAAATCAGTATGTCATCAAGGTATACTACCACAAAGATCCCTATGAAATCCTTAAGCACTTCATTCATGAGTCTCATGAATGTGCTAGGGGAATTTGAGAGGCCAAATGGCATCACTTTCCACTCATATAACCCATCATTTTTCTTAAAAACTGTCTTCCACTCATCACCATCCTTAATCCTGATTTGATGATACCCACTCTTGAGGTCCAACTTAGTGAAATACTGTGCTCCTCAAAGGAAATCCATCAAGTCTTCTATTCTAGGGATTGGAAACCTATACCTAATTGTGATTCTATTTATTGCTCTAGAATCAGTACAAAGTCTCCACTTACCTCCCTTCTTTTTTTCTAAAACCACTAGCACTGCACATGGGCTGATGCTCTTTTGAATTAGTCCTTGATCCAATAATTCTTGCACTTGCCTAGCTACCTCTAGGTTCTGCTCAGGTGTAAGTTTATATGCTGCTTTGTTAGGCAATGAGGCTCCAGGTATGAAGTCAATTTGATGACTTATTGCTCTCTTTGGTAGTAAAGTTGCAGGTGTACCATCACTAACTATGTTCTTGTACTTATCAAGCAACCTTTGGACTGCTTCTGGTAAGACTGTCTTTTTAGCCTTTTCTTCCTCTTTGGACTGCATCATGATCACATATCCTTCATTCCCTTGGTGTAGGTCCTTAAGGAACTCCTTACCACTGCTCAACATGATGTTAGGTACCTTTGACTGTCCTTCATCTTCCTCTGTCAATGACTGCAGTTTGAAGGTTCTTCCATCCTTCTTGAATGAGATGGTGTTCTCCTTCCCATCATAAATGGCACTTCTGTCATATTGCCATGGCCTACCCAGTAGTAGATGGCATGCATCCATGGGTAATACATCACAAACCAGCTTATCTTTATATCTTCCAATTGAAAATTCCACTATTACTTGCTCATTAACCAAAACACTTTGCGGTTTGTTCAGCCATGTGACCTTGTAGGGGTTAGTATGAGGTGACTTCTCCAATTTAAGCTTAGTTATTACCTCCTCTAATATTATATTATTTGTTGAACCTGAATCTACAATGACTTTGCACACTTTTCCAAGTATCTTGCACCTTACTCTAAAAAGAGCTCTTCTTTGCTTAGGTTCCTCTTTGACTGGCTGCCTGATCAAAACTCTGTTAAACATCAAATTTTCTCCTACCTCAGATTCTATGTGACTGATTTCAGATGCCTTAGGACTCATAGTGCCCTCTTGTGCATAGGCCACTCTCTATTCATTGCTAGAAGAGGATGCTTTCTCCAGGCACCTATAAGCAGGGTGACCTAGTTGACTACAATGATAACACTTCATGTTGGAAAAATAAGAATTACTCCTGCCTGCTCCTCTTCCTCTGTTAAATCCTCCTCTTGAGGATGCTTCACCTCCATGCTCGGTGAGCTTTTCCTCTCCTTGATTTCTTTGGTCACTACCTCTTCCTTGGTAACCACCACGCTATCCTCTTTGATCTCTTTGATCTCTGCCTTTGCCTCTGCCCTTAGAAGACTAATCTTGCTTCCTCTTATTCCTCTCTTCAATCTTTATGGCCAACTAATAGCATTGGTGGACTGTTTTAGGACTCAAAAGATCCATCTCCTCTTGGATGTTCCATTTCAAGCCATTAAGGTACCTAGCCACTTTGAGGCTCTCATCCTCTGTCACATTAGACCTCATACAAAGCTTTTGAAACTCTTCAGTATAGGTGTTTACATCTTGGTCTTTCTACCTTAGACTTTTCCTCTTCTTATGCAACTGAATCTCATAGTCATTTGGCATGTAGGCTTCCTTCACCTTAGCAACCATTCCTTTCCAAGTTGATATGGGTTGTTTTCCTTCTTTCTCCCAATCTGTCTGAATGAACTTCCACCATGTCAAGGTTGATCCTCTCAATCTTGACTTAGCAACCTTCACCTTCTGAGCTTCAGTGACTCCATCACACTCAAAGTGATTCTCCATGCCTTCTATCCAATCCATGACTAAATCACCTACTCCATTTTTCCACTAAAAAGTGTTATACCTTCAAGTGCTTTTACACTCAAGGCTTTCAATGCCTTCAAGAAAGGTTCCTCCTGCAAAATAGGGTCAGGTTCAGGGGTCTTATCTTCCTCTGCAACCTCTTCTTCCTTTGGTACCCTTCCTTCCAACTTCACATTGTTCAATGCTTACTCAAGCTACTCTATTCTTTCTTTCAATTGCCTATTTTCTTCCTCCTAACCTTCAACCATCTTGGCCAATTGTGCATTTGTCACCATGGTGAAAGAATCACTTGACTCAACCTCTGACATATATCACTCTTTCCCAAATCTTTTGTTGCTCTGATACCAATCTATTAGGGAGGCTGGAGGAATCAATCATAGATTCCTACACTAGGTCTTGTCATAGACCTCCTTGGTGTATTTTGCTGCTCCACCTTAACCTATAGGAACACTACCTTGTCTAGGTTCCCCTAGTTCTCCTGTCCAACCTCACCATCTTGACAAATTTTGATCAACCAAAACAATCCTTAGTTCAACGCTTCACTCTTCCTTAGCCTTTAATACCCTAAAGACTAATCTTCCCACAACATTTAAAGAGGATCTTGCAGGGGTGTGGGTTCGCTTTCAATAGCTTCAAAATATTTTCCTAGGTCCTAGAAGGTTTTCTAAGACTCTACCTTTTCACCGCTTGTAATGGAACCCTCATCTAGGGTTAGGAAGGCTAGTAGCCTTTGAACCCCTATTAGGTCTCCAATTCTAAGAAATCTGGCTATTGTTCTTGACTTTGAAAAACAAACCCCAATATTTTTCTTGGATTCTCATTCCCTAAGGCTACCTCTCAAGGAATTTTGGGGTATTGAGGCTTACCAGGCTGTACAATGCATTGTTCTTAGAAATGAGTCTAAACTAGGGTTTCTTAACTGTTCAAGGTTGTTTATGGACTGTCAAAAAGGTCTCCTCCTAAATGGATTGATAGACCCTCCTCCTTATCACCATATAAGGCCAAGACCTTCCTCTAAATTCTCCAAGAAGAATTTCTCAAAAATCCTTACTCCCCTGCAAGTTATACATGGTGTCCTGTAGCCTTTCCTAGCTGGGCTCTTCACTGTCTCACCTAAGGAAAGGATTTTCTCTTAGCTCCTGCAACCAAAAAAACCCTAACACCTACCATATTTACAAGCACAGAGTCTAGGAACATTCCCAAAAGGCCATACAATTTGTACAGAGGGAAGGTGCTCTAGAGCTCCATTTCTTTCCAAACTACCTGTTACAGGCCTGAAAATGATAGTGAGCTAACTATTTACAAATGATAAAAGAAAAAGATTTACAAAGATAGAAAAATGACACTCCAACCTTGCACAATATTAATACTACATACTACAAACAAGATGACAGCAGAGTTACACCATTAAGGCTCAGTTTTAACACAAAAACACAAAAAAAATTGTCTTTTTAACAATGTTTCCTTCAATCTTCAGATATGTCACACAATAAAAATGCTTCTAACCCTGCCTCAGGGTCAATTCATGCCTTAAATAGTCTTCCAAAATAGTTTAGATGCTTGGGTCAAGCTTCTAGATGACCTAAAAATGCAATTTATAAAACCTAATGTGTTTTCAAACACCTTGCCAACTCTAGACAACTTAACACAATGATGTTGTAAAGCTATTGAACACTTATCACATTCTTTCCCAAAGTTCAAAAATAACCCCAAGCACCTAAGAAAATGGTTAACATGACCTTATTATAGCACAATAAAATTTGGACTTCAAGCAAAACTCCAACAAATGTCCTTTCCCAGGTGCTCCTGCACCACTTTATTTGTCCATCAGTTTGTGGATGGTGTACAGAACTAAATTTCAAATCTATCTTCAACTCCTTCCATAATGTCCTCTAGAAATAACCAACAAATTTAGTATCTCTTTCTGAAACTATACTCTTTGGTAGACCATGTAGACTCACCACCTCTCTGAAAAATAACTCTGCAACATGAACAACATCACTGGTGTTATGACACAGAATGAAATGTGTTGCCTTTAAAAATTGATCCATTGCCACAAATATGGAATCATGCCCTCTTTATGTCCTTGGAAGGCCAAGAAAAAAATCCATGCTAATATCCTCCCATGGCTTCTCAAGTATAGGTAATGGCTAATACAATCTAGTATTCTGACTTGTTTCTTTTTCCATCTGACATACTCTGCAACTTTGTACAAACTTCTTCACATCTTGTTGTAACTATGGCCAATAATAATTTTCACTGACAAGAGCAATGGTCTTATCTCAACCAAAATGTCCAGCTAATCCTCCACTATGGTTCTCCTTGATTAGATTCTCTCTCAAAGAACTCCTTGGAATGCACAATTGGCTCCCTATAAACAACATCCCAGCTTGATTAAGAAATCCAACCATCTCATCCTATCCAATGTAACAGGTTCCAAACAAGCCTTCCAAGCTTTTGCAAAGTCTGGATCTTCAGGATACAAACTCTTGAGTTCATTGAACCCAACAACCTCTATATTCAGTTCTATCAACAAATTTTTCCTTCTACTCAAGGCATCTACAACTTTGTTTGACCTTCCACTCTTGTGCTTCAAAATAAAGGTATAACTTTGCAAAAACTCAACCCACTTTAAGTGCCTTTGATTTAACTTTCCTTGACTATTGAGATACTACAAATCCTGTTGATTAGTATATAAAACAAATTCTTTTAGCAACAAATAGTGTCTCCATTTATTCAAATCCTAAAATTCTTAGCATCATTCAACTTCTCACTAAAATAGGCAATATGCTTACCTTCTTGACTCAAAACAGTTCCTATGGTAGTGCCACTAGCATCACAATCTACCTGAAAGATCGTATTGAAATCTGAAAGTGCCAAAGTAGGTTGCTTTGTAAATTTCTTCTTCAACATATCAAAAAAAATTGCTGCTCATGTAGTCCATTTAAAATCTTTTCTATCCCTGGGTATGTGCAGGATCATCATGGAAAAAATAGGGCCTTAAGTGGCAAAAAAATCAAAAATATCAAAGTTAGGCAACTTGACATAAAAATTTGAATAAGTTATCTATATTAAATTTCAAAAATATGTAAGAATAGAATCTATATCAAATTGAATGTAGTTTCTAAACTAGTAGGTTTTTTTATAAAAAAAAGAAATCTATTTGGTGAAAATTTGAAATTTCAATGCAGTAGTACTTAAATTTCAAGAAATAATAAAAGGTAGGTGTTTGTCTGACCACCCTAACCACAATAAAATGATAATATTTTTTTATAATATTTTAGATATAAATAGAGGACATGTCGGATGTGATGCATATTTTTGTAATTTTTTCTAAATAAATAATTAATTATGAATTTTTTATTACAAATTTTAAAAATTATAAAAATTTGTATGTCGACCACCTTAACTTGGTAAAAACTTCATGAAATTCAATTTTTTATTTTTTTAATCCTATAGTATGCGAAGCATAGAATGTGACGGATGTTTTGGATTCAAAAAATATGACACCTTTTGAAAGATATATATGTTTTTCAATTAGTCTATCAATCATGACTTTAGTCGTAATTTGAATAGAAAAAGAATAATAATTACTTATTAAATTCAAAGTAAAGCATAATTTATATTGGTGGAAAGTTGAGAATCTCCTTTAAAAACCATTTTCATTTCATTAATTTTGGGTAAAAAAAAGTCGTCAGCCACATACCCATCATATTGCCACTTTTTGGCCCATCATGATCCTGCACATACCCCCCCTCTCATCGCTTTAGTTAGAGGTACACAAATACTACTGAAATTCTTAATAAATTTTCTATAAAAACTTGCTAGACCATGAAATGATCTTACCTTTGTAACATTCCTTAGGTTAGGCCATTCAATGATAACTTTCACCTTCTTTGGATCCATTTTAAGACCATCCACTGAGACAACAAATCCCGGATACACCAACTATCTCTTCACAAAACTACATTGCCTCAAATTAATTAACAACGTATCCTCCCTTAGCTTCTCAAAAACTCTTCAAATATGTATCAAGTGCTCCTCTAATGTCTTACTAAAATTAAAATATCATCCAAATTAAAAATAAAAAATTTTCCTAAAAATTATTTCAATACCTCATCCATAAACCGCATAAATGTGCTTGATGCATTGGTTAGCCCAAAAGGCATGACTAACCACTCTTACAAGCCTTCCTTGGTTTTAAAGGTTGTCTTCTATTCATCTCCTTCTCCAATCCAAATCTGGTGATATCCACTCTTCAAATCTATCTTTGTGAAGTACTCAGGTCCACTCAAACAACCCATAATGCCATCCATTCTTGGTAAGGGAAATCTATACTTGATGGTTGTAAGCGTGAAATAAGTAAGAGTAAAATAAAAAATAACACTTCTTAATGAAACATTATATCAAAAGAATCAATAATTAAACTAGTTAAAAATAGGAAAACTTCTTGAACACGTCTCATTGTTCCCTATCTCTAAAGATTTATTAAATCACTGAGGGCTGTCATATTTGGTAAGCATTGTGACTGTTAAAATGCCAATCTAGAGAATGGGATAATTATGATTATGATGCTAATGTTGTATGTTGATATCTAAATGATATAATGAAGCTACTATAATCTAAACTGACATGAAACTTGATAAAGGAAGCTACAGTAAACTATGATGAATCTAAATGGAATTCCATGATATTGACTCTAAAATGCTATGATTACTATTGCCAAATGATATTGCTATTGCTAAGATGCTTGAATGCTTGATTGCTATTTCTAGAGAGTAAGATTGCACAAAGTTGGAATCCATTTCCTATAGAATGAGGTTGTATTTATAGATTCATGGCAGCACATTTGTGAAGGGGCAGCACAACAAAGGTCTGGATTTGATCTTGAGGATTGAATGGTGAAGGCTAAAGAAGTCTAATATGATCATGGGGATTGTTTCTCCCTAGAAAAACATCTTGCCAGAGGATAGGAAGAATCAGAGGAAGGGGATTGGCAAATTGATTTCTAATTTGTCTCCAATTTGTCTCCACAACTTTCCCATGAATTCTAGTAGAATTAATTAGATGTAAAATATCTAATTTTATTGGTGAGTGAATAGAGGAAATTGCCTTTATTTGAATATTTTGATTTATTCAAATTAGCAAAAGAAGATATTTAATTAAATGAAATAAATATTTGACATTTACTTATTTAATAAAAAGAGATATGATAATTAAATAAAACTTTATGATATTTCTATTTAATTAAGAGGAAACATGATTACATAATTAAATAATACAAACTATTGAAGTTGCTTATTTAATTAAGATAAATAAATAGGAGAATGTAATTAAAATTGAAGAATTAGAAAAATGAACTATATAAATAAATATTTCTATTAATAGTAGATGAATTTAAGGGTAATTAATCAAATAAATCATATTTAATTAATTAGATTATCTAGACCATTTTTAGGTGTATACATTTTGCCCCTCTTTAGAGTGATGTGTTTATGCATTGCTTCAAAGAAAATTTTGTTGTTCCTGCTAGTATTGACAAAAAAAAAAATTAGTATGCCCCAGACATGGATTTTCAGGTGATGATGAATATATGCCCCCTCGGGAGATAAATTGATGAAATTTTGGATTTTTCAAAAAATTTAGAATTTTTCAAATTTATATGATTTTTTGATGATTTGATGAAGATATGACAATGAAATAATTTATCTCCCAAAAAAGAATGTAGGAATTTGTCCTTATGATGAATTTTAATTAATCTCCATGGAAAATAAAAAACCCCATAAAATCCCACCTTAATTAACCCATAAAAGGTCAAAAAGGTGATTTTAAAACTCATTTGTGCAATTTGAGTTTGAAAAAATTGTGAGAGAGCAATTTAGCAATTTGGAGCAAGATGCCAATCCCCTATCACACTTACCAATTTTAGTGCGTGCGATGACATGACCGCCTGGCCACCTACAGACCTCCTGTACGTACCCATTAACCTCCTTGTTTTACATGTTTTCTTGTTTTTCGCACCATTGTTTGGATTTTAAATTTTTTGTTTCTTTTAGCACTTTTAAGGCCTGATGTAGTGCTTTCGTGGTTTGTTTCAGAGCTTTTAATGAAGTAGTGCTTATGATATATTTTTTAGCACTTTCATAGGTTAATTTAGCACTTTCAAAGTTTTAGCAACTAGGATAGATATTTTAGCACTTTTGATTTATATTTTAGTGCTTTGAATAGTTCAATGCTTTGACCCAATAGATTAGCGCTTTGACCTCCTAGAATAGCGCATTCACTAAAATGACGCTTTGATATCCTACAATAGCACTTTTTCCTCTTGAAATTATGCATATGATAAATTAGCACTTTGAGCACATGTTTTAGCACTTCAAGGTGTTTTAATGGTGCTTCTGATATTGTGGCGCCTAGAAACACTATTTTAGTGCATCCAAGTCAGAATGATGTAGTTTGTCAAATTTATCCTTGATTTTGTCAATTTCAATCGTGTCAACCATTTGTTTGATATGATTGATGATCTTAATCAAGTAGATGATGCTCAACCTCATGATAGGCGAGGTTTTATGTTTGATTGATGATAATTATCCTCATGATAGGCGAGGAATAATTATAGTTTTTTTGATATACCTCATGATAAGCAAGGTTGATTTGATTAATTAACCTCATGATAGATGAGGTTCAATGATGTTTGATGATTGAGCTCAGGATAGGTGAGTTTTGATGCTGTTTTCTCATGAGATGTAATCAAAAGTATCACCAAGAGCTAATTAGATTTGATAAGATAATTGATGTTTGATGATTTTGACAAAAAGTACTAACTTTGAATATTTCATGATGATAAGAGGCTTTGACGAACCTTCAGATTTGAGAGTGGTTTTCCTAGACATTTGATTTGATACCATAGCTAGCATAGCCTGAGACGACAGTTATTACATGTTGTGATTTGTCCTCTTTATTAGATATGCCCCAGATTAGGATTAACCAAGGTCTCTTGACATCCCTAGGAAAGAGGTAGCATAATGAGCATAATACTTTCTACCTACCTACTGGCGAGATGACAATCACCCCTGAGGATATCTAGCATATTTTGAGGATACTTGTTGTTGGTGACATTGTATTGTATGATTCATCAGAGCAGGGTGGGACCGATTCCCTCCATAGAGTATTTCAAGATGATCATATTTCTGGATATTGGATTTTGTTGCGTGAGATGGTGGATGCTTATGCCACTTTACTTATAGTACTTGTCAGTTTCATTGGAGGGTTCCTTTCTCTTGATCGTAGGTCAAAGGGACTTTCTGTTGGTTGGGGCCATGTGTTGGAGAGTATGATTGTACACGGGATGAGATATGCTTGGGGCATGTGTATGCTTGCCCATTGTATTATGATTTGCATTCAGTTGTTTACCTTGGAGGTCATAGTTTGTCTACAAGATTCACTCTACTATAGGTGTGGGCATGGGAGCATATTGCTATTATGCATCCAGTGATGGTTAGACAGAGACCCACCATGCGACCTTATGTGCATAGACATATAGGTCATCTTACTCAACCTAGATTGGGTAAGTTGGATCACTGGAGAAGAGTATTCGATGATATAGAGGTTGTGACATGGCAGCCCTACTTAGATTATGAGCACTGGGATGATGACCACATTCAGTTACCTTATCTATGTTATTTGATGATTTTGATTGGGCGGACACGTTGGGTGTTGGAGATATTTTTTCTTAGACAAGTGCTTAGACAGTATGGTATTGTTCAGGGCATGCCCTAGGGTGTTGCCCATTATGCTCATCGACAGGTAGATTCTAAAAACTAGGGCACCAACCTTTCATAGGATGCCATTATTTAGGAGTTCCAGGGTTTACCGCCTCTAGTTTGGGAGATCCAACTTGATATAATTGAGCCACTTGTTTTAACCAATTATGTAGAGTATCTATTTCTTCATCCATTTCCATGTATTACCATTCTTGATGAGCCAACACTACTACTTGTTGAGGATGAGGTTGACATTGGACATGGTCACCGACAGAGGAGAGAGGAGGTTGGTGAGGAGGAAGTGGAGGATGTTGAGGGTAGTGGTGATGAGGAGGATAGTGGGGATGATGAGGGGTATGATAGTGGAGATGATGGAGGAGGTGGTGGTGGAGATGGTGCAGGTGGTTTGGGTGCAAGTGGTTCGGTTCTAGCCATAGATGTGCAGGATTTTACGATGCCTCATAAGAGGCAAGTAGTGGTAGATCCTATAGAGAAGTGTGTGTGGATTAGGGTACCATCCTAGTAGAAAAAAACCCAGATTGTGAGCCTACAGGTGCAGGTATAGACCATACAGGGTTAGCTTGTTCAGGCTCAGGGTCTATTGATGCAGACATAGGCTCAGATCTAGGCACAGGCCTAGTCACATGCATAGGCTCTAGCTCAAGTACAGACTCAGTTGGCTGTAGCTCAGACAAAAATTACACCATTGAAAGTTGAGATGGATGCTGCTAGACAGGCTGCAGAGTAGGCTTAAGCTACAACTGAGAGATTACAGAGATTGGTGGATGGTACCACTATAGTAGATTATATGTGAGAGGTTGTCGATGTTGGTCGAGAGGTAGAGTACTATAGGGGTAAATTCTATGATGTCGTTCCTTTAGAGAAGAGAGTGAGTTATGTGTAGTCTCGATCTGGCACGTCCCAATCGAGGATCGTGAGTAGAGGTGTGACACAACCCCTCTCGAGAGACCTGAGAGATCCTAGTACATTTGGTGGTGGAGGGACTAGTCCTAAGATGCCTACACTGTCTAGAGCCAACAACACATAGTTTCATGATTGTACCCTCTATTGTATTTTGAGATGTGATGTATACTTTGATTATTTTGATTCACAACTATTTTCAATGAAATATCTCTCTTCATTTCATACATCATTGTATACTTGACATTATGATTTTGAGATCTATATGATATGCAGTGGATTTTATCAATCTATTATGTGGATGCATTTATTTTCTATGTTCTATATGCCATGTGATGATCCTTATATTATGATGTAATGGATGTAATTTTATAATCATGATGACATGCTTATGATTTGTGATGTGTAAATATGATTATATACATAATGATGATGTATGGATGCATGATGTATGTAGTATTTACATTGATGAAATTGATGTATAATGATGTATAATTCTAAATTATATGATAATGTACCTATATGATGTTTTAATGATATATGACGTATGATGTAAATGGGATATGTGTACTTTACTTATGTGATATATTTTAAATGCAAATATATGATGTAATAAGTGGATGAAAAATGATGAATATAATGGTATTTTGAATACATGATATATGATATGATGAATGGATGTATGATATGGAAATGTAATTACATGATATTGAAGATGTTTTTGATAGTTTTCTCATGCAGTTTTTTGATGTGTGCTATGAAAAATATGATATGATCAATGCAATTTATTTGATTCAAATATATGAATGATGAAATGATAAATTAAATGCTTTCTAATGTATGCAATAAAAATTACTATGCAGTTATATGATAATGATGGTGTTTTTGTTAATGTCAAGTATACTCAATTCATTATGAGAAAAGATATCATCATTTTTGAATCCTTTACTAGCTTTTGTAACAAACACTCTGTAGATGTAAAACTATCATGAATAAAATCTATTTTACTATGAAAATCTACATGCAAACATTGGCATATTAACAGTCCATTTATTGTTCTTTGTATCATCATAGAGCTTTAAAATGCTGAAGTAAGTACAAGCATCGATGGTATAATTTAGAGCATGATGACCTGAGTACTACTTCCATGATTTTTTGATATTTCAAGTGAACACAAGCATCTAGGTATAATTAAACCAAGATGACCTGAGCATTTCTTATGTAAACAGACAAGAATCAATCACAAGTTCCTATGCTAGTTTTTAATGTCATCAGTGATACTTTGTAGAGCATGTCTCACATAAATTCACATAATAATAATGATTAACTCCGAGACAATAGGCAAATAAAATACCATTCTCCTTCCTAGCTTCTCTAGTTCAATACATCATCCAGTTGCTCCAAAGAAATGATAACAAAGATCTAATTTCAACTATTCAACCTTTGCCCAAAGTATTTCAACCATTATTCAGATTAGATCCTCCATTTTGATTTGATTTTGATTTTGATTTTATGATGTTTTTTGTGATTTTCCAAGATTTTGACCAAAAAACTAACCTAAAGACCTATCCTAGGGGCCTCGAGGGTTGATTAAAGATGAGCCTTGCCTACATTATACACACAAAGACCATGTAGTTTGACAATATGACATTTTTTTGACTTTTTGACTAATTTTTGACCTATTTCCTTTTGGATTTTTATATGATATGAATGTTTGATGTGTTTCTTATGGTGATTGATGTTCAATGTTGGGTTGTGTTTTGATCATTTTTTTTGTTGTGTTTTTCTTATTGTTGTTTTTCCATTTGTTTAAACTCAAATTTATTGCCCCCCAGTGAGGTCCAAATTTTTCCCCAAAGCTAGAGTGGGACATGACCACATTATAATGATACGATAATGGAAGAAAAATGATAGTGAAAGTGAATGAAAATTTCATTCCCCTAATAGATGGAA